>JAOWLH010000016.1:5830000-6430000 GCA_027405865.1 Salix purpurea | reverse complement strand
AATTAAAATCTCACAAAATAGATCAAATTCATCACGGGATTTCTGTCTCGCCTCTCTCATAGAACAACCAATATGACCTCTTACATTGTCTAGTCAAGTTTCATCTAGTTTCTACTCCCTAAAGGCATGCGCGCCAAAAAGGAAATTCAACGGTTATTGACAAGCTTTGTAATGAGAAGAAAAAGATAAAAAAAAATATAAAATTGTATGTATCTAGATTTAGCTTCTGACTAAGTGCGTCTAGCTGTATTTATATACGTTCTATCTCTCTCATTAAAAAAGTAAATGGCTTCATAAAGTAATATTGATTCTAATTTTGGAATACTGATCATAAATTGTTAACTCCTTATAATTTAAAACCTAAAATCTTAAGCCACATATTACGATGCACCAAACCAAAAATAAAATACAAAAAATCAGTATGAATATATGACAATTAGCTCTTTTGTTTATTGAAGGCAAATAATTTTATCAATTTAATACTTTGTTTTAAAAAATGGTAAACAGGTTTAGGTAATTTGAATAAAGGGAACATTAGAAATTTTATGAAGAAATTTATCTAGAAGGTGCTTTTATTACTTGTGGTGAACCAGTTTTTAAATATATATATATATATATATATATTAAACAATAAAAAATATATTAATTTAATATATATTTAAAGAGCCTCAACTACTCAACTACTATGATATTGACCTGTTCTCCATGTGTTTGTCCTTGCTAGTGAGATGCAAGCTTTCACATGTAAAGAAGCTATTTAGTAAATCATCAATAAAATTCAAATTACCAAGCTAATTAAATTATAGTTTCGATTTAGAATCGGGTTAAGGTTATAGATACTGTATGAATATCCAAAACTTGACTAGATTAGAATTTGGTTATCAAAAATATTTTTTTAATATTTTAATGTGGTGATATCAAAAATATTTTTTTAAAAAAATATTATTTTGATTATTTCGATTTATTTTATTTAATTTTCACTCTTTTCCGTAACAAGGACCTGAAACTCTAGCCATGTAACATAAATGATTGAAAGTAACAACACAGTAGTGAGTGACAGGAAGGCCTAAAGATCCGGTTTCACATGGGGATCACATCGATTTTCAGTCTTTACTGTGCTACCAAATCTAAAGATTTTTTTTTGATAGCTATCAATAATCAATGTCGAGACTCGTATCCATGTGATCCCCATGAGAAACCGGACCTCTAGGCCTTCCTGTCACTCACTACTGTGTTGTTACTTTCAATCATTTATGTTACATGGCTAGAGTTTCAGGTCCCTTGTTATGGAAAAGAGTGAAAAATAAATAAAATCAATTGAAATAATCAAAAAAATATTTTTTTAAAAAAAATATTTTTCACATCATCACATTAAAATATTAAAAAAATATAAATAAAAATTAAAGTTTTTTAATAATACTTTTAAAACACAAAACTAAACAAGTTTACAAGAAAAACACATAAATCAATCAATGCTTTAGAATTTAGACCCCAATTCCACAATATTTGTTATTAGAAAATGAACAGTAATTCCACAATATTTTCTGAGTGTGTGAATAACGACAAGCTATTGTAAATAAATAAATAATCGAGTGTGAAATCCATCTTTAATTTATAATTAAAATCTCACAAAATAGGTCAAAATCATCACGTGATTTCTGTCTCACCTCTCTCAGAACAACCAATATGACCTCTTACATTGTCTAGTCAAGTTTCATCTAGTTTCTACTCACTAAAGGCATGCGCACCAAAATGAAAATTCAACGGTTACTGACAAGCTTTGAAATGAGGCATGCATATACGAGTAATGAGATGCTGCGAAAATTTGACAGCATTCAGGATGTAGCTAGATGATATATGTTGATGAGTTCGTGAAAAAAATCCACATAGAAAATGTTAGGTTTTTTTTATGGCATGCTATGAAACTGGGCTGTGTGTGTTTCAGATTTTCTAAAAACATGTTTTTGTTGTTAAATAAAAGATTTTTCAATAATTAAGTTAGTGTTCGAGAATGTTAAGGAAGCATCTCACCTAAAAGCTTAAACTTGTAAGTGAGGCCCCATAATATGATTTATATTATTCTCTAACACACCCCCTCAAGTGAAAGCCCTTTGGGCTTGAAACTTGCACAGACCCACATCACCTTGTGCTTGGTTTTTATCAAATAGAATGGGAGTTGTGAGATTCGAACTCGTGACCGCTGGGTCAACAAGGCTCTGATACCATGTTAAGGAACCATCTCACCTAAAAGCTTAAGCTTGTAAGTGAGGCCCCATAATATGATTTATATTATTCTCTAGCAGAGAAGAAGAAAAAGATAAAAAAATATAAAGTCGTATGTATCTGGACTTAGTTTCTGACTTAGTGCGTCTAACTGTATTTATATACGTTCTATCTCTCTCATTAAAAAAGTTAATGGCTTGATAAAGTAATATTGATTCTAATTTTGGAATTCTGATCATAAATTGTTAACTCCTTATAATTTAAAACAAAAAATCTTAAGCCAAAAATTACGATGCACCAAACCAAAAATAAAATGCAAAAAATCAATATGAATATATGACAATTAACTCTTTTGTTTATTGAAGGCAAATAATTTGATCAATTTAATACTTTGTTTAAAAAAATGGTAAACAGGTTTAGGTAATTTGAATAAAGGGAACGTTAGAAATTTTATGAAGAAATTTATCTAGAACGTGCTTTTATTACTTGTGGTGAACCAGTTTTTATATATATATATATATATATATATATATATATATATATATATATATATATATATATTAGTGTTTTTAGATAGTTAATATAATAATATTAAAAATAAATTTTAAACAATAAAAAATATATTAATTTAATATATCTTTAAAGAGCCTCAACTACTCAACTACTGTGATATTGACCTGTTCTCGTTGTGTTTGTCCTTGCTAGTGAGATGCAAGCTTTCACATGTAAGGAAGCTATTTAATAAATCATCGATAATAAAGAAGCTAATTAAACTATAGTGTTTCAATTTAGAATCGGGTAAAGGTTACAGATATTGTATGAATATCCAAAACTTGACTAGATTAGAATTTGGGTATCAAAAAGCTAGATATGACCGGTGGGGCTTGAATAATTATTTAGAATTTAATAATAGTAGTACAAAACTATATATTCAATGCCATACCTAACAGTAATTAAATGTGCATTTGTTATTGTGTTGTGTGTGTGTATATATATATAATATTTTATTATTATTGATATTATTAACATGTAAAAGGCATAAAAGACATTAAAATAAATTAATGTTTAAAATACAATTCTAAACATAAAAAAAAGTGTCCAACTCAACAATGCAAGCTTGTATTAAAGGTGGTCTCCGAGTCGAGTTGATATGATTGTGTTTTTAAAATTTTCTAGGAGGTAAAAAGAAGAGAAAGAGACAATAATTTCGGCTAAATTTAGGTTTTTTCAGGGGGATTTTAATGATGATGGGGGCATGATTTCGTTATCTTTAATCAAGTAGAGGTGTAGTGTTAGTGCGGTTTTTGCATGTTGAATACTATATTTTAAAAGTATTTTTTAAAAAATTTTATTTTTATTTTTTATTTTAAATTAAATTTTTTAGTATTTTTATATTATTTTCATGTACTAATATTAAAAATAATTTTTTTAATATATTTTTAAACAAAAAAAACTTTAAAAATAACATAAATTACACTTTCCAACCATCATTTAATATTGTCTGAAACATCATCGTTGCCATCTTTCTCAAAATCTGAAATAAAAATATTTTTTATATATATAATTGTCTTGACTGTGAATTTGACTGCCAAGTGAAATGACAGTGGGGCAAATGGATTGCCTCCTAGTGATTGCTTGTCCTATTCAATACGTGCGGGGCAACAATGACTTTAGATCACCTTTTTTTTGTAATGAAAGCTCGAATTGCATTTTCCAGCCGTGGACAAAATGCAAGGGTCAAGATGATATTAAAGGCATCTTTAAGAGTCAAATGGGTCCCCCAACCTTCTGACAAAGCCTAGGTAAGGGAATTTAATATAGTTTCTGTCATCTCTCTCTTGTTCTTTTGATTTGCATTATTTTAAAAGATATCTTTAAGATTCAATTGGGTCTCCCAACCTTCTGACAAAACTTAGGTAAGGGAATTTACTATAGTTTCTGTCATATAACAAAAAATATTGATTACAAGATCACTGTGGCCAATCGGTCCACTGCCAACATGTAATGGGATTCTACGATCTCTGCCAACATCTTAAAAGGATTCTACTATTTCTTTTTATAAAATATAATAGATGATATCATTGTCTATTTGATTTTTCAGCTTTAGCTTTCTCTTGCAAAAAGAATTGGGGTCTAAAGTATTGATTTTTGTGTTTTCTTGTAAATTTGTTTATTTCTGTGCTTTAAAAGTGTTATTAAAAAAATTTAATTTTAATTTATATTTTTTTTGCTTCAAATTATTTTTTTAATGTTTTTATATTATTTTGATGTGTTAATATGAATAATATTTTTTTAAATAAAAAAAATATTAGTTTGATTATTTCAATTGATTTTATTTAATTTTTACTCTTTTCCGTAACAAGGGACCTGAAACTCTTAACATGGAACATAAATGATTGAAAGTAACAACACAGTAGTGAGTGACAGGAAGGCCTAGAGGGTCCGATTTCACATGAGAATCACATGGATACGAGTCTCGACATTGATATATTGATAGCTATCAAAAAAAACTCCTGAGATTTGGTAGCACAGTAAAGACTGAAAATCATGATGAAATGGGTTTTTTCTTGGCATAATGTTTTTTTTTGGTACAAGGACATGAACGAGAGTGATGGGATTGTCTTGTAATCTATAGAGACTAGTGTTTTTGATATAGTGTTTTAAAAATATTTTTGAAAAAAATTGAATTTTTTTTGTTTTAAATTAAAAAAAATAATAATGTTGTTATATTATTTTTATGTACTGATATCAAAAATAATTTTTAAAAAATAAAAAAATATTATTTTGATAATATCTAAACAAAAAATATTTTCAAAAGTAACCACAATCATATTTCCAAATAAACATGAATGCATTGATCATTTACAACTTTGAATTAAATGTGCCATTTGGAGGGTTGGAGAAATTCTTATTCTTTTCCGTTTAATCCCTTGAATACATAGCTGCTTTGATTGGCCACAACATAGTAAAGGGCATTCCAAACTCTGTTTATCAACTAGTTCAAAACAAGCTAACAGCAAAAAATAATCTCTTTCATTACGTTTACTTCTCCCTGTTACTCATACTAGGAATTTTATCATTGCTATAATCCGTTGATAATAGCGGCTTTTTTTTTGTAGTGCAACTCTTTTCTGCGACTAAAGTCACCTAATTACCTGCCCAGTTCCCTCTGATAGACTGTGATGTTCGATATTGGATGGTGATGAACAAAGATTTTCCTTGTTTCATTCGTTTCCATGTTATGATGGGCACATTTCTGCACAGAGTCATGCGAGTGTTGTATATAACTAGAAAAGAGGATGGGTCATCATGTGTCAGGTGCCAATAGTATATGATGGATTAATTAATTTGTTATTGATTGATTTGTCAATGAAATTCATTTATATTATATAATTATAATTGTTGATTAATTTAAATATTTTCATCTCTATAATATTTAAGTAATTGTTTTTTTTATTATCATAAAAGATATTGCAGAAGTAACGTTTATGATCTTGAACTTGAGAAATATTCAATATAAATAACCTCACTGTTCTTCCTAATATTTTTTTTAAGGACAGTGACAATTCTTAAAAAAACACTTTAATTTTCATTCCCATATGTAAAGCATAACTTCTTTGCAAGGCGAGGATTTTGCAACACTAAAGTGAAAAGGAAAAGAAATGTAATTATGGTAGCATTTTTTTTTTAACTTTTATAAGTAGGAGATTAATAACATAATTATTATTATTATTATTTATGAAAATTAATTATTTTTTAAAAATTGGTGATACAAACTATGATATTATTTATTAATAACTATCTAATTATGTGACCAATAAATGTATGTTTATACAGACACACACAGACACTCTCCAATAAGTTCATTAATCTAGAATAATGTCATGCTAATATTTTATAAATTATATAAGTTCAGTCATTGATTAATATATAATGTTTAAGTAGTTTTTTCTTGCTTATCATAAAAGACACTAGAGATGAAATGTTTCTCTCATAATAGTATATTATCTACTACTTTTTTATGTTGTCTATGCTTTTGAACTTGAGAAATGTTCAAATATGAAATAATCACTTGTCTACCTAGTTATTTTTAGGACAATAATTTTTTTGCAGATTTTTTTATTGTTAATTCCCTAGTATAAAGCATAATTTTCCAGCAAGGCAAGGGATTTTGGAATATAAAAGTGAAAAGAAAAGAATCTAGCATTTGTTTTCTATACTTGGACACTCATATGCGTTAAAGTATCTTGCTACATCAAATATTTATTGGACTTAAAACGTGAATCAAACATTATTATTATTATTATTGGTATCGGGATTGTTATTGTTATTTTATGAAAAGAAATCTCAAAATCATGATGATTACTATGATATTAATTATTGATATCTATTCGATTAGAAGAATTGATTATTCCTTACTAGATAAAAAAAATGTATCTTTTTTTACCAATATGTGACCTCTATATGTTATTAAATGTTTTAAAAAATATTCAAATTTGCATTTGAGAATAGATCTTAATATTTTTAATAATAAAACATTTGTAATAATCATTTGAGACCGATTTGATACCATATATTATCTGTTAATAAAAAAAAATTGATTGATTTAATAACCAAATTTGTTGATATAGAATATTATTATATTAGTATTATATAAATAAAATTGTTGATTAATTTAAATATGTTTAGCTCTATATAAATAACTCTTCTATCATAAGAGGATGTTACATATTATGATATACGCTCTTGAACAAGAGAAATTCATAACTTATCTCGCATTGTATTTTAAGGATAATGGAAAATATAGTGATATTAATTATTAATAACTAGGTATTTTTAATATTGGGTTCATAACTTATAGAAAGAAAAAACTAGATAACAGACAGCGTTAACATTATTACATTTCTTGTCCTTTTTTTATTTTTTGTTGCAATATCTTTTGGAAAGTTCTGCTTCAAAAAAAAAAAGAAGGGAAGATATCATCAAAATAACTACTAAATTTAAATAAAAGAGAAAATATAACCACTAAATTCCACTCATCGTTGTAGCTAGTAAGTCTGGTTTAAAGCAAACAATTTGATCAATTTAATACTTTGTTTTTTTTTTAAAATGCTACTGTATATATATATATATATATATATATATATATATATATAGAAGGGAACATTATAAATTCTATGAAGAAATTTATCTATAAGGTGTTTTTATTATATAAAGATTAATATAATGATATGAAAAATAAATTTTAAACAATAAAAAAATAATTAATTTAATATGTATTTAAAGAGCCTCAACTACTCAACTACTATAATTAAAGCTAGTAAATATACATTTCGTACCATTGAATGGTAAATTATAAATTATCTTGGGCCAGTTCTCTCTCTCTTGTTCTTTTGAGTTGTATTATTTTAAAAGGCATCTTTAAGAGTCAAATGGCTCCCCCAACCTTCTGACAAAGCTTAGGTAAGGGAATTTAATATAGTTGCTGTCATGTACCACAAATATTGATCTCAAGATCACCGTGGCCGTTGTTTATGCATACTCCTTAAGGAATATCCAAAATAAAGGTATTCTTCTCCCATACAAGTACTTCTAAAAAAATAGGGACAGTAGCCAAATTTTCCACAGCCAATAATTTTTTATACGAGTAAATTTTATCTATAAAAAAATATATTTTATAAGTTCAAATAAACAAATAAAACTTAAATTGTTTAGTTTTTATAAAATACTAACTCGAACCGAAAAACTGATTGCAAGACAACCGAAAAACTTTATTGGGACCCACTACAACCATGTTCAAGGGATTCTACAGTTGCTTTCTGCAAAATATAGTAGATGATATAATTTATTGCTAGTTATCAATATCAACTCCTGAACCTTTGTTTTTGTTTGCAATCAATTTTTTGTTGTTGCAGGATATAACTAGCAGGTAACAAATACTAAATTGATTGAAAACCTCGTGCTTTACAATAGTTCAATTATCCACCCAAAAAAAAAGAAAACTGAGATGTAACCCAATAATATATTATTGTTTATTGTCTATTTGATTTTTCAACTCTAACTTTCTCTCTCCGCAAAAAGAATAGGGGTCTAAAGCATTGATTTTTGTGTTTTCCTCTAAACTTATTTATTTTTGTGTTTTAAAAGTGTTATTAAAAAAAATTAATTTATATTTATATTTTTAGGTTTTAATTATTTTTTAATATTTTTTATATTATTTTGATGTGTTGATGTTAAAAATATTTTTTTAAAAGAAAAGAAAATATTATTTTGATTATTTGAATTGATTTTATTTAATTTTGACTCTTTTCCGTAACAAGGGACCTGAAACACTAGCCATGTAACATAGAACATAAATGATTGAAAGCAACATGAATGCATGGCGCCAGGGTCTGGTATCACGTGGGAATCACATGTCTCGTACGGGTAAAGAGGACATGAACGAGAGTGATGGGATTGACTATTAATTAATCACATGTCTCGTACGGGTAAAGAGGACATGAATCACCTCTGCTCCTTCGAAAGGTGTTCTCCATTTTTTCCAAAATCTTAATATGCATTCTGAATTCTATTAGCATCTCCAGTTCTCATTTTATTTTAGTCAGACTTAAATTATAATAACCGTTTCTTAATTAGATGGCGTGGACTCTCTGTTTACAATCATTTTTAATTCTCATAGATAGCATAGGGTTTAAGGTGGAATTATATTCAAAGAAGTTAAGAATTCTTTAATACAGGAACCTGCATTGGATTTTTGGTGTCATTGTCGAGTCATTCTTAATTATTTTTTTATAATATCAAGTATATTAATAATAATAAAAAATATTTAGAAGATGATCCTGAAAAGTCATTTATAGAAAGATAAAACAATGTGTTAATAAACAAGAAAAAAATCATTAATAATAACTAAAAATAAAATTAAAAAAAATCAAGAACAAGTATAATTCAATATATTTAATAAGAAGGGATATTTACTCAGTTGTGCTTGCTAAATTTTCTTATTAAAATTAGTTTTATTCAATTAAATGATAATAAAAATAGATACACATTAAACTGATTGAATACAATAAAAGAAAAAAAATATATTATACAAGTCTGCATATATTATAAATATTATCTATGGCTCCCCCAACCTTCTGACAAAGCTTAGGTAAGGGAATTTAATATAGTTTATGTCATCTCTCTCTCATGTTCTTTTGATTTGCATTATTTTAAAAGACATCTTTAAGATTCAATTGGGTCTCCCAACCTTCTGACAAAACTTAGGTAAGGGAATTTAATATAGTTTCTGTTATATAACAAAAAATATTGATTACAAGATCATTGTGGCCAAACGGTCCACTGCCAACATTTTAATGGGATTCTACGATCTCTGCCAACATCTTAAAAGGATTCTACTATTTCTTTTTATAAAATATAATAGATGATATCATTGTCTATTTGATTTTTCAACTTTAGCTTTCTCTCTGCAAAAAGAATTGGGGTCTAAAGTATTGATTTTTGTGTTTTTCTTGTAAATTTGTTTATTCTGTGCTTTAAAAGTGTTATTAAAAAAAATTAATTTTTTTTTTTTGCTTCAAATTATTTTTTTAATATTTTTATATTATTTTGATGTGGTAATATGAAAAATATTTTTTTTTAAAAAGAAAATACTATTTTGATTATTTCAATTGATTTTATTTAATTTGTACTCTTTTCCGTAACAAGGGACCTGAAACTCTTAACATGGAACATAAATGATTGAAAGTAACAACACAGTAGTGAGTGACAGGAAGGCCTAGAGGGTCCGATTTCACATGAGAATCACATGGATACGAGTCTCGACATTGATATATTGATAGCTATCAAAAAAACTCCTGAGATTTGGTAGCACAGTAAAGACTGAAAATCATGGTGAAATGGGTTTTTTCTTGGCATAATATTTTTTTTTGGTACAAGGACATGAACGAGAGTGATGGGATTGTCTTGTAATCTATAGAGACTAGTGTTTTTATATAGTGTTTTAAATTTTTTTTTGAAAAAAATTGAATTTTTTTTTTAAATTAATTTTTTTTGGTGTTGTTAGATCATTTTTATGTACTGATATCACAAATAATTTTTAAAAAATATCTAAACAAAAAATATTTTAAAAAATAACCGCAATCAAACTTCCAAATAAACATGAATGCATTTTGATCATTTACAACTTTGAATTAAATGTGCATTTGGAGGGTTGGAGAAATTCTTATTCTTTTCCGTTTAACTCCTTGAATACGTAGCTGCTTTGACTAGCCAAAATATAGTCAAGGGCATTCCAAACTCTGTTATCAACTAGTTCACAACAAGCTAACATCAAAAAATAATCTTTTTCATTACGTGTACTTCTCCTTGTTACTAATACTAGAAATATTAGCAACGGAATTTTATCATTGCTATAATCCGTTGATAATAGCGGCTTTTTTTGTAGTGGAGAGAACTCTTTTCTGCGACTAAAGTCACCTAATTACCTGCCCGGTTCCCTCTGATATACTGTGATGTTCAATATTGGATGGTGATGAACAAAGATTTTCCTTGTTTCATTCGTTTCCATGTTATGATGGGCACATTTCTGCACAGAGTCATGCGAGTGTTGTATATAACTAGCCAGTTTTTTCCTTCTCTAAAGCTCAATGAAAAGTTGGGGTTGTGTTACTAATTAAGCACGGGAATCGCTTCTATTTTGATCTCGCATGCAGAATGCAGAGTATACCTTCTGTTAGATAATAATATCAGTTATATATTATGTTTTATTTAACCACTTAAATTTCAAGATGGGATGGTTTATTGATAGAGTATCATTATATTGTTGATTGAATGATCATGAATTCAAATCCCATCATCGTAATTTTATTTGATAAAAATTAAGAGCAAAGATAATATAAGTTTGTACAAGTTTCAAGTTCAAAAGACTTTCGTATGAGAGAATGTGTTAGAAAATGATATAAAAAATTTAGGTGGGTTCCTTAATATTTTGGTGTTGGTTATGTTTATCTATTTATACCAGTGAAGCTATTAATAGTCATACTTTTTTGAAAAAAATACAAATTACATTACAAAAGGTTTTGAAGTTATTTCATATGATCATATACTATAGTCATATGATCAACGATGGAAACATGTCGTCGAAAATATATTGGTCAAGGATTTGCATCTCATCATCGATTTCATTGTCAAATTATATTTTTAATGGCATCGCCGAATGAATATTCAAACCAAAAAAATCGAATTTAACCATCTATTTTCCACTGGTAACTTTGTCTACAATCTTAATTGCCGATGGAATATTCCATCTCAAATTCTACAAGAAATGTATCTTAATTGTAAACAAAACATTTTATCGCCTATTCCTTTGAGCTATAAGAGATCATTTCTGATGGAAACGCCGATAGAATCTTCTGAGAAAACATTTCATCTATGTTTCCATCAATTACAAAAGCTTTAATAATATTTTCAAAGAGAGCACCGATTGAATTGATATTTCCATCGATGATTTGGTCAAATTTCTTCACTTGTTTTTGTTTTTTGTTGTTTGGTTGTTATAATCCCAAAATGCATTTGGGATTATATTCCTAAAACCTCACAACAATAAAAATCTTGTTCTTCCATAATTATATTAAAATGAGTTCCATAAACAAGAATCATATGAGAACGAATTACATACAATCCTAAACTAGAAGTGTTGCCAAATATGCATATACTTCCTTCCGTTTTCTATCACTTTTGTTCGACTTTTACGCTTATTTATTCTTTTAATGATTTCTTCTGATAATGTTGTCACTATTTCTACCAGTTGTTCTTGAACCTTACCTTGAACCATCTTGTTGATAGCTTAGACAAAAATGTTGTGTGCCTACCACTGAAACAGTACGATCCACCCTTATATCTCGAGTTGATGTCATATGTATACCTTAAACTTCATTTCTATTTGATTAAAATTGACTAAATTTTCTGAAAAGATTTTATTTTTATTTTTAACATATAAGAATAGGTGTCAAAAATTGGTTCTTAAAAATACCATTAATATAACTTAACTTAAGTATGATATTATAAGGTGATAATATTTTTCATCTAGCATAATCAGTCTTTGATCATAAATATCTATTTACTAGTTAGGATTTCAAATTATTATAATACTAGATTGTGACTCTTTTTTTATAAACATTAGACATGTACCTTCAAAATATTAAAAAGACTTTTTTCTCATATTCGAGAAAAGAGGATGGGTCATCATTAGACCCGTGACCGACACATAGGCATGGTCCCCCTCTAAGGTTCCACAACTATGCGAACCCAAACTTACAAGCTTATCATTCATATTCAGAGTTCAACGCAGCGGAAATAACAAAGTAAACTTATAATATAGTTCGATTGTCTTAATACAAGAGTCAAAAACATCTAATTATAATTGTACAGCGTTAACTAGACATGAAAACAAAAGTGTCGATTACAATCAAAATAATAAATTCTGAAATTTCAACGATAATGATCTGCTAACAAGCTACAAGCCTGAAAATAATAAATAATGAGGGGGTGAGTTCAACAACTCAGTGAGTAGTTAACATCTAATATACACATATGAGATAATACAACAATGAGAAGTATATTATCGAATCGGCTTGGAGTTCTTACAAAAAGTTTCTCAAATAGGTCATAACAAGAATGTAATAGGTAAAGCTCGTCAGAAAATCAGAATGCAATGAGCATGAGGCTCCATACTGTGGGATGATTAGTCCGCACAGGTTAGTAACTTCCCCAACCAACTAGGATTTTAGATACGATGTACACAGACTAACATTTCCCTGTTAGCGTGGGTATTCTGACTGGCATACTGTAGGTATATATATATCATAATCAAACAAACATATTCATATCTCAAGGCTCAACTCATGACATCAATCAAATGAGGATCAAGAACATATATTCAACAATTGATTATGCTTTATCGTAACAAGAACAATAATTAACGTATATATTATTAAGAAACATAATCCAAATACTAGCCAATCAAATATTTATAATATTTCCCATGCATATTAAATATTATCCACTCACCTGACTCAAAAGCGAATAGAATTCAAAAGCAGAATGATGACGAAATCCTATTGACGTACCGCGAGCAGAATATCAGGATTATCTGAATATATAAAAGAAAACATACTAAAAAATGACTCAAAAGAATTAACATCTCTTTAATAGATGTATCTAAGAGTTTAATTCATAATCCTATATGTTTTGAATCAAACTATCTATTTTTCGCAAAACCTAAAAACAACGGTTTCTTTCGAAATCAAATTCAAAATACACAATTCCTAAAACTGATAATAATTCATCAGAGAAGCTTCAATTATCCATTAAACCAATCTGAAATACGAATATTTCACTCCAGGGACCAAACTGTAATTTTCCAAAGTTCAGGGACTAAACTGTAATTTCCCAAAGTTCGGGGATCAAAATGAAATTTCATCATCTTCAACCTCATGGCTTTATTCCTTTTTTTTTAAAAAAAAGGTGTGTAACTTAGGTTTGTGTACCTATTTTTCTTCTTCTTCTTGAAATAGGTGGATAAAATAGTATTTTCTTTATATAGATATCATAACAAGTATAATAATATTGGGGAACAAGTATAGAAGGATAATTATAACAAAAAAAACCCTAATAAATCAGATACTATACTGGAAATTAAGTAATATTGGGGAACAAGTAAGATAGAGAAAGAGAAGGGAAAAGAAAGTAATACAACAAACAAAATATTTTGGCTTTCGCAGAATGGCACATGCATACGCATTCTGATGTAGAACATGTAGCGGAAGCCTATATGCTCAAGAGGGATCACCCGAAATTCAAAGGCAACTGAATTTCGGCAGCCGGGTCGTCGAAGTCGGAATGGTGCGAAACTCACTCAGTCAATGCGTTTCGCCGTTTGCTATTTTAGGAAAGTCTCGTTTTAACCATAACTCTTGATTCATGAGTCCGAATTGACTTTCATCAATTGCTCCTTGCTCAGGGCTTATAGGCTTTTCATATTCTGCATTTATCTCAAATTTTCCATTTATGGTAAATTTATTGTTTAAGTGTCGTTTCCTTTTCTGTCATGAGTTAGGCTAGTGTTTTTACTTTAAGTATCATTGTAAAGCTTCCGGCCGACTTAGTTATCATTTTTATTGAATAAACATTGAGTTTTGATTGAGAGTTCCTCTCGTTAACTTTGATTTACCGAATATTGACGTTGGTCGTATTCCCTTGCAATTTTCTGCTGCGTCACATTCACAAGTGAGTATGAAAAATTTATGAGCAGAATTTATTCAGGCAGAGAAAAGCCCTTCATCAGGAGCAGATTGCAGCAACTCTTGCGCCTTTTTGGCTAGCATCAAACCTTGTCGCAGGCTTATTTCTGCTTCTTGGCACTTTTTAATTATCTCTTCTGGAATATTTTTTGAAGAAGATGAGGCTTTCGATATTGGAGATTAAGCTGCTCTCTTCATTAACAAGCATATATAGAGGAGAAAGGACAATCGAAGAGGAGATGGAGAAGTGGAAGTCAACTGCTGTTACTTAAGCATGTACAACTTACTGTTTTAATTCTGTTACATGTAACAAACTCTAGAGCTAAAAAGAGAAAATGTGATTGAATTCTCTAGATTAGTAGTTATTGCAGTTGCAATCAGTTAGAGCATGCATTACATGTATTTCAGCCTCAACAGTATGAAGGGGCATTTCATCAAGCAATTGTAAGACAATTAATTTGAAAGAAGAAATTACTTACCTCTTCTCTGAGAAATCCCCTCATCTCTCTCTCCATTGTTCTTCCTTCCTTATCATTGATTCAAAACCTGCAAAGGAATTTGGATGAGAATCAGAGGATGTTGTCCTGGGTAGTTCCATGGTTTTCTGGGGGATTTGGTCGGATCTCAGAGAGCTTTCCCCTACTTAAATTTATTGACTTCTAAGTTGACATGGTTACAATTGAAGACAATTTATATTCAAAAACTTCTCACCATCCAACCAAACAAATTGCTCAACTCTTACAGAGTTATTGTCAGTTTGATCCCTCTTTTTCTAACGTTTTCAGTTTTTGGCACGAAGATTCTTAGATGTCTTTTTGCAATATGCTGCAAATACTTATTTTCTTGTTTTTTATTGTAAATTTAATATTTATTAATGAGAATAAACGTTTATCCTTAAAATTTGAAGTATTTGTATATATTTATATTTTCTGTTTAAAACTAATAAATCAAAACGAATTCAAAATTTAAATTTATATCATTATGTTTATTGGTTAAATTACTAAACATATCAACAAATTACATAATATACTAGTTATTTTGCAAATAAAATTAATGTCGCTGAAAATCATATAAACTATTCAATTTTATATTCTAGTAAATCTATAAATACTAGTAACTTTTACGCAATTATTAGTAAGAATAAGGATATAATAAACAACTCAATATAAAAGATAAAGTGGGTTTTACTTTCTTACATTTTAGGTTGGATAGTAAGCCAAGGTGCTTGGATAGTTTTTTATAAATGGCGGTGATAAAATACTCAGAAATATGCAGAGGCAAAAGGCAGGGGATTCATAAAGTTGGTGTGGCAAGATTGCAAAAGTTAAGGGTACAGGTAGTTAAATCCAAGCAAAACAAAAATGCCTACAGCAAAATATATTTATGCCGTAGATATAGCAAAAGTGGACGTATGAAAGGCAGGTTGAAATCAAAATAGTTCATCCAAAACTAGGGAGCCGACACCAGACCAGCCGAAGCAAAGGAAGACAAACTCGAACACACTAAAGCACAAAACCACACAAGCCAAGAAGAAGACGCAATGTCAAGCTTGCTGTTAAAAGGCTGGCTGAAGAGCTTCATTTTACCATGTATAAAGATGACCTTTATCGTGATTAATTATCCACTCGAATTGAGAGAGCTGGAACTGGCGTGTTCCTGTTTTTATAATATAAGGTCCGTGAATTGTCCCTAAGCGTGTCACTGAGAGAGACTGATAATTTCGGTGATGAGAAATTGAATATAATTTTGTGTGGCAGTCCTTTGCTGGAGAAGTTTGTTATTTTGGAGTGACATGATATGGAAATCCGTGAACCTGGATGGGAAGAACGTGAAGAGTTTGTACTTTGGTTATTTAAAACAGTATGGGTGGAATAGCAAGGATCTGAAAATTTGCGCATGCTTGAATGCCTTTCACATGTACACTCACTGTCTCTTCGGGGAGAATTGGATTTTGAGAATTGTACTTTCCTGGAGAGAGTAGAACTTGGTTTTCAGCTTAAGCTAGAAAACCTTGGAAGGATTAAGGTAGATGATGAACCGTTTGAAAAACTGTTTAGAATTTCTTGTGATCTGGGTCAAGTCGAAGTTCTTTCCATGAAATATCGTTGTCTTGAGGTATGCTTATTAATTTGTGGAAAAATCACACTTCACATAACTGGTATGCTTCTTCTTTTTTGTGCGTGCGTGTGTTTCTTTTTAAGAACTGTTACTGCTTGAATTTAATTTAGAAAAATAGGTCAGTTAATTTTCCCTTTGAATTTACTCGAGTGTTAATCTCTGAAACATATTTTGATATAGTAGTGTTCGGGAAAGTGTTGCAGCTTCAGCTTCTATATTGTTGGTGGGATAGACCAAAAGATTTAAAAAAAAAAAAAAACATCTGAGTGTTATTTGATAGAAAATTTAGAATTGGTTGTTTCACCAGTAAATCTAATATCATCAATACTTACTAATGATCCAAAACACTAAACACACAAGGAAGAAGAAGCTCAAACCAATGAGACAAATGTTGATGGCAAGCCCCAAGACAGGTTCTAGAACTGCAAATGTGCCGATGATGAATGCGATAATCATTGTACCCATGCCAATCAAGGTAAACAACGTGGCTAGGGCAAATAACATCTCACTAGTTTTATCGGCTAGAATGGTTCGACTAAACAAGCCTTGAAGGAATGCCAACAAAAAGTGGATAAAGACAGCCGAAATTGAGAGCACCATTGATATTGCATCTGATATAAGAAATACTATGAAAGCAACTTTTTTAGCTAGAATTGCAGTGCCTTGGTCGCTCTTGTAACCGTCAGGAAGGGTGAATGCTGCTGCAAATGTTACTGTTGCTATCAGCGCCGCAACTACTAAATGAGACTGTCTTGCTTTATTCAAAGCTTCCTCCTTGTCATTCTTCTTATAATTCTCCTCGTGTTTGTCTCTTCTATAAGAAAGACGAAAAGGACCGTAGCCAAAAGGTTCACTGCCAACATCTTCAAGGGATTCAACGATCTCTTTCTGAAAGATATAATAGATGATATCATTTTTAGCTAATTATCAAATATCAAGTCTAAGCCTTTGTTTTTGTTTGCAATCAAATCTTTTTTGTTGCTGTAAATATTATAGATAATTAGTAGGTAACAAATACTAATTTCCTAGGAGGGGTAACCCAATAATATATTATTGTTTATTTGATTTTTCAACTTTAACTTTCTCTCTCTTCAGAAAGAATTGAGGTCTAAAGTATTTATTTTTGTGTTTTTCTTGTAGAATTGTTTATTTTTGTGTTTTAAAACTGTTATTAAAAATATATAATTTTATTCTATATATTTGATGTGGTGATTTAAAAAATAATTGTTTTTTAAAAAATATTATTTTCATGCATTTTTAAATATAAAAACATTTTAAAAAGTAATTGTCATACCCTTAAAAAACTGTTTAATTATTTCAATTGATTTTATTCTTTTCCATTTATATATATATATATATATATATATATGGTTTTAATAGATACATTAAATATCACAACAGTTAATTCATAGAGGATTGATTACCTGTATCTCACCAAAATCTCCATTATATATGTTTGCGATGCTTAGCTTTTGCTTATTAAGACCATATATTCCACTCTCTCCATGAGGATAAACTCCTATCCATTCCTCCTGCTTGTTCGTTAAAGCAGCATTACATGGAAAGGTGTGTTTCCTTTGTCATCCTTCTCGGTTTTAAGTCTGTAGAGAATCCTCAGACATTCCTTGAATGCATAGCTGTTTTGACTGGCCGCAATATAGTGAAGGGCATTCCAACCTCTGTTATCAACTTGCTCACAACAAGCTAGACAACGAGAAACAATCTCTTTCATTACGTTTAATTCTCCTTGAATGGCAGCAATGTGAAGAGCTGTTCTCTTCTTCTCTTTTTCAGCAATGTAGGCTGCGAACACATCACAATCTAGTAATGCTTTCACTGTTGAAATATCAAGCCAACGAGAGAAATAGACAGCGTAGTGAAGTGGTGACCAGCCGTTCTCATCGGTTGTTTTTGTCAATTTCTTTTCTTTTTCTAATATCTTTCTTGTTGTCACTTAAACAAACAAAACAATGAGTAAAAGTTTCCCTTCATGAACAATAGAGATTTCACATCGTCTGTATGAATTACTATATATATATATATATATATATATATATATATATATATATATATATCCATTCCTTAAACTCACAAAGAATTTTAGTGGTTTTTTTTTCTAAAAAAAAGAATCTAATTGTGAAGCAAACGTAGATATATATAAAATCAAATATATTTGGCTTTTAACAATATAAGCAATTTTTACAACTTACTTTCGGCTTCCATTTCCGACACTTTCGGCTTTCAAAATCCGGTTTTGCTTCGGTGATCATGCTTTGGCGCTGAATCTTTGTAGAGGCAGCCACCGTGTATTCTTCATCAGCTGCTTGTTTAATTATGATTTAGCCAAAAAAACAATATTGCATTTATATACCGTTAATTTATCAGGAAAAAAGTAGAGACAGATTTAAAAAATAAAAACAAGAACAACATGTGTACATAACTGGATGGGAAGAGCGTGAAGAGTTTGTACTTGGTGGAATAGCAAGGATCTGAAAATTTGCGCATGCTTGAATGCTTTCACATGACACTCACTGTCTCTTTGGGGAAGAATTGGATTTTGAGGACTACATGATTGAAGATAGGTCCTGTACTTTCCTGGAGAGAGTAGAACTTGGTTTTCAGCTTAAGATAGAAAACCTTGGAAGGATTAAGGTAGATGATGAACCGTTTGAAAAACTGTTGAGGATTTCTGGTGATCCAGGTCAAGTCGAAGTTCTTTCCATGAAATATCGTTGTCTTCAGGTATGCTTATTAATTTGTGGAAAAATCACACTTCACATACCTAGTATGCTTCTTCTTTTTTGTTCTTGTGTGTGTGTGTTCTTTTTTAAGAACTGTTGCTGCTTGAATTTCATTTAGAAAATAGGTCATTAATTTTCCCTATGAATTTACTCGAGTGTTAATCTCTGAAATATATATATTTTTGATATAGAAGTGTTTGGGAAAGTGTTGCAGCTTCAGCTTCTATATTGTTGGTGGGAGAGACCAAAAGAATTTCTTTTTAAAATACATCTGAGTTTTATTTGATTGAAAAATTAGAATTGGTTGTTTCACTAGGAAATGTAATGTCGTCCATCCTTAAGAACGACCCTAAAAAATAAATACCAAATGAAGAAGAAGAAGCTCAAACCAATGAGACAAATGCTGATGGCAAGCCCCAAGACAGGTTCTAGAACTGCATATGTGCCGGTGATGAATGCAATAATCATTGTACCCATCCCATACATGGTAAATGATGTTGCAAACCAAAATATCACCCCAGAGGTTTGACTAGGTAAACCTGGAAGTACCGTCAACATGAAGTGGATAAAGACGGTCGAAATTGAGAGCACCATTGATATTGCATCTGATATAAGAAATACTATGAAAGCAGTTTTTTTAGCTAGAACTGCAGTGCCTTGGTCGCTCTTGTAACCGCCAGGAAGGGTGAATGCTGCTGCAAATGTTACCGTTGCTATCAGCGCCGCAACTACTAGTTGAGACTCTCTTGCTTTATTCCAATCTTCCTCCTCGGTTTTCTTGTTTTTCGGTTTCTTTCTTCTAAATAGAAAGGGGCCGTAGCCAAACGGTCCACTTCCAACATCTTCAAGGGATTCTGCGATCTCTTCCTGCAAAATATAATAGATGATATCATTTTTAGCTAAATATCAACTATCAACTCCTGAGCCTTTGTTTTTGTTTGCAATCAAATCTTTTCGTAGCTGTATATAATATAGATAATTAGTAGGTAACAAAAGGTTGTTAAACACTAATTTCCTAGGAGGGGTAACCCAATAATATATTATTGTTTATTGTCTATTTGATTTTTCAACTTTAACTTTCTCTCTCTTCAAAAAGAATTGGGGTCTAAAGTATTTATTTGTGTCTTTTCTTGTAGAATTGTTTATTTTTGTGTTTTAAAAGTGTTATTATTTAATTTTTATTTTATTTTTTTGTTTCAAATTATTTTTTAAATATTTTTATATATTTTTATGTGGTGATGTAAAAAATAATTATTTTTAAAAAAATATTATTTGATGTATTTATTAAATAAAAAAACATTTTAAAAAGCAATTGTTATACCCCTTAAATAAACCGTTTAATTATTTCAATTGATTTTATTAATTTTTTATTCTTTTCCATTTATATATATATGGTTTTAATGGATGCATTAATTATCACAGCAGTTAATTCATAGAGGATTGATTACCTGTATCTCACCGAAATCTCCTCTATGTATGTTCGCGATGCTTAGCTTTTGCTTATTAAGACCATATATTCCACTCTCTCCATGAGGATAAACGTGTCTCCATTGGTGCCGCTTGTGCGTTAAAGCAGCAATTAGATGGAAAGGCGTGTTTCCTTTGTCATCCTTCTCCGTTTTAAGTCTCTCAAGTTTTGGAATCCTCATACATATCTCGAATGCTTTGCTGTTTAGACTGGCCACAACATAGTGAAGGGCATTCCAACCTCTGTTATCAACTAGATCACAGCAAGCTGGACAACGATAAACAATCTCTGCCATTACGTCTACACGTCCTTGAATGGCAGCAATGTGAAGAGCTGTTCTCTTCTTCTCTGTTTCAGCAATGCAGGCTGCAGACGCATCATATTTTAGTAATACTTTCACTGCTGAAATATCAGACCAACGAAGGAAATAGGCAGCGTAGTGAAGTGGTGACCAGCCGTTATCATCGGTTCTTTTTGTCAATTTCTTCTCTTTTTCTTTTTCTAATATCTTTCTTATTGTCCCTGAAACCAACAAAACAATGAGTAAAAGTTTCCCTTCATGAAGAACCGAGATTATATATATATCCATTACTTAAACTCACAAAGAATTTTAGTGGTTTCTGTTTTTTTTTTTTAAAAAAAGAAGTTAATTGTGAAGCAAACACAGAGATACATAAAATCAAATATAAGTGGCTTTTAAATTATAGTTTACACGATTATATATCAATTAATTTATTCTCCAGACTTCAGCACAAATTAATCCTACCATGATTTCCCACGGTGATTGCCGCGTGTAGAGCTGTTATACCATTAGGGCCGCCATAGTCCACTGAAATGCAATTTCTTAGGATTTCATCGACCACCTTATCTTGTTCTGGTCTCCGACCAACGGAAGCAGCAATATACAGTGGAGTTTCTCCGTGGACATTGGCGGAATATGAAAAGTCAGGGTCCTCTTTCGTCAATATTTCCACCACATGGCCCCGCTTATTTCGAGCTGCCTCGTGCAACGCTGTATCTCCCTCTCCATTGGTCCTCCTCAACATCATTTTAGCTGCTGCTACTTCGATTTCCAGATCTGCATGTGGAGCTTTTGCTCGGTGAATGAGGACTTTCACCACATTGGAATGGCCATATTTTGCTGCCAAATGGAGGGGGGTTTCTCCTTTTTTATTGGCTTGCAATAACAGTGCTGGACACCTTTCAAGAATCCAATCAACAAAATCAGTGGGTTCCGGTTCCCTGCATTGGTTTCTTGAGCACCTTTCAAGAATTTTATCAACAAAATCAGGAATTTTATAAACAAAACCAAGAATTTTATAAACAAAACCAAGAATTTTATCAACAAAACCAGGAATTTTATCAACAAAATCAGGAATTTTATCAACAAAATCAAGAATTTTATCAACAAAATCAGTGGGTTCCGGTTCCCTCCGTTGGTTTCTCAAGTAGACATGGAGAATGGTGCTCTCGTCTGGAGTCAATAACCGATCAAGGCAGGTTTTATAATCCTCGAAGGGATTGATATTGCCGGCTCCTGCAGCTTCGTACAAGACATGATCCATATAGATGATGCTACTCATTTTGTAGTGTAGAGAAACTCACTAAATGAAATGTAAGCAAAACGAGGGGAGGAGAAACCACGGTGACACAAAGGTAAGAGGTTCCTCTCACTCAACTGATCACAAGCTGCTGATTTCTTTGGTTTTTATAGAAAGAAAAAGGTAGATAACAGACAGCGTTAACATTATTACATTTCTTGTCCTTTTATTTTTTGTTGCAATATCTTTTCTTTTTCCCTGCTGGACATTTCTGCTTAAGAAAAATAAGAAGGGAAAATATTATCAAAATAACTACTAAATTTCAATAAAAAGAGAAAATATAACCACTAAATTCCACTCATCGTTGTAGCTAGTAAGTTTGGTTTAAAGCAAACAATATGATCAATTTAATACTTTGTTTTAAAAAATGCTAGGTTTGATGTGAAAAAAATCCTTTTTCAAATAGTCCCCGTGTTAATCCTGTTTCTACCATTGGTTTTTCCATTTTTTTAACATATATATATATATATATATATATATATATATTAGTGTATATATATATATATATATATATATTAGTGTCTTTGGATAGTTTAATATAATAATATTAAAGATAATTTTTTTAAACAATAAAAAATATATTAATTTGATATATTTTTAAAGAACCTCAACTACTAACTACTATGATATTGACCTGTTCTCCATGTGTTTGTCCTTGCCAGTGAGATGCAAGCTTTCACAAGTAAAGAAGCTATTTAATAAATCATCAATAATATTCAAATTACCAAGAACTCAAGCTTTGTTTTGTTTCCTTCCTATTCTTTTCATTTGAAAAAAAAAAATTATTACTACTTATACTTCTTTAATATTATAGTATCAGTTATTTTAGAAAGTTTTTTTTCTTTAAAATACCTTGAAACAATTTTTTTATTTTTAAAATTTTATTTTTGATACCAACACATCAAAACAATATGAAAACATAAAAAAAAATTAATTCAAATATTTAATTCAAAATTATTTT
This sequence comes from Salix purpurea, assembly GCA_027405865.1. Classification (NCBI taxonomy): domain Eukaryota; kingdom Viridiplantae; phylum Streptophyta; class Magnoliopsida; order Malpighiales; family Salicaceae; genus Salix; species Salix purpurea. The sequence continues at coordinate 6,406,586 of JAOWLH010000016.1, read as the reverse complement.
TAAACACAAAATTTCAACAAGAAATATATAATTAAAGCTAGTAAATATACATTTCGTACCTTTGAATGGTAAATTATAAATTACCTTAGGCTAGTTCGAGAGGACACCTCTCTCACTCTTCCTATTATTTTTTACCTCTCTCTCTCTTGTTCTTTCGATTTGCATTGTTTTAAACGGCATCTTTAAGAGTCAAAAGGGTCCCCCACCAACCTTTTGACAAATCTTAGGTAAGGGAATTTAATATAGTTTCTGTCCACAAAAATATTGATTACAAGATCACTGTGACAACAAGATCACTGTGGCCGTTGATTATGCATACTCCTTAAGGAATATCGAAAATAAAGGTATTCTTCTCCCATACAAGTACTTCTAAAAAAAAATAGGGACAGTAGCCAAATGTTCCACAGCTAACATTTGTTTTTATGCGACGAAATTTTATCCATCGTAAAATTTATTTTATAAGAGTAAATAAGCAAGTAAAACTTAAATAGTCTAATTTTTATAAGAAATACACACCCTAATTCAAATTGAAAACCTGATTTCGAGACATCATATAAACTTTCTTGGATCCAATGCAATCATGTTCAAGGGATTCTAGAATCACTTTCTGCAAAATATAATAGATTATATCATTTTTAGCTAGTTATCAATATCAACTCCTTAGCCTTTGTTTTTGTTTGCAATCAAGTCTTTTTTGTTGTAGTATATAATTAGCAGGTAAAAAATACTAAATTGATTGAAAACCTCGTGCTTTACAATAGTTCAATTATCCACCCAAAAAAAAGAAAACTGAGATGTAATTCAATAATATATTATTGTTTATTGTCTATTTGATTTTTCAACTCTAACTTTCTCTCTCCGCAAAAAGAATTGGGGTCTAAAGCATTGATTTTTGTGTTTTCCTCTAAACTTATTTATTTCTGTGTTTTAAAGGTGTTATTAAAAAAAATTAATTTATATTTATATTTTTTAGGTTTTAATTATTTTTTAATATTTTTTATATTATTTTGATATGTTGATGTTAAAAATATTTTTTTTAAAGAAAAGAAAATATTATTTTGATTATTTCAATTATTTTATTGTATTTTCACTCTTTTCCGTAACAAGAGACCTGAAACACTAACCATGAAACATAGAACATAAATGATTGAAAGCAACATGAATGTATGGCGCCGGAGGACAACACAGTGGTTGAGTGACAGGAAGGCCTAGAGGGTCCAGTTTCACGTGGGAATCACATGTCTCGTACGGGTAAAGAGGACATGAACGAGAGTGATGGGATTGACTATTAATTCATCACATGTCTCGTACGGGTAACGAGGACATGAATCACCTCTGCTCCTTCAAAAGGTGTTCTCTATCTTTTCCAAAATCTTTACATTCTTAAAGGAAAAGTTAAGAATCATCAGTTATTAATATAGCACGTCAATACGCATTCTGAATTCTATTAGGGCAACGGGAGAGGGATCCCGAGGAAAGCCAAATGTTTTAAATTTTAGCTATTTTTGTTCAATTTAATATCTTTAATAAAAAGACATCCCGAGAAAGATTTTGTCTTTTCTTCAACAAAGAGGCATTCCCATAGATTAATCGATACAGAGCCAAAATAAAAACATTTGCACTTGTTTCTTCTCTTGTCACTATTGAGGGGTTTGGGAATGGAGTCGAGGCTGTTGATAGTGGTGGTGGTGGTGGTGGTGGTAATAGTAAAGGTGGTGGAGGAAGAGGGAAAAGAGGGAGGACGCAGCAGGGGGAGATAGAGGAGGGCAGTAAAGAAGAAGTGAGGAGGAGGATGAGGGGATGAGGAGGAAGAGAGTAGCGGCACAAGCAGAGAGAGGGAGATGTGTGTGTTATTTAATTATATAACTTACTCCTATTAATTGTATAATTAATTGTATAATTAAACTATATATAAAATAATTGAACTTTATTTAAAATAAGATAAAAAATGGCTCTCCAAAATGGCTTTTACCATTAGAGTACACATCAACAAAAAAAAACCATATATACACTATTCAAAAAATCATTTTAAAAATTTAGCTCTCCAAAATAACTCCAAAATAGCTCTTGCCATTGTACTTGCTCTTAGCATCTCTAGTTCTCATTTTATTTTAGTCATCTTTGCTCCCAATATGCACGTTAGAATTAATATCAAAACATTTTCCTAACAGCTGTATATTGTTGCGTGGATTTTTATCCATTTTTTTCCTGATTCAAGTCAATTCTTAATCATATATTCACATTCATAATTCGGGATCATCAGTCCCAAATAAATGATCATTACGGTAGAAGATATTTCAAAAGTTTGGATGAGCAACGGGAGTGCACTTTGGTCAAAGGAGTTGGAATGATTAGCTAATTAATCCAGGTGATTGTTGAATAAACTGGTTTAGCATTAACGGTGCTGGCCTATATGGTTGGCTTTACTATAGTTTATTCAATCACAATTTTTACAACCGTGGACCCCCTACAAAACTAAGTTTCAGACTCAGTTTACGCCAACCAGCACCACCTTCCCCGTCACGCCGTTTAACACAGCACCAACCTTCCACTTAAATTTTAGGTGTGGATCCAGAAAAAAGAAGAAGAAAAACACACTACATTGCAGTACTTCGTGAAAAGATAGTCGACCAAAGCACCACCTTCCCCCGTCACGCCTTATTACACAGCACCAGCTTTCCACTAGCACCCGTATAACACCCTTATAACTGCCCAAAAATACAAAATACGATGGATTGGTTTTGGATTTCTCGGCATAGATCTATTTTTTTTTATACAACACTAAGCTTCAAACAACCACTATAAGCCCCCTTTTATTTTAAGAAACTCGTGTTCACCAATAAAACTTATTTTTTAATTAGTGACTAAAAATTAACACAGATGGATTTGTGTACCAAAAGTTATTTTTTGAAATTTTAAGAGACCTAAATTTTATGATTGATGTTATTTTTATTTAAGTACCGCGTTTTGTATGAAATCTCTAGTAAGCCATTCATGTTTGATGTTTTTTCCATTTCAGTTCATATTATTTTAATTTCATCACTGATCAAGAAATTAACAATAATTACTTTTTAATTAGAATTAAATGGCACAAAATAAGACTTCAGAGATCAAAATTAGTTATTAGAAAATGAACAGTAATTCCACAATATTTTCTGAGTGTGTGAATAACGACAAGCTACAGTAAATAAATAAATAATCGAGTGTGAAATCCATCTTTAATTTATAATTAAAATCTCACAAAATAGATCAAATTCATCACGGGATTTCTGTCTCGCCTCTCTCATAGAACAACCAATATGACCTCTTACATTGTCTAGTCAAGTTTCATCTAGTTTCTACTCCCTAAAGGCATGCGCGCCAAAAAGGAAATTCAACGGTTATTGACAAGCTTTGTAATGAGAAGAAAAAGATAAAAAAAAAATATAAAATTGTATGTATCTAGATTTAGTTTCTGACTAAGTGCGTCTAGCTGTATTTATATACGTTCTATCTCTCTCATTAAAAAAGTAAATGGCTTAATAAAGTAATATTGATTCTAATTTTGGAATACTGATCATAAATTGTTAACTCCTTATAATTTAAAACCGAAAATCTTAAGCCACATATTACGATGCACCAGACCAAAAATAAAATACAAAAAATCAGTATGAATATATGACAATTAGCTCTTTTGTTTATTGAAGGCAAATAAATTGATCAATTTAATACTTTGTTTTAAAAAATGGTAAACAGGTTTAGGTAATTTGAATAAAGGGAACATTAGAAATTTTATGAAGAAATTTATCTAGAAGGTGCTTTTATTACTTGTGGTGAACCAGTTTTTAAATATATATATTAAACAATAACAAATATATTAATTTAATATATCTTTAAAGAGCCTCAACTACTCAACTACTATGATATTGACCTGTTCTCCATGTGTTTGTCCTTGCTAGTGAGATGCAAGCTTTCACATGTAAAGAAGCTATTTAGTAAATCATCAATAAAATTCAAATTACCTAGCTAATTAAATTATAGTGTTTCGATTTAGAATCGGGTTAAGGTTATAGATACTGTATGAATATCCAAAACTTGACTAGATTAGAATTTGGTTATCAAAAATATTTTTTTAATATTTTAATGAGGTGATATCAAAAATATTTTTTAAAATAAATATTATTTTGATTATTTCAATTTATTTTATTTAATTTTCACTCTTTTCCGTAACAAGGACCTGAAACTCTAGCTATGTAACATAAATGATTGAAAGTAACAACATAGTAGTGAGTGACATGAAGGCCTAGAGGTCCGGTTTCACATGGGCATCACATGGATACGAGTCTCGACATTGATATATTGATTGCTATCAAAAAAAATCTTTAGATTTGGTAGCACAGTAAAGACTGAAAATCATGGTGAAATGGTTTTTTTTTTGGTAATTGTGGATATTTTTTTAATTTGTATGAGCATGAAATTTTAACGAAATACTTTGAAATGCAATTTTAACGATGGTTTCATCTTATTTTGAGTTTTTTATAAATTATTTTATAAAATTATATGATTTGAAAGTATTTTTAATCAATAAATTGAGTTTAAAATTTCAATATAAAATTTATATTTAATGAATTTATTCCCAACAAATTTACATATCAATTTTCTTCTACTTGTTACCGGGGCCGCGAGGTTTGCATGATGTGACCTTTCCATCTTTTCTCTTATTGGCCTGCTAGTCATCTATTGACTTGGAAAATTCGAAAACAAAGACTTCCTACCGTGTGTTGTATCGATTTTCAGTCTTTACTATGCTACCACATCTAAAGATTTTTTTTTATAGCTATCAGTAATCAATGTGAGACTCGTATCCATGTGATCCCCATGAGAAACCGGACCTCTAGGCCTTCCTGTCACTCACTACTGTGTTGTTACTTTCAATCATTTATGTTACATGGCTAGAGTTTCAGGTCCCTTGTTACGGAAAAGAGTGAAAATTAAATAAAATCAATTGAAATAATCAAAAAAATATTTTTGATATTACCACATTAAAATATTAAAAAAATAATTAAAAAAATATAAATAAAAATTAAAGTTTTTTAATAATACTTTTAAAACACAAAACTAAACAAGTTTACAAGAAAAACACATAAATCAATCAATGCTTTAGAATTTAGACCCCAATTCTTTTTGCAGAGAGAGAAAGTTAAAGTTAATAGTAAAGTGATTCCTTCCTCATTTTCCTCATCATTCGTGGCTGCAAGAGAACAAAAGAATCAATTTCAAAAATTTATCCCTATACGAATGCAAAACTTTGGATATATATATTCATTCTGAATTCTATTAATATAACCACTAAATTCCACTCATCGTTGTAAATAGTAAGTTTGGTTTAAAGCAAACAATTTGATCAATTTAATACTTTTTTTTCAAAAATGCTTTATAATTAGACCCAAAGCCAGTACGATGGCGAAATTTAGTGGACTGGATCCGAAGTTCAATCAGATATCTGTTGCAAGAATTAACGCAATGACCCTGCCTTTGGCTCGGAGAGAAGTTGTGCAGATGTCCAGAAAATGCTTCCACTTTCCGCGACCCTATAGTTGCTGAGAAGCCTGAATGGCGGTGGAGGTTATTGCAGTGTATCAAATATGAGCTTCTTTATCCAATCCTTTCTGTAAGTAAACCTTTGGTTTCCTATCTTTTTTAGACAGTGTATAATGAATGATACAAGTATTTCCCAGCTTCTAAATTACTCCCTAAATTCTAAACTGTAAAGAAAACGTTAATAGTAAAAGAAAAGAGTCCAAAAATAGCTAGAAAAACAAAGAAAAATCTAAAATAATATTAATTTGGACATGAAATGGCATTTAATGGTTACATCAAAGTTAACTCATTATAGAACCATGCATGTAGAATGTGCTTATAAAATCAAACTCATGAACAAACTTTACCATCACAAACACTTGAAAATATATAAATTTCAGTTTCCCTCCTTTCTTTTCAAATTTATTCCAATTTTCATTTTTGTAATCATTGAAAATCCATATGAAGCAGATCCAGAAAACGAAAACATTAAAAGAAAACAGTGCCAAAGCAATCAAAACCCAGATCTCCATCCCTCGCCAATTCCTTTCCTGTGAAACCAGTAGCAGTCTGCTTCAATATGCCACTAGCTTTCTGCATCCTATAGCCTCGACGATGTACCTAATGTTCGACGATGGATCTAGTATTCATTCCAACCCAATGAACATTAGATACATCATCGAGAGGCCCTACCAATTCACAGAATTTTGTTCAGATTTGTAGTGATTTTGACAGTGGATGAGTAGATGCTCCACAGATCATGTTTCCAAAGAAGAAACAAGGCAGGAACCTTTCTCAACTCCAATATTACTCTTCTAACCAAGACTCCTCTCGTATTGATTCTACCCAAATGGCAAGCCAACAAAATACTTCCGTCTTGGGAGGGACTAAACCTTTCCATATACCATTGAAGGAAATGAAATTGCTAGATCGACAAGCTGGAGAACGCAGACAACACATAGACTTGACAGAGTACATCCCATTAGAATTAGGTTTCCTTGGACTGTACAACTTTGGAAAACAGGCCTAACAAGGAGTTGAATACATTGATCTCCCTGAGTCTAAGAGATCCTCTCCCGTTGAAGTTCCATATCCGATTCAAACCATCCCATATTCCCATATTAGGTGGTTAAGAATGATCTGAACGTTAAAAAGCAAAATAAATTACCAAGAATTACTCTGCCAACCTAGAATTACCAAGCCTTGGATCGTTCCAGCAGGTGGGTTGGTAATCACATTCATTGCCCACTGCAGCACAAATTTCATTCTTAACAATATTCTCAATGCCCTCCTCCTGGGCACAAGCATCGACAATCTTTAAAGGTATATTAAAAGATGATTTATGCTTATAAATACTAGAAACCAAAATTTTCCATAGACCAGTATCTCAGTTCACATATCTCCATAACCATTCAAAGATCAAAGCTTTGTTTAGGCTAAAATAAAAAAATGTTATTTCCTTGTGCAAAGCATAACTTCTTAGCAAGTCAAAGATTTTGAAACACAAAAGTAAAAAGAAAAAGAAATGTGATTATGTTAGCATATTTTTTTTTTAATCTTTTCCCCCTCTTTTATAAGCAGAGAATATTGATAATTTGACATTCACATACATCAAAGTATCTCGCTCTATCAATATTTTCTGGATTTAAAAAATAATACTCAAACACAAATACTAAACTAAAACAATATTTCACTAAGACTGTACATGCATTCATAAAACACTATTCAGATTATCAAACTAAAAAAATTGATCACAATTTGTTTTAAAATTGTTTATTTTCTATTTGTAAATAACAATTTATTCCAAATAATGAATATTTTAAAAAAATACAACTGAATTTTACTTGATATCAAATCTAGGACTGATTATTTTAGTAGTAAATCGTGCTCATAAATTTTAGCTTAAATTTCATTTTGTTTTGTTTAATTATTGCAAAGTTGTTGTCATATGAAAATTCATTATTTTTGTATGACCACTATGATATTAGTTATTAATATCTAATTAGGAAAATTAATTATTCCATACTAAAGAGAAAATTATCATTTTTTATGATCATTATGTTATATATATATATATATATATATTTTTTTTTTTTTCAAACAACTTTCAGATATGCATTTTGTGAAAGAAATCAGATTTTTATGAACATTTGTTTGTAGAATGCGCTGGATTGATCTGTATTTTATTGGTTAACTATCTGGAATACTGTCATGCTAAGATTATATAAATGTAATTGTTGATTAATTTATAATGCGTAAGTTTTTTTTTTTCTTATCATTAAAGATACTAGAGAGTAGAGATGAATGCTTCTATAATAATGTTGTCTGTGCTCTTCTTGACAAATGTTCAAATGTGAATAAATCAGTTCTCTTGCGAGGAAGTTATGCTTTATAAAATCTTTTGTCTTGCGAGGAAGTTATGCTTTATAAAAGATAATCAACAATAAATTCTTTTTCAAAAGAATTGATCTCTTGGGCTTATAATGTGAATATAAAACACACACACCCAAACTTATATGCAAGCGTACATGCTTGTGCAAGGATATTTAAATTAAGATGGTATTTAAAAGTGTAGAGATAATTATTTTTTAAAAATATTTTTTGTTTAAAAATAAGTATAAATAATTTTTTAAATTTTTTAAAAATTATTTTAACAGAAAAAATTAAAAACATAAAAAAAAAATTCAAGCAAAACATAAAAAAAATCATGATAAAAAACAGCCCCTAAATCAACATTTCACTATAACTATTGGATATACATTTATAAAACATTATTAAGCAAATGACACAAATAAAATTTATCACAATTTCTTAAGAAAATATTTATTTTATATTTGTGACCAGTGAATCATTTCAGAAAAAAATTAAAAAAATATAAGATAGCGAATTTGGGATTGATTGTTTTAGTTTGAAATCTTGTTCACAAATTTTAGCTAAATATTTAAATTTTTTGTCTTATTATTATTATAATTATTATTTCAAAATGATGACGATTACTGTGATATTAATTACTAAAAAATGATGATGATTAAAAAGATATTAATTTCTAATAACTATCAATTACAAAATTGATTATTCCATACTAAAAAAAAATCGTTTCTTTTTTTTTCTCAACCAATATGTATATATATTATAAAATGTTTTCAAAACAATTCCAAAAAATTTTCATTTGAGATGTGGGTACAATTTTTTTTAAATAATAAAATATTTGTGACAATGCTAATGGGTTACAAAGAAATCGGTTTTTCATTTAACACAGAGCCACAAGCAATGCTCGTCATCTTGGATTTTCTCGACCAACTTACTCTTCCCTCAAGTCCTCCCTTTTCTTTTGCCCATGTTTTGTGTTGAAATCAAAAGAAATTTTCTGTTGTATTATGTTTGTCGTACCTTTTATTACATAACATGAAGGATATATATAATAGAGGCTATTCCTCTTGACAAAAAAAGAATAAACCTTAGAGCTGACATGTTTAATGAGGGAAAAGACCTCTTATCGCAGATATCTGTTAGGATTGAGTAATTGATGAAGAATAATTAGAGAGAAATAAAAGAGAGAGAACAGAAGAGCGATAAATTCAATCTAATAATCGCCAACAAATTCAATATCATAAAACAATCAAAACTTGATGAATTTGGAGAGATTTTTTGGAGGCAAAACCATTGACACAAAGGGCATAAGCCCCCACGTGAACACCACCAAAAAAGATCCAGTCTTTGCCTCACTGACTAGCTTATTTCCACCATAGTTCTCAGAAAACAAGCTAGATGTATAGAGAGGCAACAAAAAAACACATAACCAAATGACAAAAAAAGAGAGAAATTTAAAATAAATAAGTCGTGGCTAAACTGCAACACTGAACGGTTCGGTTATTGAAAGGATATAGAGGCGAGATAAGTTTTTGAAAAGATTTGTGTGATGAAAACAGGGTTAGTGTGAAGCCTGATAATGGAGGAGAAACAGAGGTGTTATGAAGTTATATAGAGGCGATAAAGAGCTATAAAACCCTAGTTTTGTTATTTGAGGAGGTGTTTTGTGTTTATTGGGTAGTCTAGACTGGTCTAGGGAATTTGGGGTATTGATATTTGGGGTTTATTTTTTTTATTTTTCTATCTTTAATTGCTGGATATTTTTCAAGAGCATAAATTTCATTTTCTTAAGCTAAAAAAATCAACAGCAAAGTAATCCATTCTTTTTATTCTTCCTAAAACAGGTTTATTAATCTTATAATTAAATGTATAGGGTTTATGGCTGGATTTGGGTAGTCCATTTCGAAACCCAAAATATCATGAAAATAAAATAAAATATTATATATTTTATCTATATATATAAAAAAGAAATACGTCATAAAGTACTCAAAACCCATAGTTCATACAATAATTTTTCATAGATCAGGAGCCCGAAAGAATGCCGCAATAATTCTGGGCTTTGGATCATCCATTATGGCCGAACATGAACTTGAGAAACTGCCTCCTTGGCTAAACTTCAGCACAAGCATTGCCTTCCCTCGAAGTTGCTTCCAACCTTAATGCGCTTTCTGCTAAGAACTTCTCCAGAATCATATTTTCACAATCCTCAAAGTTCTCCATCGTAACTTTTCTTATAGAATGTCGCCAACACTTTATAGGTCTCAACTTGCAACAATCGAGATCATCTTCTATGGTTCGTGCTTTATCGTATTCAAACTACAAAATAGAAGAAAAGTATTAGGGTTTGTGTGTTCATAACTATCCTGCAGACAGACTATCCTGCAAAGATAACAGATCTCATACCAGACATAGATATATTTAACAAGTTCATTCATAACTTTTAGAACTAGGACAACTTCATACCTTTAGAGATTTTTCTTGGCAATTCGAAATAAAAGATAGTTTTGATAGACGAGGAGCAAGCCACATCAAACCATCCACCAAGTCATTGATGTTCTCCGGTTTCTGTTCTGTTACTAGCTTCAGATAATTGAGGTCATATAATGGAGCAAGTAAGTTCTTCCTAACATTTATAGGAACAATCAAAGCCTAGAAAATGAAAAGAGAGACAAATTAATAAAAAATATTGTATTTTCTTGTAAATCAACAAAGTGAAATTGTTTTATGTATAAAGACAAAAGATGGCTTCTCAAGAATATATTCGTACCACGTCCATATCGCAATCGATTTCTAACTCTTTGCAATGGTCAAAGCATGCCAGAAATTCTCGCAAAGTTGTGTACCAATGATCGGAGAGTCCACGATCTGCACTTAGTGAGAGCTTAGCATGGACACATGGAGAATAAATAATCACTTGTGAGGGCTTTAAATCACCACCGTAAGCAAATGTGTTCAAGCTTCGAGCATAAATCTCAATCTTCTGTAATTTAAAACAATTTCTGAGCTCCACTGTCTTAAGATTAGAATTGGAAACATGAAAGTTCTCCAATAATCGACAATAAACAATTTTCAAAACCTCGAGTCGAAGAAATTGAGCAACTTCAAGCTTAATCCATTCATCTGTTACCTGAGCATTCCTTAAAGATAAGTATTTGAGGGATTTGCAAGTAACGAGATTGATTCTACATGATGAATGTGCTTCTCCACCGAATGAGAAGGATTCAAGATTTGAAGCATCAATTTCGACCTTATCCAGTCCTTGGCATAATTCTATCACGACAATCTTGAGTTTTTCACCTGAAATCTTGAGTGTTTGCATCCCCTTACACTTTTCTAGATTCAATTCTTTAATGGAAGGGCAATTCAATGTCAAATTCTGGGGTGGCTCCAACATGAACCCTTTCAAACTCAAAACTGTAATACTGTGCGCAGAGAATACTTTCATCGGCAAATTATAATGAGCCTGAAATTTGAATTTTTGTCTTCCAACAATATCAAGCTTCAACTCTTTCACCTTATTCTCAATAGCGTATCTAATTGCACTATCAATACCATTAATTGGCTGCTCATAACTGTCCTCTAAATTAAAAGAAAAGCAAAAAAATTTTAAAGCGATTCTTGGGGGACGACGAGAAAGAAAACCACTCACGTAGCTCAAAAACTTATCTAATCTGAGCTTACCTTTGAGCCGAGCGCATGATCCCATGTTTAGGGTTTCATCAAAAGAGATTGAAGGAAAGCAATTCCATGCAGATGCAAAATGCTTGGACAAAACACTCATCTTTGCAGCATCTGTATAGGTTAAAAAAGACATGATATGTTGAATGATGGGCTCTGGCAACTCGGTGATCAAGTCAAGCTCTTGAATTGAGTAATTGATCATCGAACTTCTCGTTGTTTTAGTTTTCTTTGTTGCCCTCATCTTGATTAACCTAAACAAAGAAACGGTTCGAAATAAAAGCAAATGTCAGTAGTAGATATACCCAAGGATTGGAGTTGAAATCGGAGTTGGAGTTGGAGTTGGACTAGAACAGGTCTTTGATGAAGCAGGTGCCTAGAACAAACACAATCTTCAGTTTCCCTCCAAAGAAAAAAAAAAAAAAAAAAAACCACCACCCCTATCCATAATCCCAATTTATTTACAAGATATTTTATTTACATTATATTTATCAAAAGATGAGTAGAGTTTTTTTCTTTCAATATCAAGTTATTGAGTAAATCAGTTTTCACATCGTGTAAATAAAATTATAATATTATCCCATCATCTATAATTTATTTATATTACGACCACCACGAGAAGAAACTTTTTTCTCTCTTTAATGTTTTTCCACACAAATCAATTATTATATTATTCAAGAATATTACAAGTAATGAGATGATTGATTTAATTACGATATAAATCAAAACACATATTTATTTTAATGCAAAACAAATTTAGTTTACATAATACAATCATGCGTTTTCAAAAGAAACTATTTCAGATACATCATTCATACTTAATTTATATTCAAATAATTTTTGGGTACAAAATTATATTACATAGAAAAATATGTATTGTTTATATAAAATTATAAATAAAAGATCAATTACTCGACACCACATAGCTATGAGATACCTGAAATTTATATAATACCTAATATAATTAACTTATTCACATAACATTTATTACTACTACTATTATTACTTCTATATGTAACCTATTTCATTAAATAGGGTAACAATTTATTCTTTTATATTTTCTTATTGTTTTATGTGTGTATTTTTTTTTTATTAGATATGGACTTGTGTTCATACACACTACATAAACATTTTTTATTTTGTATATACATTTCTTAACACTAGGACTAGGAAATTAGCAATATTATTATAATTATTGACTCATACAACACTCGTGAAACCACTAAATTCTTATGGAAAGTATACTTTATCGAGACTATTAAGTCAATAAGGCTTCACCTTAATCCATTAAGGACTGTTAATCGAGCAACGATAGATCCATTTTTAAACCAATTATATAGTAAACGTGTTAGAGTATAAATATAGAGTACGTTGGATATATAAAGGTGTAACTATTGTAACACACAATGTGTGTGATAGAATAATAAACAATATATAAAATACAGATTCTCTTCTCCTTTTCTTTCCTTTATTCTCTCTCTTCCCTTCTTTGTTAATCATACTTTATTGTAAATCTTCACAATCCTAATCCTAGTATGGTATCAGAGCTCTTACTTGCACAAATGAATTGATTGATCCAATCCTCTGCTTCCACAATCTGATCCTAATGCATTATTAAAAAAAAATCTGGATCTATTTCTTCTGTTCTAGATCCAGAATCCAGAGAGCGGTGAATAGCGAAAGTGAGAAGAAGAGCTCGTTTTAAATGTCTAGCAAGACTGAAGAGGCGGAAAATAGCAATGGCACCTCAACAACGTTGTTTGTTCTTTACGCCATTTGTTCTTTGCCTTCTCACGCTGTCGAAGACCTGCACTCCACCGAGAGAACGTAAGCAGAAGAGTCTGATGGAGACCACTGCTAAGCTCATTTGTCAGTCTTGACTTCTTTCTGTTAGAGTATAAAAGAAAGAATATTCTAGAGTAATGTAGAAGTATGAATGATGATAGTTTGTTATGTATAAATAGGAATATGGACTCACAGGGAATGTATGGAAATGTATGGGAAAAACAGAATTGGTTACTGTTGAAATACAAAGTTCATTCTCTCTCTATTCTCTCTCTCGTTCTCTCTTCTCTTCTCTTCTCTAAACAGCTTTCCCTTCTTCCTAAATTCCTTCAATTACCTGCAACATTTCTCAATCCTAACATGGTATCAGAGCTTTTACGCTCACGCTTGAATTGATCCAAGCTTCCGCAATCTGATCCTACAATGAAGAAAAAAAAAAAAATCTGCAGCTGATGATGAAGATGATCATTCATGCCGCTGCTGCTCCTCATTTACAATATCTCCTCTAGGAAATTATGGAGCTGGCAAACATGCTTCTCCAATAATCTAGATGTTTGTCATTTTTTTTTTCCTTTCGCAGAGCATCTGTTTCTCATTTCACTCTAACTCTCTGCATTGTCTTTGTTTTCAATTTCTTACACTGAAATTTTCAACAACAAATCTTGCATTTTCTTCAACATCTGTTTCTTCTCCTCTCCAGTCTCAGTAAGACATTTCAAATTCTCAAAGTTCAGTTAAAAATATATATATATATATATATATATATATATACCTGGATCGGTTTCCTGTTTCAGATTGGTGCTCAAAGGTTGTTCCGATCATCAAGCTCGAAGAAGTCGTTCTCTCTACTGAAAAGGAGAGTAGCTCTTTTAGCAATCTCAAAATCATCAACCACGACAATGAGCAGAAGCAGATTTGTTTGGTTTCTGAGAGGTAAGGCTCTGCACTCGTGACCTGGATGCGACAGAGCATCTACCAGTAGTCCACCAGTGAGGCCAGTCCGCCATTTTGTTGAGTTCCATTTCTTCTCGCTCCACCAGCTGTAGCTGAGCATCTACCAGTAGTCCACAAATCTGAGTCCATATCCAAAGCAGAGAGACACGATGGCTGCGACAAAGACAGAGCCAAGGAAGGTTAGATCCCGGCGGCAGGTGACTCTTCATTATATGCTAAGCAATTTCAGTCAAAAAAAAAAATCTACAAAAGGAGGCTGAGGCGTCGACGGAAGATCGAGAAGAAAATTAGTCAGTCTCAAAGATCAAGAAGAAGACGGAGATCATGGACAGCAAGAAGATCACCCCGGTACTGATGGTTGCCGTGATTTTTGTAGCCATCGCTGGTGACTGCGATCCCTCAATCTTATGTTTCTTAAGCTTGATAAGAAAATCATTAACAAAGCTTGCACGTCCGACATGATTTTCCCTTGAACTTCACCTAAAGCAGAGATCAAAGAAAGGCTGGCAAAATGAAGTGAATCGATTCGGCAGAGAAGAGATGAAGCTGCGGCGTGGCTGAGAGAGGAATTAGTTGAAAACCTAGATTTTATGTTTTGATGTTGTGTGATGCCGTTTTGTGTGTGCTTCGTGTGCCGTTTTGTGTGTGCTGTGTGGTGTGCCGTTTTATGTCTATCATCCCACCGTTTTGATAAAAAAAAAAAACGAAAAAAAAAAAAAAAAAAAAGAGATTAAGAAAAACTTAATCCAATGAAGAAGAAGAAGAAGAAGAAGAAGAAAATGAATTCTTACACAGATTAAGAAATTCATCGGCAAAAACTTCAGAAAAGCTTCAGAAAAGCTGAAGAAGCCAAATGAAATCCTTCAGAAAAAAAAAAAAAAAAAAAAAAAACTGAAGTAGATAAATGAAATTCTGGTCAAGAAATAGACCAATGAAATTCCTTCTCTTCTCTCGTTTACATATTGTTTGTCAAAGGAATTAAGTACTCTTGTATTTTATTTTCATTGTTGCAATCTCATGCTTGGTTTATCAAAGCAAGAGATTGAGGGGGGATGTTAGAGTATAAAAGAAAGAATATTCTAGAGTAATGTAGAAGTATGAATGATGATAGTTTGTTATGTATTAATAGGAATATGGACTCACAGGGAATGTATGGAAATGTATGGGAAAAACAGAATTGGTTACTGTTGAAATACAAAGTTCATTCTCTCTCTATTCTCTCTCTCGTTCTCTCTTCTCTTCTCTTCTCTAAACAGCTTTCCCTTCTTCCTAAATTCCTTCAATTACCTGCAACATTTCTCAATCCTAACACTTTCAACTCACAAGGCACGGCAGATGCATCAACATTTCTGCCTTCCTCAACTCTCTAATCTCCACTACTTAATTCAAATTAAAAAAAAAATAAAGATCAAACAGAGCAGCAGCAGAGCGAGAACCACCATGCATCGTGAAGAAGCAGCAAAGCAAGCATGACTTCCAAGTCTGCTCTAAATATCTACTGAATTCAAATTTTGCAAAAAAAAAATGAAGCTTAAACAGAGTAGTAGTAGAGCGAATAAAAAAAATCAAGCGAGAACCATCGTGCATTGTGAAGAAGAGTGCACACACTTTCTTACAGATTTTTGAAGAAATCGTATTTGGGGAGCTGATCTTACAGCCGAATAGAGTATCTTTCTTATTATGTATGTGAAACATATTACAAGTAATATATACTGAATTCCCTAGTCTATGTATGGTAATTACAACGGTACAATAGAAAATAATTAGCTGCCTAATCTGTAGAAGATATACAAGGAATTCTGGGTTGACAGATAAGGAAGGAAGATACTGTGCAATCTGCATTTAATTATGCACAATCTCTAATACTCCCCCTCAAGCTGGATCTAGGGGGTTGCGGGATCCAAGCTTGCATAGGAGACGATTAAACTGTGAAGAGGGCACAACTTTTGTAAGAACATCTGCAAGTTGGTCACCAGTGCGCACATAATGGGTGGTGATGTTGTTGGATTGGACTTGCTGACGAATGTAGTGGCAGTCCACTTCAATATGTTTAGTTCTTTCATGAAACACAGGATTCTTTGCAATATGCATGGCGGCTTGATTATCACAGAACAGGTTCATTGGCGTAGTAGAGGGACACCCCATATCGGCAAGAAGACTCCAAAGCCACACAAGTTCACACGCGGCAGCGGCCATTGCACGATATTCAGCTTCGGCACTAGAGCGAGCGACAACATGTTGTTTCTTACTTTTCCAGGACACTAGGTTTCCGCCAACAAACATGCAGTATCCGGTGGTTGAGCGACGGTCAAGTTGATTGCCAGCCCAGTCGGAATCTGTATAACCCATCACATTAGTATGATTATTTCTGGACATTACAAGACCTCTACCTATAGTGCCTTTTAAATAGCGTAAAATACACTTAACCATGCTTAGATGATGATCAGTGGGAGCATGCATAAATTGACTAACAAGACTGACAGCATAGGTAATATCAGGACGAGTAATCATAAGATAAATTAGTTTGCCCACAAGTTGCTGATAATATTTAGGGGAATTAAGGATCGTCCCCGAGAGAGATAAATTTAGCTTACTGTCAATTGGAGTAATAGCAGGTTTGGTAGAAAGCATACCTGCTTCTTGAAGTAAATCAATTATGTACTTACGTTGATTTAGGAACAAACCTTTGCTGGAGGAGGCCATTTCAATGCCAAGAAAATATTTTAAGGCGCCAAGGTCCTTAATGGGAAATAATTGTTGAAGAGTTTTCTTCAACTGCGCAATAGATTCAACATTATTGCCTGAGATAATTATATCGTCCACATAAATTAGAACCATTAACTTGTCGGCATTTTTAAATCGAACATATAGGGATGAATCGGCAACGCTTTTGCTAAACCCAAGTGTTGCAAGGGCTCCACTGAGTTTTGCATGCCATGCGCGCGGACTTTGCTTCAGACCATAAATAGATTTATGGAGTTTACATACCAGGTTAGGAGTAGCACTCAAGGAGTGACCGGGAGGGAGCTTCATGAAGACTTCTTCTTCAAGGTCCCCATGTAAGAACACATTCTTTACATCCATTTGGGATAGAAACCAACCATTATTAATAGAAACGGATAGAAGAACTCTTACAGTGGTCATTTTGGCGACAGGAGCGAACGTCTCTTTGTAGTCAACGCCAAACTCCTGGGTGAATCCTTGTGCCACAAGGCAAGCTTTATGCCGATTGATCGAACCATCAGAATTGAATTTGGTTTTGTATATCCAGCGACTGCCAACATCATGTTTACCTTTTGGAAGAGGAACGACACTCCAAGTTTTATTTTCGGCAAGGGCTGCCAATTCTTCATCCATCGCTTTTTTGTCCACACTAGTTAAGATTGAGCATCTTTGAAGCTTTTTGGCTCGTGTTCCTTGGAGATAGCTGTCAAAAAAGCTGAATACGAGGGTGAGAGTTTAGAATAATCCAAATAATTCGAAAAAGGATACCTGACTGTGTAGGCCTCATAATCTTGAAATTTGGCAGGGCAACGTCTTTCTATAGGAGGGTTGCGTTTGGGTGAAGGTATTGCAGTGAGTGTGGTTCGGCTAGGATGATAGGAGATGGGGAGTCAGCCACCGGGGTATGATTAGGAGCACAAGATGGGGAATCGGCTAAGGTGATAGGAGATGGATGGATAGCGTGGGTTGTGTCACAGGTGCTGGTTGGGTTGTCGGTAAAAGGTTCTATACTCGGCAGTGGAATTAAATCTGACAAGGGCTCCCCCTGGTTTGGTGTAGGAAAATAAGGATTAGTTTCAACAAAGCGGACATCCCTGCTAACATAGGTCTTTTGTCGGGCAACATCGTAGCATTTGTACCCTTTCTGGGTATGAGAATAACCCAGAAAAATGCATTTGACAGCTTTAGGTTCAAGCTTATCACGTTGGGTAGAGGGTATGTGTACAAAGCAAGTGCAACCAAATACCTTTAGGTGGGAAATGTTGGGAGGCTTTTCCTGCAGTATTTCCATGGGGCACTTAAAATCCAGTACTTGACTGGGTAAACGGTTAATTATGTAGGTAGCCGTAAGAACGCCGTAAGACCAGAATTTTTTAGGGACATTCATTTGTAGCATTAGAGCTCTAGTTTTCTCTAGTAAATCCCGATTCTTGCGTTCGACCACCCCATTTTGTTGGGGGGTGCTAACACAACTGGTTTGATGCATTATACCATTAGCACCTAAGTAATCCTTCATAATATGAGAGGTAAATTCAGATCCATTATCTGATCTGAAGACTTTAATTTTCGCGGAAAATTGAGTAGAGATAAGTTTGTGAAAATCCTTAAAACAATGAAAAACATCAGTTTTTGATTTTAATAAGTATAGCCAAGTAACTCTTGAGAAATCGTCAATGAAAGTAACAAAGTATTTAAAACCATCAATTGACATAGCAAAGGGACCCCATACATCGGAGTGAATAAGATCAAAAACTTTAGATGTTTTAGATAAAGAAGCAGTAAAAGGGAGTCTGCTTGATTTGGCATAGTGACAGGTTTCACAAGCATAATTCCCTTTCGGCAGATTTGGTTTAATTTTGGAAACAATAAAATCTGAAGCATGAGCCAAGCGGAGATGCCACAAACGGTGATTATTGAGAGGAGAGTAGCTTGTGAAATAGCTGGCGTGTAATCCTTTTGGAACTGCAGATTCGCAAAAGAAATACAGGCCATTCAAGTAGAACCCTTCACCAATCTTCTGTTTGGTGTAATGGTCCTGAAAATATACCTTGAAAAGGGTAAATATAACATCACAATTAAGAGTAATAGTTAACTTACGTACTGATAACAATTTAAAAGGAAATGAAGGAATATATATAATGTCTGAGTCAATAGTTTGAGAGACAATTTTGAATTTTCCTTTACCTTTAACAGCTGCGGTGGTTCCATTAGCAACCGAAACACAAGAGTCTATGGGACAAAAATCATGAATTTTGTTTAAATCATTTGTCATATGGTCACTGGCACCAGAATCCACCACCCACATATCATTCAAATTACTTATTTCAATTGCAGTCATAAGGGCAAGAATTATACCTTGAAAGTGCTTGGAATTTCCACCTTTTGACAGTCCAACAAATTTGCTGAGGAGTGTTGTGGGTTCGTCGTTACCAGCCCCATCTCCTCCAAAATTTTGTTTTCCTTGCAGGAAGCTAGCGAACTCATTTAGCAGTGACATGGGACTGGAGGGGATAGAATCTATTGCCTGGGCAGCAAGGTGAGCTCTGTGGGTGGGAAACCGTTTTTGATTTCCTCCCAGTTTATCCTTAAAGCTCTTAGGCTTTAATTGAGGATGAAGACTCCAGCACCGATCCTGAGAGTGACCAATTAGATTGCAAAATTCACATTTCAAATCAGGGCGTTTACCTTTGAAAAATTTATTCGCAGCAGATGGGTCACGTTGGTGAGCAGCAAAGGCACGACCTTCATGAGCAGCAAAGGCACGGCCTTCAGAGATGTTGGCAGAGGAGTCTCGGGTCATTACTTTCCTTCGAATTTCTTCTTGTTGGATAGTTGAACAAACACTTTTTAAGGAAGGGAGTTCGGCAGTCATCAAAATATGACTCCTTAGATCTTCAAATTCAGAACCAAGGCTTGCCAGTAATTGAAATATTTGATCTTCTTCTGTTCTATTTCGTAAAACAGTGGGATCAACTGAATGAGGTCTATAGACCTCTAACTCATTCCACAAGCTCTTAAATCTACTTAACAGATTAACAAACGGTTGGCCATTTTGATGAAGCTTTGCAATATCTTGTTGAATTTGAAATATACGGGCAGAGTTATTTTGATTACCGTACATGTCTTTGACAGCTTCCCAGAGTTCCAAGGAAGATTGATAGTAACTGAAGATTTCTGCAATGTTGCGTTCCATGGAATTTAGAATCCAAGACATAACCATCTGATCTTTAGCTAGCCAATTCTCAAAATCTGAGGAATTGCTATCAGGAGCTTTGTCTTTGCCATTGATGAAGCCCAGCCGTGATCTACCTCCAAGGGCAATTGTAACTGCTCTTGACCATGGGAGATAATTAAACCCATTTAGCAGCACAGTTGTCACCCTTTGGGATGAATTAGAATCACTGTCAAAGGTAGTGGAGCCGACACCCACTCCTTTAGAGGACTTCGTAGCCTCCACAATCTCCAGATCATTCATGTCTGTTAACAGAGGAAGAAGAAAAAAAAATCGAAAAAAAAAAAAACAGGACAGTAGGATCACTGCTCTGATACCATGAAGAAATCGTATTTGGGGAGCTGATCTTACAGCCGAATAGAGTATCTTTCTTATTATGTATGTGAAACATATTACAAGTAATATATACTGAATTCCCTAGTCTATGTATGGTAATTACAACGGTACAATAGAAAATAATTAGCTGCCTAATCTGTAGAAGATATACAAGGAATTCCGGGTTGACAGATAAGGAAGGAAGATACTGTGCAATCTGCATTTAATTATGCACAATCTCTAATAATTTTAATTTCCAATTTTCTCAATGTCTTCTTCATACTGAGATATGTTAATATTGTTGGTGTTACACATACACCAGTGGGTAGTTTTCTGGGTGCACTCTCATCTGTACCTGCGACCAAGCTCAGGTCTATAGGGATGAAAGCAACCATGCTTGCAGCCCAGAGTATCCAGTTGGGTATTAATGATGTTGTTGTTTCTGGAGGCATGGAGAGCATGTCAAATGTCCCTAATACTTGGCAGAAGCAAGGGATCCTGACTTGGACACGGTTCACTGATATGATGTAGAGATTCTTTGCTCTAGTGTTGTCAGCGCAGTTCACCATTGCCGCCACAAGAAGACCCAGAGCCATACAAAGCCATTTCTTCTTTTTTGAATTCTTTGCATGTTCTACTATCTGCTGTCTAGAAGGCGCCAGAGACGTGTGAATGTGAGCTCTTATTGTGGTGTCGTTTTGTGAGTAAAAAAACTAAAAAAAATCATCATCGAGAAGTATAAAATGAATTCTTACACAGATTAAGAAATTCATCAACAAGTAGAAAATGAAATACAAATTTTGTCCCTTTTCTTCCCTCTCGTCCCTCTCTTCTCAATTTCTTACATAGAAAAATAAAATTCAAATCAAGAAATAGACAAATGAAATTTCTTTCCTCTATTCTCTCTCTTCTCTACCATCAAAGCATTCTTCTTCTTCTTCTTCTTCTTTTCTTTCTTCTCAATCTCTCAATTTCTCAAATCTCTTAATCAAATTCAAATTCATCTTTGTTTCCTTTTGATTTTCTCTTCTCCTCTCCTTTCTTCTCTTTCTCTTTTCCATACTGATTTCTATCAAACAAATTAAGAACTCTTTTGTTTTGTATTCATTGCTGCAATCTTATGCTTGATTTACCAAAGCAAGAGATTGAGGCGGGGATGTTAGAGTATAAATATAGAATATGCTAGGTATATAAAGGTGTAAGTGTTGTAACACACAATGTGTGTGATAGAATAATAAACAATATATAAAATATAGATTATCTTCTCCCTTTCTTTCCTCTATTCTCTCTCTTCCCTTCTCTGTTGTCTCAATTCATTTACTTTAGTGTAAATCTTCATAATCCCAACAAAACATACTCACTCATGTAATGATTAGAACCTTTCCATAGATGTTTGCCTTGTAATATCACAATGACAAGCCTTATAAAGATAAAATCTCACGTCAAGTCATGAAACTCTCATAAGGAAATACATAATAAGATGGTGAAAATTAACAAATATACCCACAAAAATTCCAAAATGAGTTTGGAACCTTAGAACAAATTGAGGGGGATTTTCTGAGCAAACTTGATGTCGAGCTTCCTGACTTGAAGAATGTAACTTGTCTTGTAAATATACCTTATAGACTCCTTCCATATTTGAAGAAGTTGAGTAATTAAGAACAACATAATTTTAGTGAGAGATATAAGAACTTGATCGCTATGTTAAATATGACCTTGCAAAAAATAACTATATATAGGTGCTCGTATATTTTAGGTACCTCCTTTATATATATATATATATATATAACAATTGACACGATGAGATTGCACAATAACTCGTAAGAGCTTATAAATACTAGAGACATGACAAGCAAAGCGAGAGAGAAAGCAGGTGTTAAGGGTTGACCTAAAAAACCTGGGAAAATATGTATAACTAGAAAATAAAAGACCCAAATAGTAGTTTAGATAGAATCAAGATGTTGGCTCTAGTATCTTTGGGCTGATATTTTTTTTAGACGGTCTGATCAGTTTAGAGATGACAAACGTGCTTCTAGAAATGAGGTCAATGTAAAAGTCACGGTGAAGAGAGGATAGAGGATATATGAGATATTGTCTCCTCTAGCTATACATATTTTTTTGCAAATGAGGTCAAGTAAGCCATATGATAATTGGCGAAAATATTTTTTTGCAATCTTAGTGGGTTGATTGAAAGCTATTAAAAGAGATTGTGACGAAAGAATAATAACCTACAATGAGGAAATATGGGCCAAGTTGTTTTATAAGTCACCTACTGCTAAATTTGGTGGTGAGCAATTTTGATGGGAACTAAACCTTATTTTGTATTTTATGGTCAATGTCCATGGATTCTCTAATATGATATATTAGTTATGTAATGGGTTTGGTATAATCTAGGGATTGTAGCATATATTGGTCCAGTTTTATGTCTTGGGCAATCCAAGTTTTATGTCTTGGGTAATCAATCCATTGTTGCTCCTAATGGTTATGAAGATTGTGTGCTCTCATGAATTCTCCACTTTCTATGATTAATGGTATACTTGTATGGTAGCACAATAACAATGACTTTTTTTTTTTGGATTTGAGGAAATCACATCTCCTAGAAAACACACTTTGTAGGTCTAGATGAGTAAATAAAACTCAGTTGTCTCAGGCTCTTATAAGAAGTGCACGTCCTAACTCAAACTCGAAATCTGCTGTGCAGATCTCAAGTCCTTTGCTACCATGCCACACCTTGAATAGCATAACGCATACTATTGGACCACGTTAGTTTTTTTATTAACTATTGAGAATCCAAAAAAGAAAATTTATATATTCTTTAACTAATAACTTATATAACAATCAAACACTAATTATAATTAAAAAAAAATCGGTGACATTACTTCTTCATGAGAGAATGAAAAGAACAGGATCCGATGGAATCGCTCCATAGCATGTGAAGTTTACAATTTCCATCACCGGTTCCAACGATCAAGTGACATGAGTTAATCATACTCTTTCATGCATATCGTGTGAACTTGCGTTACACTTCTATATTTTGTCATTATTTATTTTTGTCAATATTTATTAATACCAGGCTGCAAAGTCCATGATGAAAGATAATTATATGAAAAGAAAGTCGGTCCAATATTAAATTATATAATAAGTTACAAGTCCAATCATTCCAATTATTTTATCAAATTACATGTACTATATATAGACAGCATATAGCACCTTGTTAGACATATTCATACAATCATACACTTCAACTCAATCGTTCTTCTCTACAATCAAATTCAGGCTTCATCAATGGCGGTAAGCGTGTATACATATAGTGGATATGAAATTAACCGTAGGTTAATTAATAAGAATTTTCTTTTAATTAATATTTAATTTCTCATATCATACTACAAATGAAAAGAAAGAATGGCACAGGTGTATTGAAATTTTTCGTTGTATTTTACTCAGAGCATAGAAATGAGAGTGCATATGGATTGTGCTGGATGCGAGAGCAAGGTGAAAAATGCTCTGGAAAAGGTCAAAGGTAACATATCACCTCCACCAAAAACTTTATGCATCCAACAATTCTCTTCATCTTAATTATCCCGTTTTTTTCATGAATCATTTTCTCAGTTCCTCTCTTTTTAAGATTTTCTTTGGCCATATTTTCTTGGACTATATATATCTTAAATTTCTGTATTTATACACACGCACAGGTGTAGATGGCATAGATATAGATATGGGGTTGCAAAAGGTGACAGTCACAGGATGGGCTGACCCAGAAGAAGGTTCTAAAGACAGTTCGTAAGACAGGAAGAAGGGCTGAGCTCTGGCAATTACCTTACAATCCACAGCATCATAGCTTTTCTGACCATTACTACAATCAACACCAAGTCAACGGTCCCCTTACTCACTACGCTCCTCAGCCTGCCTCTTCTTACAATTACTACAAGCATGGATATGATAGCAACGATCATGGTTATTATCGTCATCCAGTGCATTCCTCCATCTTTAACCACCAATCAGGAGCAGTTTTCAGTGATGAAAACCCTCATGGTTGCTCTGTAATGTGAGCAACGTACGTAGTATATATTATTCTTACTATATATGTACTTATGCTACCTTGTTCTTCATGTACTAATTTCCTTTTTCACATGATGTTTTGTTAAACCTTGCTCTCATGAAGCTATAAACAGATAAGAAATGCCTTTTTTTTCCTTGTCATTTTGCACCTTATAAATTGTTTCACTCTGATTTGTGCCATAGGCATGGTATTGTCTGCTGAGAAAACCGAGCCACGTTGATCTCTTCTTTTTACTAAACCAAATCGCCACCAGTTGCAATTAAAATTTTGATCTCCATTAATATATATCATTCGGATAGGATTAGGAAGTACTCCTCCACAAACCCTAATAAATCTTTTCCAAAGAAGAGTTGCCTTGGGATGTTTTAGAAAGGGGATAATATTCTCATATTCGCACCCAACTTATTAGTTATTAGAGCAACTCCAACGCAGAAGTCATCTAAACTAAATAATTGTCCTTTTAGCTATTATGTATACTTTTCACGTCTACAACAGAGTATTTTTATTGCTAACTAAAATGATTTATTTTTTATTGAACAACTGTTTCTTCTCTTGGAAACCAATCAAAACAAGAAAAAAAGCTCCAAATACCATCATCAAATTTGTGTGCCCAGTGTCCATCTTCTTAGAGGAAGAATTGTTTCTTCTCCAACGCATAAGAAAAAACAAAGGAAGGTTGAAGAACAGTTTTAGTGAACAAAAGCTCATGTCAATTACAAAGCTTCTGCCCACTGCTTTCATTAATTACTTTAAAGTTTGTTTTCTATTTTTTTTCTATTTTCTCTTTTCAATCAGCATTGCAGATTTGTTGAGAACTTGCTTGTTGAAAAAACTCAAATGGACGGGGGTTTAATTCTGTAGTTGAAAGCATCTCATGATTTGTTTGTTGAAGGTAAAAGTGTTGGGTTTTGATTGATAGGCTTGTGAGAGAAGGGAGGACAACTCAAGGCATTGGGATTTTTGAGACAATGGAGAGGTATTCTGGTTTAAGAGAGACAAGAAAACAGCACGCAGGATACTTGAACGTGAAGCAGGAAGATTCGTGACTCCCTGTTAATACAAGAGATGAGAGTGAGATGTGGAGAATAAACATATTTTAATTTTGATCTACAACATGGGTTGTTGATGGTTAAATGGAATTCTTCAATGAAAGGGTTGAAATCAGAATGAGAAGACCCACCTTATTCAGCAGCTCTCCTTGCCATTTCTCCAAGCTTCCTTGCTCTGTTTCTCATGTCCTCTGCTTCTTTACCTTCCATAATGGCCTTCTCTATGGCACCTTTCTTCACAAATTATTTTCGAAGGCTGAAAGGGTTTTTTAAAAACAATTATTTAATTATATAAATTACTCATATTAATTATATAATTAATTGTATAATCATATTACATACAAAATAATTGTATTATATTTAAAATAATATATAAAAAAATAACTATTCTAAATAATTATATTTATATTATTCAAAAAACTATTTTATCAATTTAGCTTTCTAAAATAGCATTTTGCATTGGAGTTGTCCTTATCTGTCATCAGTTGTGTTCTTATATTTAAGCAATTGGGTCCAAAATGCATCTAGGAATCACCAATCTGATCCTTTCATCCACAAATATACTTTGTAGTCATCTTTAGGTGTGGACTCAGATGAGAGAATTCTTAAGCCAAATTTTCATGGACAAATCCAATTAAGAGTTCTTGGGACCGATTGGTTCAAGAAATTATACTCTTTTGTAATAGTTTTATTCCCCAATCAGATTTTGATGCCAACGGTAGTTGATGCAAAACCTAACAGTCTCGTGATCAGCTGCGCACATGCAGTCTGCCGAGACTTGGGATTTTCTTGGCCAAGTGTCTTATAATTTACTAAAAAGGTTCAATAATTCGTAATGAAGTCTTTTTATTCATATTTGATCAACAATTATATCTGCGTTTATTTTTATTTTTATTTTTATTTTTATGAAAACAATGTTGTTTTTCTACAATGTTGTTTTTAAAGTAATTCTAACAAATTATCCAAATTGAGAATTCATAGTTATTTGACCCGTAAGATATTTTTTTCCCAATAAAAAATTATATATTCATGCTTTTTCAACACGTTTTTTTAGTTAAAAAATTATAAGTGAAAATAAAAACATTTATGTATATATATAATTAAATAAATTGAGAGCTATATTTGTTAATAAATAAAAAGAAAAAGTCAAAAACTATAATTAAAAATAAATATGAAAAAATCAAGAAAAGAATATAGATCAAGATATTTAATCTTTCAAGATGAGACATTAAACATTTTTTATTTAATCAAATGACAATAGAAATATACATACATTAACTTGATTGGATGCAAATATTTATTTGTGTAAAAAAAAATCATCCATAACAAAATAATCAAATTATAGACAAAAAATTTATTAAAAAAATTAAATACATAAAATTAAAAGAGACTTTATAATAAAATAATTTTGAAAAATATAAAAGGCGTTAATTTTTTTCAAAAATAGAAAAAAAAATTAAAAAGAAGGTTAAAGGTTGTTGGGTCTAGATAGCCAAGTTAGCCTGCTTCACTCATTTTGTCAGGGCCCGTCAAGGTAGGCTCGCGCGCTTGAGTTTTTATTTTTTTCGTTGCGTCCAATTTTATTTTTGTCGGTTGTTAGGCTCTGGGATGCGAGCTTATTTGTTTTAGGGCTTGACTAATTAGAGCCCACTTGTTAGTAAGGGATTGAAGTGACCCATTGATAATCTATCCCAGTTTCCTTCTGTAAATGGACACTGTGGACTCATATGAGACAGTAAGTTCACTGTTTTCATTTCAGCAAGATCCTATACTTAAAACCAAAGTTTTCAGTTTTGCTTATGTTGCTGTTTTGTTTATTTAATTGGAATAGAATATTTTAGTTTTGGAGTGTTTCGGCGTGCTATTTCGGGGTTGTACTGCTCATATATAATTAATTATATATATGCAAAAAATTAAAAAAACAAAAAAATTAAATATAATTTTTATTTTTTATAAAATCAAAGTCGACGCAACAAATTTATTTTTTTATAATATATATTTTTTAATTTTTATTGTTTTGATTTTGATTCTCACATTTTAAATATATCTCATAAACAATTATATATATATATATATATAAGGCCAAAACAGCACAGACGAAGTACGTTTCAGCCGGTGTTTGGCCGAAAATCTAGAACGGATCAAAATTTAAACCAAGATAAAAACGATGTTGTTTATCATTTTTTTTAACCGATACGAAACATTTCGGCCGAAAAAAAAAAAAACAAAACTAACAACTATACTTAAAACTAGTTTTAACAATGCAAGATAGCTAATACAACTCTTATAAATTGGGGTAGATTGGAGTGCCCTTAGCTAAATCGGGTGTAATTATATTGCAGAAATGGAAAAGAGAACAAGGTGTAGCTAATATAACTTGATGACACAAAATTAACACCCCATTATTCATGTGATCATGCTGCTGCTAAGTATATCTCTTCTTGTTTTTTTGAGTCTCCATCTGCTAAGAATCATTACAGTGCTAAAATAAAGAGCAAGACAGCAATGAAAAACCTCTCTCGCACATAATTTTTTTGATTATCCAATCGTTTCATTCCTTTAATCTCTTAATACTGCAGCAAACCTACTCTTTATAAGGAGGAAGGTGGGGCAATGGGCAATGGACTCCACTAATTAAGTGAGCACTAAAGAGTGATTAGATTGTCTTAATACTTGACTTGTAATGCGCATCAAATACAAAAAAAATAAAGATAAAAAAATATATAATTTACAGCTGATTTTGCACCCAACAAAAAGATTTTAAAAAAAAATACATCTTAGTTTTTGTGATAGAAAATTTAGAAGTAAACTCTTGTAAATGATCCTACACGCAAGGAGGCAGAAGCTCAAACCAATGAGACAAATGCTGATGGCAAGCCCCAATACAGGTTCTAGAACTGCATATGTACCTGTGATGAATGCGATAATCATTGTACCCATGCCAATCATGGTCAACAACGTGGCCAACTCAGATAAGTTCATAGTGGTTTCATCGGCTTTAGTGTTTTCCTTAATGGAACCTTGATAAAACGCCAACAAAAAGTGGATAAAGATAGCCGAAATTGAGAGCACCATTGATATTGCATCTGATATGAGAAATACTATGAAAGCAACTTTTTTAGCTAGAATTGCAGTGCCTTGGTCGCTATTGTAACCGCCAGGTAGGGTGAATGTTGCTGCAAATGTTACCGTTGCTATCAGCGCTGCAACTACTAGATGAGACTCTCTTGCTTTATTAAAAGCCTCCTCTTTGTTTTTCATTCTCTCCATTCTCTCCTTGATTTTCTCTCTCTCCTCGGTTTCGTCTTTTCCATAACTAAAAAGAAAAGCACCGAAGCCAAACGGTCCACTGCCAACATCTTTAAGGGATTTTATGATCTCTTTCTGCAAAATATAATAGGAGATATCATTTTAAGCTAACTATCAAATATAAACTCCTGAGCATTTGTTTTGGTTTGCTATCAAGTCTTTTTTTGTTGCTGTATATATTATAGACAATTAGCAGGTTACAAAATACTAATTTCCTAGGAGGGGTAACCCAATAATATATTATTGTTTATTATCTGTTTGATTTTTCAACTTTAACTTTCTCTCTCTGCAAAAAGAATTGGGGTCTCAAGCATTGATTTTTGTCTTTTCTTGTAAACTTGTTTATTTTTATGTTCTAATCAAAACCTCAATTGGTTTTAAAATTATGATTTTGTGCAATCATACCCCAGTCAGAATTTCAATATCAACCTTGACTTCGCGCGCCTTTTTTATTTTGGTCCTTGATTTACTTTTTTTGAGATTTACACCTCAATTGAACATTGGATTCTCAATTCGCTCAATTTGGCCCTTGTAACAAGGTATTTTTTTGGATTTTTGTCTTTTTTAATATTTTTTGTTTTTTCTCCGAAACATGAAAATAAGTGGGTCAAAATTTGGGTAGCAACAGTATTTATATACTTTCTATCTCTCTCATTAAGAAAGTTAATCGCTTGATAAAGTAATGTTGATTCTAGTTTTGGAATTCTGATCATGAACAAAAATCATAGCCACAACTTAATTGGCTAGCTAGGAAAGGCAGCTTTCCTGCTTCAATACACAGAAGGTTATGTCTCGCTAAATTGTTAACTCCTTATAATTAAAAACAAAAAATCTTAAGCCACAAATTACGATGCACCAAATCAAAAATAAAATACAAAAAATCAATATGACAATTAGCTCTTTTGTTTATTGAAGGCAATAGGCCCTTATCCTTTATTGAAGCATCATTAATTTGTATATGATTTCTTGTGCTTTTTTCAGTTGTGAGTTCCGGTCGCCATTTGACACGTTTTGGATAACACCGGTTGATTAGACTCGAAGCTGTAAAGTAATATTACTGCGACCCGTTCACATTCATAATTGAGTGGTCACAAACCAAGTTTTAAACCAAGTTTTACTATCTTTGAGTCTTTAGTTGTGTGACATATATAAAGATACCAAGTACAAGAAGAACAAAACTCTCTTTTTTCTTTCTTGTTTTTTCTGTTGTCTCCCACTCTAATTCATTTTAACTAAGTTTTCTATTTGTACCCAAAATGAAGGCTCAATAAAATAAACTCTTAAAATAAAATAAAAATTGTTTTTTTCAAAAACACTTTTAATAAAATTTATTGACTTCTAGGTTGACAAGGTTACAATTGAAGACAATTTATAAGAAAAAAACTTTTCACCATCCAACCGAACAAATTGCTCAATACACGTCTAAATATTACCTGAGTTTGTGACCACTTGACTTGTAATGCGCATTAGTTATAGATAAATAAAGATAAAAAAATATAATTGACAACTGATTTTGCAACCAACCAAAAGATTTAAAAAAAAAAATACATCTGATTTAAACACTAAATACCAAAGGAGGAAGAAGCTCGAACCAATGAGACAAATGCTGATGGCAAGCCCCAAGACAGGTTGTAGAACTGCAAATGTGCCGGCGATGAATGCGATAATCATTGTACCCATGCCAATCATGGTAAACAACATGGCCAAGGGAGGAAGGATTCGACTATGCAAACCTTGATAAAACGCTAACAAAAAGTGGATAAAGACAGCCGAAATTGAGAGCACCATTGATATTGTATCTGATATAAGAAATACTATAAAAGCAGCTTTTTTAGCTAGAATTGCAGTGCCTTGGTCGCTCTTGTAACCGCCAGGTAGGGTGAATGCTGCTGCAAATGTTACCGTTGCTATCAACGTCGCAACTACTAGATGAGACTCACTTACTTTATTCATAGCTTCCTGCTCGATTTTGTTTTTCTTTCTTCTATAAAGAAAAGGACCGAAGCCAAACGGTCCACTGCCAACATCTTCCAGGGATTCCATGATCTTTATCTGCAAAATATAATGGATGATGTCATTTTTCGCTAATTAACAAATATCAACTCCTGAGCTTTTGTTTTTGTTTGCAACCAAATCTTTTTTGTTGCTGTAAATATTATAGATAATTAGGAAGTTACAAAAAACTAATTTCCTAGGAGGGGTAACCCAATAATACATTATTGTTTATTGTATATTTGATTTTTCAACTTTAACTTTCTCTCTCTTCAAAAAGAATTGGGGTCTAAAGTATTGATTTTTGTGTTTTTCTTGTAGAATTGTTTATTTTTGTGTTTTAAAAAAAACTTTAATTTTTATTTATATTTTTTTGTTTCAAATTATTTTTTAATATTTTTATATTATTTTGATGTGGTAATGTCAAAAATAATTGTTTTTAAAAAAAATATTATTTTAAAACATTTTTAAATAAAAAACATTTTAAAAAATAACTACTATACCCCTTAAATAAACTGTTTAATTATTTCAATTGATTTTATATAATTTTTATTTTTTTTCCATTTATATAAATATATATGGTTTTAATAAATGCATTGATTATCACAACAGTTAATTCACACTATTAAAACATCAACAACTACACAATTCGTTGCAAATAATAAGGAAATTCATTGCTAAAAAATATTACCAACAGAATTTGCATCGAAAACATTAGACCTTTTTTTGGTAGGATCATAGAGGATTGATTACCTGTATCTCACCAAACTCTCCACCATGTATGTTCGCGGTGCTTAGCTTTTGCTTATTAAGGCCATATATTCCACTCTCTTTATAAGGATTAAATTTTCGCCATGGGCGCTGCATGCACGTTAAAGCAGCAATTAGATGGAAAGGCGTGTTTCCTTTGTCATCCTTCTTGGTTTTGAGTCTCTCAAGTTCTGGAATCCTCAGACATTCATTGAATGTGTAGCTGCTTAGATTAACCACAGCATAGTGAAGGGCATTCCAACCTCTGCTATCAACTAGCTCACAACAAGCTGGACAACGAGAAACAATCTCTTTCATTACGTCTACACATCCTTGAATGGCAGCAATGTGAAGAGCTGTTCTCTTCTTCTCTTTTTCAGCAATGTAGGCTGCGGACGCGTCACATTCGAGTAATGCTTTCACTGTTGAAATATCATTGCGTCTACACTTCCAAGGAGAGAAATAGGCAGCGTAGTGAAGTGGTGACCAGCCGTTATCATCGGTTCTTTTTGTCAATTTCTTTTCTTTTTCCAATATTTTTCTTGCTGTCACTGAAACCAACAAAACAACGAGTAAAAGTTTCTCTTAATGAACAAAGAGATTTCAATGAATTACTATAAATATCCATTCCTTAAACTCACAAAGAATTTTAGTAGTTTTTTTTTTTTTAAAAAAAAAGAAGCTAATTGTGAAGCAAACACAGAGATATATAAAATCAAATATATGTGGCTTTTAAATTATAGTTTATGCGATTATATATAAATTAATTTATTCTCCAGACTTCAGCACAAATTAATCCTACCATGATCTTGCACGGTGATTGCTGCGTGTAGAGCAGTTCTACCATTAGGGCCGCCATAGTCCACTGAAATGCAATTTCTTAGGATTTCATCAATCACCTTACCATGTTTTGGGCTCCAAAGCAAGCCAAATGAAGCAGCAATATAAAGTGGAGTTTCTCCGTGAACATTGGAGGAATATGAAAAGTCAGGGTCCTCTTTAGTCAATATTTCCACCACATGGCCCCGCACATTTCGAGCTGCCTCGTGCAAAGCTGTGTCTCCCTCTCCATTGGTCATCCTCAACATCATCTTAGCTGCTGTTACTCCGCTCTCCGGATCTGAAGGCAGAGCTTTTGCTCGGTCAACGAGGACTTTGACCACATTGGAATGGCCATATTTTGCTGCCAAATGGAGGGGGGTTTCTCCTTTTATATTGGCTTGCAATAACAGTGGTGGACACCTTTCAAGAATTTTATCAACAAAATCAGTGGATTCCGGTTCCCTCCGTTGGTTTCTTAAGTAGACATGAAGAATGGTGTTCTCGTCTGGAGTCAATAACCGATCAAGGCTGGTTTGATAATTCTCGAAGGGACCGATATCGCCTGCTTCTGAAGCTTTGAACAAGACAGGATCCATATAGATGATGCTATTCATTTCCTCACAAGAATCCATTTTGAAGTGTAGAGAAACTGATCACTAAATGAAATGTAAACAAAACAAGGGAGGAGAAACCACAGTGGCACAAAGGTAAGAGGTTCCACTCACTCAACTGATCACAAGCTGCTGATTTCTTTGTGTTTATAGAAAGAAAAAGAACAGACAGCGTTAACATTATTACATTTCTTTTCCTTTTTTATTTTTTGTTGCAATATTTTTTCTTTTTCCCTGCTGGAAAGTTTTGCTAAAAAAATAATAAGAAGGGAAAATATTATCAAAATAACTACTAAATTTCAATAAAAAGAGAATATATAACCACTAAATTCCACTCATCGTTGTAGCTAGTAATTTTTGTTTAAAGTAAACAATTTGATCAATTTAATACTTTGTTTTCAAAAATGCTTTATAATTAGACCCAAAGCCAGTACGATGGCGAAATTTAGTGGACTGGATCCGAAGTTCAATCAGATATCTGCTGCAAGAATTAACGCAATGACCCTGCCTTTGGCTCGGAGAGAAGTTGTGCACATGTCCAGAAAATGCTTCCACTTTATCCAATCCTTTCTATAAACCTAAATTGTATAATGAAAAATATAAAGTATTTCACAGCTTCTAAATTGTAAAGAAAACGTTAATAGTAAAAGAAAAGAATCCAAAAATAGCTAGAAAAACAAAGAAAAATCTAAAATAATATTAATTTGGACATGAAATGGAATTCACTTTCACTGGTTACATCAAAGTTAACTCATTATAGAACCATGCATGTAGAATATGCTTATAAAATCAAATTCATGAACAAACTTTACCATCACAAACATTTGAAAACATATAAAGTTCAGTTTCCCTCCTTTCTTTTCAAATTACTTCCAATTTTCATTTTTGTAATCATTGAAAATCCATACGAAGCAGATCCAGAAAATGAAAACATTAAAAGAAAACATCAAAATTTGATGTATCTGAGTGTCAAATTATCAATATTCTCTGCTTATAAAAGAGGGGGAAAAGATTAAAAAAA
Organism: Salix purpurea; assembly: GCA_027405865.1. NCBI lineage: Eukaryota > Viridiplantae > Streptophyta > Magnoliopsida > Malpighiales > Salicaceae > Salix > Salix purpurea. The sequence goes on along the minus strand of JAOWLH010000016.1, from coordinate 6,372,355 downwards.
AAAAAAAATGCTAACATAATCACATTTCTTTTTCTTTTTACTTTTGTAATCATTGAAAATCCATACGAAGCAGATCCAGAAAATGAAAACATTAAAAGAAAACAGTGCCAAAGCAATCAAAACCCAGATCTCCATCCCCGCCAATTCCAACGATGCATCTAATGTTCGTTCCAACCCAATGAACATTAGATACATCATCGAGAGGCCCTACAATTCACAGAATTTGTTCAGATTTTCTAGTGATTTTGACTGTGGATGAGAAGATGCTCCACAGATCATGTTTCCAAAGAAGAACGCAAAAGTAAAAAGAAAAAGAAATGTGATTGTGTTAGCATCTTTTTTTTTATCTTTTCCCCCTCTTTTATAAGCAGAGAATATTGATAATTTGACACTCAGATACATCAAAATATCTCGCTCTATCGATATTTTTGTGAAAGAAATCAGATTTTTGTGAACATTTGTTTGTAGAATGTGCTGGATTAATCATTATTTTATTGATTAACTATCTGGAATACTCTCATGCTAAGATTATAATTGTTGATTAATTTATAATGCCTAAGGTTTTTTTTCTTATCATTAAAGATACTAGAGATGAATGCTTCTATAATAATGTTGTCTATGCTCTTGAGCTTGACAAATGCTCAAATGTGAATAAATCAGCTCTCTGCCTAATTGTTTTTTAGGACAATAAAAAGTTTTCAAAAAGAATTTATTGTTGATTCTCTTTTATAAAGCATCATAACTTCCTCGCAAGGCAAAGGATTTTATAAAGCATAACTTCCTCGCAAGGCATATATTTTTTCTTCTAATACTTAGGCACTTGCATGAATCAAAGCATCTCTTGGACTTAAAAAGTGAATAAAAAACGCACACCCAAACTTATATCCAAGCGTACATGCTTGTACAAGGATATTTAAATTAAGATGGTATTTAAAAGTGTAGAGATAATTATTTTTTTAAATAAAAATAAATATAAATGATTTTTTTTAATTTTTAAAAAATTATTTTAACATAAAAAAATTAAAAACATCAAAAAAAAATAATTTCAAGCAAAACATTAAAAACAATCACGATAAAAAACAGCCCCTAAATCAACATTTCACTATAAGTATTGGATATGTAATTGTTGATTAATTTATAATGCTTAAGTTTTTTTTTTTCTTATCATTAAAGATACTAGAGATGAATGCTTCTATGATAATGTTGTCTATGCTCTTGAGCTTGACAAATGCTCAAATGTGAATAAATCAGCTGTCTGCCTAATTGTTTTTTAGGACAATAAAAAGTTTTCAATAAGAATTTATTGTTGATTATCTTCCATAAAGCATAACTTCCTCGCAAGGCAAAGGATTTTAAAAGACAAAACTGAAAGGAAAATGATTACTATGTCGTTAACAGAACAAATTCGTTTTCTTTAAATTAAGATGGTATTTAAAAGAGTAGAAATAATTATTTTTAAAAATATTTTTTTGTTTAAAAATACATGTAAATACTTTTTAAATATTTTCATCTCTATAATATTCAAGTAATTGTTTTTAACTTAAAATATTGTACATACATTCATAATAACATTATTATAATTATTATTATTTATGAAAAATAATTTTTGTTTTAAATTGGTGATACAAACTTTGATATTAATTATTAGAAACTATCTAATTATGTGACCAATAAATGTATGTTTATACATACACACCAATAAGTTCATTAATCTAGAATAATGTCATGCTAATATTATATAAATTATATAAGTTCAGTCGTTAATTAATATATAATGTTTAAGTAGTTTTTTCTTGCTTATCATAAAAGACACTAGAGATGAAATGTTTCTCTCATGATAGGATATTATCTACTAGTTTTTTTTATGTTATCTATGCTCTTGAACTTGCGCAATGCTAAAATGAAATAATCACTTGTCAAACTAGTTTTTTTTAGGATAATAAAAAAAAATCAATTTTTTTATTGTTAATTCCCTAATATAAAGCATTATTTTATAGCAAAGGAAGGGATTTTGGAATATAAAAGTGAAAAGAAAAGAATCTAGCATTTTTTTCTGATGCTTAGACACTCATATGCATTAAAGTATCTCGCTATATAATTTTTTAGTGGAATTAAAAAGTGAATCAAGAACAATGCAAACGCATGAAAGCACCCGCTCACACGTATAATCTAAAATAACATAGTAAATATTGGATATAGATTCATAAAACATTAATGTAATTTATATTTTTTTTTTTTTAAGAAATTAAAATAAAACAAATTATTTCAAAACAATGAGTTTTTAATATATATATATATATATATATATATATATATATATATATATATATATAAATTTAGGATTGGATGTTTTAGTTTGAAATTTTGTTCACAAATTTTAGCTAAAGATTTAAGTTTTTTCCTCATTATTTAAAAAACATTTATTATTGTTATTGTTATTGTATGAAGAAAAAGATCAAGACCAATTCTCCAATGCAAATTTGGATTTTTTTATAACTTTTTATTTAGTATGGAATAATCAATTCTTCTAAGATAGTTATCAATAATTAATATCATAGTAATCATAATAAATATTGTTTTTGAAACAATAAATATTTTCAAAAAAAATCCAAATTTGTTTTTTTATTTTTGAAAATTTGTTGTAGTATATGTTGGATTAATATTTTATTAATTGATTTATTAATCAAATTCATTATACTAGAATACAATCAAGTCAAGTTTATATAAGTGTAAATGTTGATTTATTTATAATGTTTAACTTTTTCTTGCTTATTATAAAAGATACTTAGAGATGAAATGTTTCTATCTAATAGTACATACTAGTATTTTAGACACTTGTATACAAAAAATTATCTTGTTATATATATATAAAGTACTGGATTGTTTTGTAATGATTTGTTGGCCACAAATGAAAAACAAAGAATTTTAAAAAAATGTGATCAAATGCTTTAGTTTAATTTATTAAATAATGGTTTATAAAAATATATATCCAGTATTTAGAATGAAAGGTTGTTTAAGTTAATATATATGGGGGAGCATGCGTGCACTTACATGTGTGTGTGTGTACTCAATTTTATTTTATAACAAATCTAATATCGAATGTTTCTATCATAATATGATATTATCTATTGTTGTTTTTATGTTGTCTTCCTAATTATTTTGTAGGACAATAAAAATCTTAAAATCTTTCATTGTTATTTACTTCGTATTAAGAATAACTTCCAATCAAGGTAAAGAATTTTGCAACATAAAAGCAAAACAGAAAAGATAGCAATGGTAGAAGTTTTTTTTATCATTTTTCTAATACTTAGACACTCTTATATATCAAAGTATCTCACTAAATTAATATTTATTGACATAAAAAGTAAATCAAACACTTATGTTCATGCAAGTATATGCGCTCCCACATACATATAAACTTAATATCTCACTATAGATATATGATATATATTCATAAAACATTATTAAAAAATAAAACTAAAACATTTGATAATGTATTTTAGAAACATTTTTTTGTTTTTATTTGTGACAAGCAAATCTTTTCAATACAATGTTTATTTTAAAGGCATAGAACTGAATTTTATTTGATAGCAAATCATGCTAAATAAAGATTTTATCTTTATTTTCAACAAATGTGAACTATATGTATTATTATATGATTTCAAAACAATTCTAAACCAGCATTTGAAAATTCATCGCAATAATTTTTGAATAATAAAATATCTGTGATGATGCAATTGGGTGATAAAGAATCACATTTTTGTGAATATTGTTTTTTATCTGGAACTTTGTTAGAGATCAATTTGAGGCTACATGATCAATAACTTTTATGGTAATATGTCATCTATTAATCATTTTTTTATTCATTGATTAATGAATCAAATTCATGAATATAGAATATTGCCATATCAGTATTATATAAATAAAATTGTTTATTAATTTAGATCATTTTAGCTTTTTAATGTGTACGTAAATCTATTTTTTAGCTTATCGTAAAAGATACAGTAGAAGCAATATTTCTATTATAATTGGATTTTACCTGCTTGCTTTTCGATGTTGTATATGTTCTTGAAACTGAGAAGCGCTCAATATGAATAACATGACTTTTCTCCCTCATTGTTTTTTCAGGATAATAAAAAATTTCAGATTACTTTTAATTCCTATGTGTAAAGCATAACTTCTAAGAAGGGCAAAGTATTTTGCAACACAAAAATGAAAAGAAAAAAAAAGTGATTATGCTATCATTCCCCTTGTCTTTTATAAGTAAAGAATAACTATATTTTGAGGCTTTTCTAAATCAAAGTATCTCACTACATCAACATTTATTGACTTAAAAAGTAAATCAAACACTTATATCTATGCAAGAATGTGCGCTCCCAAACACGTATAAACTTAAATATGCCACTATAAATATTGGATATACATTAATAAAGCAATATTTAGAGAATGAAACCAAAATATTTGATCATATATTTCAAACAAATTCTTTGTGTTTCTATTTGTTACAAGCAAATGTTTTCAAAACAGAGATTATTTTAAAAAACATATAACTAAATTTTATTTGATAGCTAATACAGGATAGAATGTTTTAGTTTCAATTTTTTTCCACAAACTTTATCTAAATATTTGAGATTTTTGTCTCATTATTGATGTTTTTGTTGTTATTGTTATATGAAAAAATAAATATGTTTCAAAATAATTATGATTACCATGATATTAATTACTTCTAGTCATCCAATTAGAAGAATTGGTTATTCCATGCTAAATAAAGATTTTATCTTTATTTTCAACAAATATGTGAACTATATGTATTATTATATGATTTCAAAACAATTATAAACCAGCATTTGAAAATTCATCGCAATGTTTTTTGAATAATAAAATATTTGTGATAATGCAAATAAGGTACAAAGAAAACATATTTTTATGAATATAATTTTTTATCTCCAATTTTGTTTGAAATCAATTTGAGGCTATGTGACCAATAACTTTTATGGTAATATATCATCTATTAATCATTTTTTATTAATTGATTAATGAATCAAATTCATTAAATCATGAACATTGTCATATTAGTATTATATAAATAAAAATGTTTATTAATTTAGATCATTTTAGCTTTATAATGTCTACGTAAATCTATTTTTTAGCTTATCGTAAAAGATACAGTAGAAGCAATATTTCTATTATAATGGGATTTTACCTGCCTTCTTTTCGATGTTGTATATGTTCTTGAAATTGAGAAGCGCTCAATATGAATAACATGACTTTTCTCCCTCATTGTTTTTTCAGGATAATAAAAAATTTCAAATTACTTTTATATCCTTTGTGTAAAGCATAACTTCTAAGAAGGGCAAAGTATTTTGCAACACAAAAATGAAAAGAAAATGTTGATTAATAAAAATGTTGTCTTAGCTTGATCCATTCAATGAAGAATGATTTATTTCAAGGACTAATGCCCTGTGAATAATAAATTAACACGTAGAATTTAGTCAAGACAGCAATCAATAGCATAAAGCTAGCAGACTGTTATGCTTACATTTTTCTTGGCATCCAGGCATAAGCAAATATAACTGTAATCCTTCAGAACCCCAATCCAGTACTTCCTCAGAATACTTGAACTCTTAGAAAACAATGGTAACAGTGCTAGATACTCGTCTGGAACCCCACTGTGGTGTCTCCTCAAAAATGAGAATGTGTAACATTTGAGAGAGGCATGAGCAGCCAGAAGTCGTATCTTGATCTATTAAATCTTCAAATTTGTTAGTAAAGTCCACTGCATGCTAATGAATACAAAAATATGCAGGACATAAATGGCTACTTTGTTCTTTAACTGAAGCAACAATCACTTGTTATACCTTGCATGAGACCCACTCTGCAAAAGAAGGATAATAAACATCCTTGAAGTCATTCAGTGGCCTAGAAATTAATGAAAATATGCGTTTAACTGCAACTTGATCACCGCCCAGTACTCCATATGAATAACATGACTTTTCTCCCTCATTGTTTTTCCAGGATAATAAAAATATTAATTACTTTTAATTCGGTTGTGTAAAGTATAATTTATGAGCAAGGAAAGGTAATTTGCAGCACAAAAATATAAAGAAAAGAAAATCGATTATGCTATTATCACCCTCTCTTATTGATAATTATCCAATTACAAGAAATGATTAAATATCGTGACATATTTGTTGAAAAAAAGATAAAATCTTTATTTAGTATGGAATAATCACTTCTTGTAATTGGATAAAGAAAGGGGGATAATAGCATAATCGGTTTTGGGGGGGGGGGGGGTTGGGTTCTAAACTAACACTTGGAAATTGCTCATAGTGTTTTTTGAATAATAAAATATTTGTGATAATGCAAATAAGGTACAAAGAAAATATATTTTTGTGAATATAATTTTTTATATCAAATTTTGTTTGAAATCAATTTGAGGCTATGTGACCAATAACTTTTATGGTAATATATCATCTATTAATCATTTTTTATTAATTGATTAATGAATCAAATTCATTAAATCATGAACATTGTCATATTAGTATTATGTAAATAGAATTGTTGATTAATTTAGATCATTTTAGCTTTATAATGTATATGTAAATCTATTTTTTAGCTTATCAAAAAAGATACAACAGAAGCAATACTTCTATTATAATGAGATTTTACCTGCTTGCCTTTTGATATTGTAAATGTTCTTGAAATTGAGAAATGCCCAATATGAATAACCTAACTTTTCTCTCTTATTGTTTTTTTAAGATAATAAGAAAATCAAATTTCTTTTAATTCCTTTGTGTAAAGGATAATGTTTTAGAAAGACAAAGTATTTTGCAACACAATAGTGAAAAAAGATAAAAAAAAAAATATGATTAGATAAGTATTTGTTTTTAATTTTTTCTCTTAGTTTATAATTAGAGAATAACGATACTTTGACAATATTATATTTCAAAGTATCTCATTACATCAATATTTTTCATATTTTAAAAAGTAAGTCAAATAAACACATTAAACTAAAACAATATTTCTCCATGAATAGACTAGAAAAGAGTGATTTAATCTTCATGTATATCAATTTTTGTATGGTGTTTTTAGTTTATCTAGAAACTATTAAACTTGACAAACATTTATTTTATGAAATTTCTATCTTAATTGACATATTACTTTCATTATTTGAATTTAATTCCTAAAAAAAATCTTAGTTTTATAAATACAATAAAATCAATTTTAATATGCAAAAATATTCATTATATTTGTTAAATATTAAAAAATAAATAAGATATATATATATATATATATATATATAAAAGAAACATACTTGATTGAAAAAAAATATATAAAAAATATATATTCGTTTTTGATAATTTAAATAGAATATTAATTATTTTAATAAAGAAAATACAAGAAACATATCCTTTATCATAATTATCTTTGTTTTTCCTTTTTTAAATATAAACCATAAAGTATCACAATTTTTTTAAATGAAAAAACCCCAATAATTTCTGTCTTTTTGATGAATTATAAAACAACAAGAAAAATAATAATTATAAAATCCGAACATTCTCGAAACTCTTTTGAGTTGACATCCCAACTTGACTACAATTACAATAAGACCTGCTTACCTTCCACCGCCTTACTTTTGCATCAAAACACTGCCGTATTGACAGTCTCATAAATCACACCGACTTCCGTATCTTGCATGAAAAAGGAAACACCTGTATCTTTTTCAGAAAGGGAGACGAGAAAGCGCGACGCTAGGAGTAGAATGTCCGCCACCGCAACCACAGCCCAAAACCTGTCAAAGACTTCTCCGCTTCTCGCTCCTGCCGTCGTCGCTGCGTATGCTGGTTATCGGTACGCATATTAATTCCCTTATAGGAAAATATTTCTCTGTTTTTTTGTTTTTCTAGAGAGGAATGGAAAGCAAGGGGAAGGAAATGACTTTTATATTTGTTTTGTTTGATATTTTAATATAATTAATGGGTTTTCATTTTTATTCATGGTTGTGTAATATATAGTGTAAAAAGTTGATTCTGTTGCTCTTTTGAAATGTTTTTTCTTTTTTCAGAATCTGAAATATATTGCTTATTTTATTATTGTGAAAATGGTTTGAATTTGATGATTTTTGTAGGGTTTGATGTTAGAAAAAAAATGTTTATTTTGATGTTTATTAATGGGATTTAGGCAAAAAACAAAAATAAATTCTTAGTATTTTGAGAGGCTTAACGATCAATTAGTGGATTTATTATTCAAGATAAGTTTGTGGATCTTGTGTTTAGAAATGAGTTTAATTATATTGAAATAAAATCTGATACTGAACATTTTGGTTTCTGCGTCTGAATTATTATTTAGTTTCCATTGCCCAATTGAGTGATCAAATAATTGGGACATCATTTGTTGCACCAAATTTGTTTTTAATGGAAAACGTATTGACTTTGTGATTGGATAACAGTTTTGAGAGCTAACGAATCAATGTTAAGTGTGTGCTGTATTTATTGCTTCTTCATTGTCATATCCGAGGATTGTTGGTTAATGATCGTTAATTTCTTTCCTTAAAATCAAAGTTTTGGAGTACTGAAGTAGAGGTATATAGTCGTAAACGCGATCTAATAGAGGAAAATTGGGAGTTGATTTTTCACACTTATCTTGTTCTAATTTGTTCTGTTTGTGCTGATGTTAATGTTATACTGACGACGGCAACCAGGTATAAGAGTGAGCTTGCAGATGGATGTCAGAAGATCTCAGGGGTTAATAAGCTCTTATCAAGTAGCTCCAGTGTAGCGTGTGAATCTAACTTGCCTGAATGGCCTGCTTTGTCGATTAGCAGAAGTTCACGTATCAGATTTCATCAGCATCTGCATTCCTGGTCTTCTAAAGGTCATTAAATTCCTCTGCTACTATTTTTATTTGAATAATTTTTTGTTGTGACTGAATATGGTTGTCTCTGGTAACCTTGAATATTAGGGCAGAAAACAAGTCCCTTGAAGTTTTTGTGAAGTTATCTGGTGTGCGTTGAGTTTAGACACCTAAGATGAATGGGTGGTATCAAGAAGCATTCGTAGAGCTATGACAAGTTTTTATGTTAACAATGCAGCAGTACATGTCTTGATGAGTACCTCATCTAGCGGAATCCATCTTTACTGTATTTTTATTTACTGAGGAATTAACATATTAATTCATTGCATCAGAATGCGTATATTATTAGTGTAATAAATGATGTTTGTTTGGATAAACTATTTTTACAGAGTTTGATTAACAAAATGTTTACATGTTATTTTCTACAGAGCAATTAATATGTCAATAGGCTGCATTTGTATAAAATTTGTTAATACATCCATGTGTTAATAGATGATCTGGTTGAATTATTTTTTTACAGAGACAGAAGATCATCTGGTTGAATTATTTTTTCTTGCAGAACTCGAGTGCTAAAACATCCATGTGTTAATAGATGTTAATCTTGCACAATACCCTGGCCACCTGCACAGCGAAGATCCATAAAGCCCCCAAGAGCAATGCATAAGAATGAACTTTTTGGTTTCCGCTACCCTGTATTAGCTGAGAAGCCTGAATGGTGGTGGAGGACACTGGCATGTGTCCCTTATTTGATTGCTTTGCAAATTTCAGATACAGGATATTTTATCCAACCCTTAATTGAACACCACGATGTCCTCGGAGATTTGATACATTTTGTACCAGGAGCGATCACGAGATTACCTGTCTGGTTCTCTATGATATACTGCTACTTCGCTTACATTGGGATCGTGAAGAACAAAGATGTGCCTCACTTCTTTAGGTTCCATCTGATGATGGGCATGCTACTGGAAACAGGCCTACAGCTCTTGTGGAATACAAGCAATTTCTTTCCTCTCATACACTACAATGGTATGTTTGCGATGCATTACTGGGCTGGAGTGGGACTCGCCTACATTGTGATCTTGTTGCAGTGCATAAGGTGTGCTCTTGCAGGTGGTTATGCTCACCTCCCTATGGTTAGTGACGCTGCATATATTCATACTCTGTTTAACATAGGAGGGTACCAACGACCTTTCTAGATTTCTTTCTTATAAAATCAGGAAGATCCACAGAACTTGCATATTCAGGCTTGAGGGACTACGATCCAGGGAGGGAATCGTTTGATACAGACTCTCGACATTGAGAAACAGATAATAAGGGCTGTTTAGGCTGGAAAGACGAATTTTGTATTCTATCATAATTCTATCAATATTTATATTAATTCTGTATTCCTAATGCGTGAGAACATATTGATGATTGATGTTTTTTCCCCTTTTGTCTCTCCTGCAAGCTAAAGTACATAGAAGTCTCCTTGGTTAATGATGTTTTCATTTCAGTCCCTGATCTTTTGATTGTTTTGTATGGTCTTGATTTCTATGATATAAATTTTGATTTGTTACAATTTTGTCTTTCAAGTGAAATTTATTATATATTTCCTTATTCTTTTAATTTTAGGATTGGTTTTAAATCTCTTAATATTTTCAATATAGAAGTTTAGATGTTTTGTCAATTTTATCTTTCGATTGAAAATAATCATATATTTTGTTTTCATTTCGGTCCTTATACTTTTAATTTTGATTTTAATTCCTTTATTTTTTTATATATTTCTGTCCATGTTTATATGTACATGCTCTTAGTTTTGATTTTTAATTTTTATTATTTTCTCTTTTGTTGAGGTTGTAGTTTTTTTTAATTTAGTTCTTAAATTTTAATTTGTCTTGGTAATCATTTGAAAATTAATATTTTTTTATACTTTCCCTTTGTTTTTTATTATTTTTATTTATTCTTCAATTAAAATGAATCACAAGTGAATATGAAAAATTTATGAGCAGAATTTATTCAGGCAGAGAAAAGCCCTTCATCAAGAGCAGATCACAGCAACTCTTCCGCCTTTTTGGCTAGCATCAAACCATGTCGCAGGCTCATTTCTGCTTCTTGGCACTTTTTAATTATCTCTTCTGGATTTTTTTTGAAGAAGATGAGGCTTTCGATATTTGAGATTAAGCTGCTCTCTTCATTAACAAGCATATACAGAGGAGAAAGGACAATCGAAGAGGAGAAGGAGAAGTGGAAGTCAACTGCTGTTACTTAAGCATGTATAACTTACTGTTTTAATTCTGTTACATGTAACAAACTCTAGAACTAAGAAGAGAAAATGTAATTGAATTCTCTAGATTACTAGTTATGGCAGTTACAATCATTTAGAACATGCATTAAATGTATTTCAGCCTCATCTGTATAAAAGGGGCATTTCATCAAACAACTAAACACTGATTTGAAAGAAGAAACTACTTACCTCTTCTCTGAGAAATCCCCTCATCTCGAGCTCTCTCTCTCTCCATTGTTCTTCCTTCCTTATCATTGATTCAAAACCTGCAATTGACATAAACACAAAAAGCTAACATTCAAGGAATTAACAATATAAGCAATTTCTACAGCAACATTACTTTCTGCTTCCATTTCCGACGATTTCTTTAAACGTTCAAGTTTGGCCTCAAAATCCGGTTTTGCTTCAGTGATCATGCTTTGCCGCTGAATCTTTGTAGAGGCAGCAACCGAGTGTTCTTCATCAGCTGCTTGTTTAATTATGATTTAGCCAAAAAAAACAGCATTGCATTTATATACCATTAATTTATCAGGAAAAAACTAGAGACAGATTTTAAAAAATAAAAACATGAACAAAATGTGTTCCATTTCCCTCCGTCCATTCAAAAGATTTGATCAAGAGTACTAGGTAAGTGCAGACATGTTGACACAGCATTGAAATTTTGGGCATGTATGGAGGAGCTGCTAGAAACTCACCATGTAAGATGTCCGTTGCAGGCTTTGAAGAGACAAGAGATGATGACGTAGTTTGCAAAACGCTGTCACCAGGTCTGTTAATTGTGGAAACGCTGGAAGTGGACTCGCCGTGTTCAAGGACGGCTCAAAGTCATTACTGGGATGTCTAGAGCTGGGATCAGTACTAGGTCTTGAGGTAGTAGTAGAAGAAGAAACACTAAACATTTTAAGAGAGTTTGGATGGGAATGAGAGGATGTTGCCCTGGGTAGTTCCATGGTTTCGGGGGGATTTGGTGGGATCTCTGAGAGTTTTCCCATTCTTAGTGTAAGTTTAGGAGTATACTTAAGATTATTTGAAAGTTTTTTTAATTTAAAATATATTAAAATGATGTTTTGTTATTATTTTAAAATTATTTTGATATTAACACATGAAAATATCTAAGAACACCAAAATAATTTAATTTTTTTCAAAAACACTTTTAAAATATATTCTCCAACATATGTTTATCCTTTTCATAGTTTGTCCTTTTTATCCATATTTCTTTCTCCTAGCACTTACTTTCATTACATCTCTAAATATTACTAGAGTTTATGACCATTTGACTTGTGATGCGCATCAATTACAAAAAAGTAAAAATAAAAATAATATAATTGACAATTGATTTTGCAACCAACCAAAAGATTTTAAAAAAATACATCTGTGTTTTATTTGATAGAAAATTTGGAATTGGTTGTTTCACTAGTAAATCTAATGTCATTCATCCTTGCAAATGATCCTAAACACTAAATATACAAGGAAGAAGAAGCTTAAACCAATGAGACAAATGCTAACAGCTAGCCCCGAGACATGTTCTAGAACTGCATATGTGCCTGTGATGAATGCGACAATCATTGTACCCATGCCAATCATGGTCAACAACGTGGCCAGGGCAAATAACTTCATAGGGGTTTCATCTGTTCGAATGGCTCGATTATACAAGCCTTGAAGGAAAGCCAACAAAAAGTGGATAAAGACGGCCGAAATTGAGAGCACCATTGAAATTGCATCTGATATAAGAAATACTTTGAAAGAAGCTTTTTTAGCTAGAATTGCAGTGCCTTGGTCACTCTTGTAACCACCAGGTAAGGTGAATGCTGCTGCAAATGTTACTGTTGCTATCAGCGCCGCAACTACTAGATAAGACTCTCTTGCTTTATCCAAAGCTTCCCTCCTTTTTCTCCATTCGATTCTCTCTTCGATTATGTCTCTTCTATGAGGAAAAAGAAAAGGACCGTAGCCAAACGGTCCACTGCCAACATCTTCAAGGGATTCTACGATCTCTTTCTGCAAAATATAATAGATGATATCATTTTTAGCTAATTATTAAAACTCTTGAGCCTTTGTTTTTGTTTGCAATCAAGTCTTTTCTCTTGCTGTAAATATTAGCATGTAACAAAATACTAATTTCCTAGGAGGGGTAACCCAATAATATACTATTGTTTATTGTCTATTTGATTTTTCAACTTTAACTCTCTCTCTCTTCAAAAAGAATTGGGGGCTGAAGTATTTATTTTTCTGTTTTTGTTGTAAACTTGTTTATTTTTGTGTTTCAAACGTGTTATTAAATAACTTTAATTTTTGTTTATATTTTTTTGCTTCAAATTATTTTTTAAAATATTTTTATATTATTTTGATAGGATGATGTCAAAAATAATTATTTAAAAAAAAATACTATTTTGATGCAATTTAATTAAAAAATATTTTAAAAAGTAACTATTATACTCCTTAAATAAACTCGTTAATTATTTCAATTAATTTTATTTAATTTTTATTTTTTTCCATATATATATATATATATATATATATATGGTTTTATTGAATGCAATAATTATCACAACAATTAATTCATAGAAGATTGATTACCTGTATCTCACCAAAATCTCCACTATATATGTTCACGATGCTTAGCTCTTGCTTATTAAGACTATATATTCCAACACTCTTTTCATACCGATGAGGATAAACTTCATTCCATAACACCTGCTTGTGCGTTAAAGCAGCAATTAGATGGAAAGACGTGTTTCCTTTATCATCCTTCTCCGTTTTAAGTATTTCAAGTTCTGGAATCATCTTCAGACATTCCTTGAATACTTTGCTGCTTTGACTAGCCACAACATAGTGAAGGGCATTCCACCCTCTGTTATCAACTTGTTCACAACAAGCTGGACAACTAGAAACAATATCTTTCATTATGACTACACATCCTTGAATGGCAGGAATGTGAAGAGTTGTTCTCTTCTTCTCTTTTTTGGCAATGTAGGCTGCAGACGCATCACATTTTAGTAATACTTCCACAGCAAACCCACATAAGAAATAGGCAGCGTAATGAAGTGGTGTCCAGCCATTCTCATCGGTTGTTCTTTTCAATTTCTTCTCTTTTTCTAATATCTTTCTTATTGTCTCTAAAACCAACAAAACAATGAGTAAAAGTTTCCCTTCATTAACAACAGAGAATTCACATAGTCTATATGAATTACTATATATATATCCATTCCATAAACTCACAGATTTTTAGTGGTTTCTGTTTTTTTTTTTTAAATGCTAATTGTGAAGTAAACAACAGAGATATATAAAATCAAATACATGTGGCTTTTCAATTATAGTTTACACGATTATATATAAATTAATTTATTCTCCAGACTTCAGTACAAATTAATCCTACCATCATCTTCTGTGGTGATTGCCGCGTGTAGAGCAGTTCTACCATTAGGGCCGCCATAGTCCACTGAAATGCAATTTCTTAGGATTTCATCGATCACCTTACCTTTCTCTGGTCCCCAATCAGCGGAAGCAGCAATATAAAGTGGAGTTTCTCCGCGAACATTGGCGGAATATGAAAAGTCAGGGTCCTCTTTAGTCAATATTTCCACCACATGGCCCCGCGCATTTCGAGCTACCTCGTGCAACGCTGTATCTCCCTCTCCATTGGTCCTCCTCAACATCTTTTTAGCTGCTGTTACTCCGCTCTTCGGATCTGCATGTGGAGCTTTAGCTCGGCCAATGAGGACTTTCACCACAGTGGAATGGCCATATTTTGCTGCCAAATGGAGGGGGGTTTCTCCTTTTTTATTGGCTTGCAATAACAGTAAGGATGTTCAAACCAAGATCACTGAAAGAAGCTAGTAGTTTGGCAAGAATGAGAGATGAACAATTAAATCACCAAAGGAGAGCCATTCGATCTGTCAGTCGACCAAATGCAGACTATCAGCCACAAGCAAAATTCAATCGCACACTTGCAGAATACCAGCCACAAAACAAATTCAAAACAGCTCCAATGAAACGATTGTCGTGGGAGGAAATGCAGAAAAGACACGCGCAAGGGTTATGTTTTAATTGTGACGAGAAATTTACAGCAGGTCACAAATGCAGGGGACCACAGCTCCTGTTATTGGAGGGTTATTGTGATTACTCCGAGGATGAAAATCAAGAGGATTCAACAGATTTCCAACTGGAAATCTCACTTCATGCACTGTCAGGATGGACTACTAACAGAACCATGAGAATAGTGGCGCAGATTGGTCCCTACGAGATGGTGGTTCTCATCGATAGTGGTTCGACCCATAACTTTATTAGCGAGAAGATGGCGAATATGTTGCAATTACCTGTGATTCCTACAGATTCATTCAATGTTAAGGTGGCGAATGGAGAGCCTTTGAAGTGTCGTGGAAGATTTGAAAGTGTGAATATCACACTCCAAGGTATTCCATTTACCCTCACATTATATGCCTTACCACTTGTGGGTTTGGACCTGGTTTTAGGAGTACAATGGCTGGAACAATTGGGCACCGTGGAATGCAATTGGAAGAAGTTAACCATGAAATTCCAATGGGACAATCAGACGCACATGTTACAAGGCATGAATACGTCTCTTCAACAGACATCCCGGAGAGAATTAGCTAAGAATTTGCGGCAAGGAGGAGCGTTGTTTGCTGTTTGCCTTCAATCAGAAATTACAACCACATCCAAGGGAGGTGAACCCGATATCAAGCAATTGCTGGAGGAATTTGAAGATTTGTTTCAGGAGCCCAGCCATCTTCCTCCCACCAGAGAAATTGATCACCGTATTATCTTGAAGGAAGGAACGGAGCCTATCAACGTGCGACCCTATAGGTACACTTACTTTCAAAAGGCTGAAATTGAAAAACAAGTTCATGACATGTTAAAATTGGGGCTAATAAAATCAAGTACAAGTCCTTTTTCATCTCCTGTATTGTTAGTTAAAAAAAAAGATGGGACATGGAGGTTTTGTACTGACTATAGAGCATTAAACACTGTAACCATTAAGGATCGATTTCCGATTCCTACAGTTGATGACATGTTAGATGAGCTTTATGGAGCCACTTATTTTACCAAATTAGACTTACAGGCGGGATATCACCAAGTTAGAGTACACCCAACAGATACTCACAAAACTGCATTTCGTACACATAATGGGCATTTCGAATACTTAGTAATGTCGTTTGGTCTTTGTAACGCCCCATCCACATTTCAAGCCATCATGAATTCTATATTTCGGCCATACCTTCGTAAATTCATACTTGTTTTTTTTTATGATATATTGATTTATAGCCCCAATTGGACCATGCATATTGAACATGTGAAAACAGCTTTTGAAATTTTGCGTCAAAATCAATTCTTTGTCAAATTCAATAAATGTGCATTTGGATTGCAAGAATTTGAATATTTGGGAGACATTGTGACTTGCCAAGGAGTCAAGGTCGATCAAAACAAGGTTATCACAATGCTAGATTGGCCCCGTCCTACTAATGTTTCAGAATTACGTGGCTTTTTAGGTCTTACAGGTTATTATCGCAAATTTGTCCGCAACTATGGACTAATTGTGCGACCCCTCACCAATCTTCTCAAAAAAGGAAAATTTGGATGGCCGGACGAAGCAGAAAAGGCTTTCCAAGAGCTCAAAATAGCCATGACGACGACACCAACATTAGCCATGCCGAATTTCCAAGAACCCTTTACTATTGAATCGGATGCGTCAGGCAATGGAATTGGAGCAGTTTTGAGTCAAGGAGGGAAACCTATCGCCTTCATGAGCCGCGCCTTGGGAGCTTCCAAACTGTCATGGTTAGTATATGCCAAGGAGATGTTAGCTATTATCCATGCCATTCAAACGTGGAGACCATTTCTACTCGGAAGGAAATTCTACATACAAACTGATCAGCGCAGCCTCAAATACTGGTTGGAACAACGAATCACAACACAAGAACAGCAAAAATGGGTGACAAAGCTGTTGGGGTATGATTATGAGATCACTTATAAACCCGGCCGTGACAACAACGCAGCTGATGCATTGTCCCGAGTTCCAGGCAGCCCTCGGTTGGACTCATTATTTGTCTCTCATACTACCCTATGGGATACCATCAAGACCGAAGCTGAGAAGGATCCTTACATGGTGAGAATTAAAGGCAAAGCAACAGCAAACCCAGGGGTTCCTTACAGTTGGCGCAATGGGTTAGTTTATTACAAGAATCGCGTGGTGATACCACCGTATTCCAACATTATTCCACAGCTCCTACATGAGTTTCATGACTCTCCTAGTGGTGGGCATTCGGGGGTTTTGAGAACTTACAAGAGAATAGTACCACAATTCTACTGGCCATCTATGTTCAAAATAGTGAAAAATTATGTGGCCTCCTGCGAAGTGTGTCAACGAAATAAAAGTGAGACTTTATCTCCTGCGGGTCTGTTACAG
Source organism: Salix purpurea (assembly GCA_027405865.1). Classification (NCBI taxonomy): domain Eukaryota; kingdom Viridiplantae; phylum Streptophyta; class Magnoliopsida; order Malpighiales; family Salicaceae; genus Salix; species Salix purpurea. The sequence continues at coordinate 6,354,815 of JAOWLH010000016.1, read as the reverse complement.
CCTCTTCCAATTCCTTGCCAAGTTTGGGATGATATCAGCCTAGACTTTATTGAGGGGCTTCCACCTTCAAATGGAAAAAAAACTATTCTGGTGGTTGTTGACAGGTTGAGTAAATCAGCCCATTTCTTAGCTCTCACTCACCCGTATACTGCCAAACAAGTTGCGGAAACCTTTGTCAATGGTATAGTCAAGCTCCATGGAATGCCACAATCAATTATCAGTGACCGTGACCCAGTATTTATCAGTCATTTCTGGCGTGAATTTTTCAAAATGTCCGGTACCAGCTTGAAGATGAGCTCAACATATCATCCACAAATGGATGGACAAACCGAAGTGGTCAATCGATGTATTGAACAATATCTACGCTGCTTCGCTTCTCAGCAACCCCGTAAATGGCATTCATTCCTTTCCTGGGCTGAGTATTGGTACAATACTACATATCATTCATCCACAGGAATGACTCCTTTCCAAGTTCTATATGGAAGACCACCCCCTACGATACCTCATTATAATGAGGGATTTTGCCCAGTCCAAGAGGTAGATAGAACTTTGGCTTCTAGAGATGTTGTGTTACGGCAATTAAAAACCAATTTACATTCAGCCAATAACAGGATGAAACAGCAGGCGGATTCTAAATGAAGGGATATTGATTTTCAAATCGGTGATATGGCTTTCTTGAGACTCCACCCATATCGGCAGCAGTCTGTGTTCAAAAGAGCTTATCAAAAGCTTGCCAGTAAATTTTTTGGGCCATTTCCAGTAGAGGAGAAAATTGGAAACGTGGCCTATAAACTCAAGCTGCCTGCTACTGCTCGCATACATCCAGTATTTCACGTGTCTCTTCTTAAAAAACACATTGGAGATCACATGACAGTGAGCACTGATTTACCGCCAATGGCAGATGCAGGGGAAATTGTCATGGAGCCGGATATGATATTAGATACCCGTTGGGTGAAGCGTGGGTCCAGATTTATTGAAGAACGCCAAATGCAATGGAAACACCTACCTAAGGAAGATGCTACATGGGAAACTACCCAAGAATTGCAGGACAGGTTCATCAATTTCAACCTTGAGGACAAGGTTCATGTCGGAGAGGGCAGCAATGATAAGCCACCAAGAAGATCTGCTAGAGTTGCAGTTCCAAATCCAAAGTACTTGGAGTAATGACCACGCAAGGAGAGGAAATTACTACGAATAAATTGCATTTAAATTCAATAAATTGTTGAAGGGAGTAATTGTGAGCCGTTACTGTCATCAGTTACTGTCTTTCAATGAGCTTTCAATTTTGTAACGTGATTTTAATTATGTAACTGGCAGTAGAACAAACTTGTGAACTTCTGAGTTATAACTCAAGAAGTAGAATGCCAGCCGTTATTTCTATTGATGTATTTAAACCCTTGAAGAGAAATGAAAAAGACAACTAAAATTTCTCACAAAACAATCTGTGGTCATTCTCGCCCAAAGGAGAATTTCGTTACCTATCACACAATAACTCTGTCATAGAGTTATTTCTCATTGTCTGATTGGGACCTAACACCATCCAACCACAGAAACCAATAATTTCTCCCACTATCATTATCATCGCCACTAACACCACCCATAAGTGTCCATTTAACCAATTTAAGCTATATTCATTTTCTTCTCTATTATTTTTTTATTTTACTTTGGTAATTTGTGATTTTTTTTTTATGATAAAGAATTTTATGTTTTTTGGTTAGGGTTTTTGTTGATTTTGCCTAATTGAAGATTAATTAGATATAAAACTAGTTAAGTAATTGTGTACATTGTCTTATTTAGTAAGAGAAAAGCAATGAATTATGTTGTGTTAATTATGTTAGTATTAGGGTTTAGTTTATGATTTTTGTTAATTTTGAATTTATGTAGTGCAACTTAAATAATTTTCTATATTGACAATTCAGCATAGAACTTGTCTTATATTGTGGGGATTTTATATTATTATAGTGGTAAAATCAATGATAGTGATAATGGTATGGAAGTACCAACTTATATGGCTTGAGATTAGACAATTCATTTGATGAATTCAAAAATTTAGTGTCAAGGAATTGGGTGGATGTTGGGTGAGGCCATCTGAATAGTTATATTGTTGTACCTATTATTAGTGATATGAGTTTTAATACAATGGTTGTTAATCACCGGATTGCAATTATTAGAGCTCTATTTTTAATACAATTGTTGTGTTAATCACCATAAATATTGATTGAGGTATGCAATAATTTTTTTTATCATAATTAAGGAATGTTAAGTAATTAACTTACCTAAAAACTTAAACTATTAAGTAAAGTTTCAAAATATAATTTATATTATTCTCTAACACATCCTCTCAAGTGAAAACCTTTTGGGTTTGAAAGTTGCACAGACTTATAATACCTTGTGCTTGATTTTTATCGAATAGAATGGAAATGGTGAGATTCAAACTCGTGATCGTTGGGTCAACAAAACTATGATATCATGTCAAAAAATCATCTCACCTAAAAATATAATATGTTAGATGAAACTCCAAAATATAATTTAAATTATTTTATAACAAGGAGTAGATACCCTACATGGTAGACTTTTGATTATGTGAAATAGCTCGTAAGCCATAAGCTCCAAGAGATAAAAGACGGGAGGCTTGAATTATCCGGATAAGATATGATGCAGATACTCGTGCGCTTAACCATTGCTTCTGTTCTGAATGTTTGGTCTAGCATCTAGTCTTGTAGCCTTCGGTGAAAGATCATGTGGGGCAGGGAATTTTGCCAGTTACATCAACTGTCTATCTGCATACTAGTAGCATACCCCTATTCTTATAACTGACTAATAAAGTATTATCGGAAAAAGGTAAACTCGTCACCCCCTGTGACTATAGAGTTATTTTATTATTCACTTCAATGGTAAAATGATTCCTTCCTCATTTGCTCATCATTCATTGCTGCAAGAGAACAAAAGAATCAATTTCAAAAATTTATCCCTATACGAATGCAAAACTTTGGATATATATATTCATGCTGAATTCTATTAATATAACCACTAAATTCCACTCATCGTTGTAACTAGTAAGTTTGGTTTAAAGCAAACAAATTGATCAATTTAATACTCTGTTTTCAAAAATGCTTTATAATTAGACCCAAAGCCAGTATCTGTTGAACTTCGGATCCAGTCCACTAAATCAGATATCTGCTGCAAGAATTAACGCAATGACCCTGCCTTTGGCTCGGAGAGAAGTTGAGCAGATGTCCAGAAAATGCTTCCACTTTCCGCGACCCAATAGATGCTGAGAAGCCTGAATGGCGGTGGAGGTTATTGCAGTGTATCAAATATGAGCGAGCTTCTTTATCCAATCCTTTCTGTAAATAAACCTTTGGTTTCCTATCTTTTTTAGACAGTGTAGAATGAATGATACAAGTATTTCCCAGCTTCTAAATCACTCCCTAAATTCTAAACTGTAAAGAAAACGTTAATAGTAAAAGAAAAGAGTCCAAAAATAGCTAGAAAAACAAAGAAAAATCTAAAATAATATTAATTTGGACATGAAATGGCATTTAATGGTTATATCAAAGTTAACTCATTATAGAACCATGCATGAAGAACATGCTTATAAAATCAAACTCATGAACAAACTTTACCATCACAAACACTTGAAAATATATAAATTTCAGTTCCTCTCCTTTCTTTTCAAATTTATTCCAATTTTCATTTTTGTAATCATTGAAAATCCATATGAAGCAGATCCAGAAAACGAAAACATTAAAAGAAAATAGTGCCAAAGCAATCAAAACCCAGATCTCCATCCCTCGCCAATTCCTTTCCTGTGAAACCAGTAGCAGTCTGCTTCATTATGCCAGTAGCTTTCTGCATCCCATAGCCTCGACGATGTACCTAATGTTCGACGATGGATCTAGTATTCATTCCAACCCAATGAACATTAGATACATCATCGAGAGGCCCTACCAATTCACAGAATTTTGTTCAGATTTGTAGTGATTTTGACAGTGGATGAGTAGATGCTCCACAGATCATGTTTCCAAAGAAGAAACAAGGCAGGAACCTTTCTCAACTCCAATATTACTCTTCTAACCAAGACTCCTCTCGTATTGATTCTACCCAAATGGCAAGCCAACAAAATACTTCCGTCTTGGGAGGGACTAAACCTTTCCATATACCATTGAAGGAAATGAAATTGCTAGATCGACAAGCTGGGGAACGCAGACAACACATAGAGTTGACAGAGTACATCCCATTAGAATTAGGTTTCCTTGGACTGTACAACTTTGGAAAACAGGCCTAACAAGGAGTTGAATACATTGATTTCCCTGAGTCTAAGAGATCCTCTCCCGTTGAAGTTCCATATCCGATTCAAACCATCCCATATTCCCATATATATTAGGTGGTTAAGAATGATCTGAACGTTAAAAAGCAAAATAAATTACCAAGAATTACTCTGCCAACCTAGAATTACCAAGCCTTGTATCGTTCCAGCAGGTGGGTTGGTAATCACATTCATTGCCCACTGCAGCACAAATTTCATTCTTAACAATATTCTCAATGCCCTCCTCCTGGGCACAAGCATCGACAATCTTTAAAGGTATATTAAAAGATGATTTATGCTTATAAATACTAGAAACCAAAATTTTCCATAGACCAGTATCTCAGTTGACATATCTCCATAACCATTCAAAGATCAAAGCTTTGTTTAGGCTAAAATAAAAAAATGTTATTTCCTTGTGCAAAGCATAACTTCTTAGCAAGTCAAAGATTTTGAAACACAAAAGTAAAAAGAAAAAGAAATGTGATTATGTTAGCATTTTTTTTTTTATCTTTTCCCCCTCTTTTATAAGCAGAGAATATTGATAATTTGACATTCACATACATCAAAGTATCTCGCTCTATCAATATTTTCTGGATTAAAAAAATAATACTCAAACACAATTACTAAGCTAAAACAATATTTCACTAAGACTGTACATGCATTCATAAAACACTATTCAGATTATCAAACTAAAAAACTTGATCACAATTTGTTTTAAAATTGTTTATTTTCTATTTGTAAATAACAATTTATTCCAAATAATGAATATTTTAAAAAAATACAACTGAATTTTACTTGATATCAAATCTAGGACTGATTATTTTAGTAGTAAATCGTGCTTATAAATTTTAGCTTAAATTTCATTTTATTTGTTTAATTATTGCAAAGTTGTTGTCATATGAAAATTCATTATTTTTGTATGACCAATATGATATTAGTTATTAATATCTAATTAGGAAAATTAATTATTCCATACTAAATAGAAAATTATCATTTTTTATGATCATTATGATATATATTTTAATTTTTTCAAACAACTTTCAGATATGCATTTTGTGAAAGAAATCAGATTTTTATGAACATTTGTTTGTAGAATGCGCTGGATTGATCTGTATTTTATTGGTTAACTATCTGGAATACTGTCATGCTAACATTATATAAATGTAATTGTTGATTAATTTATAATGCGTAAGTTTTTTTTCTTATCATTAAAGATACTAGAGAGTAGAGATGAATGCTTCTATAATAATGTTGTCTGTGCTCTTCTTGACAAATGTTCAAATGTGAATAAATCAGTTCTCTTGCGAGGAAGTTATGCTTTATAAAATCTTTTGTCTTGCGAGGAAGTTATGCTTTATAAAAGATAATCAACAATAAATTCTTTTTCAAAAGAATTGATCTCTTGGGCTTATAATGTGAATACAAAACACACACACCCAAACTTATATGCAAGCGTACATGCTTGTGCAAGGATATTTAAATTAAGATGGTATTTAAAAGTGTAGAGATAATTATTTTTTAAAAATATTTTTTGTTTAAAAATAAGTATAAATAATTTTTTAAATTTTTTAAAAATTATTTTAACAGAAAAAATTAAAAACATAAAAAAAAAATTCAAGCAAAACATAAAAAAAATCATGATAAAAAACAGCCCCTAAATCAACATTTCACTATAACTATTGGATATACATTTATAAAACATTATTAAGCAAATGACACAAATAAAATTTATCACAATTTCTTAAGAAAATATTTATTTTATATTTGTGACCAGTGAATCATTTCAGAAAAAAATTAAAAAAATATAAGATAGCGAATTTGGGATTGATTGTTTTAGTTTGAAATCTTGTTCACAAATTTTAGCTAAATATTTAAATTTTTTGTCTTATTATTATTATAATTATTATTTCAAAATGATGACGATTACTGTGATATTAATTACTAAAAAATGATGATGATTAAAAAGATATTAATTTCTAATAACTATCAATTACAAAATTGATTATTCCATACTAAAAAAAAATCGTTTCTTTTTTTTTCTCAACCAATATGTATATATATTATAAAATGTTTTCAAAACAATTCCAAAAAAATTTCATTTGAGATGTGGGTACAATTTTTTTAAAATAATAAAATATTTGTGACAATGCTAATGGGTTACAAAGAAATCGGGTTTTCATTTAACACAGAGCCACAAGCAATGCTCGTCATCTTGGATTTTCTCGACCAACTTACTCTTCCCTCAAGTCCTCCCTTTTCTTTTGCCCATGTTTTGTGTTGAAATCAAAAGAAATTTTCTGTTGTATTATGTTTGTCGTACCTTTTATTACATAACATGAAGGATATATATAATAGAGGCTATTCCTCTTGACAAAAAAAGAATAAACCTTAGAGCTGACATGTTTAATGAGGGAAAAGACCTCTTATCGCAGATATCTGTTAGGATTGAGTAATTGATGAAGAATAATTAGAGAGAAATAAAAGAGAGAGAACAGAAGAGCGATAAATTCAATCTAATAATCGCCAACAAATTCAATATCATAAAACAATCAAAACTTGATGAATTTGGAGAGATTTTTTGGAGGCAAAACCATTGACACAAAGGGCATAAGCCCCCACGTGAACACCACCAAAAAAGATCCAGTCTTTGCCTCACTGACTAGCTTATTTCCACCATAGTTCTCAGAAAACAAGCTAGATGTATAGAGAGGCAACAAAAAAACACATAACCAAATGACAAAAAAAGAGAGAAATTTAAAATAAATAAGTCGTGGCTAAACTGCAACACTGAACGGTTCGGTTATTGAAAGGATATAGAGGCGAGATAAGTTTTTGAAAATATTTGTGTGATGAAAACAGGGTTAGTGTGAAGCCTGATAATGGAGGAGAAACAGAGGTGTTATGAAGTTATATAGAGGCGATAAAGAGCTATAAAACCCTAGTTTTGTTATTTGAGGAGGTGTTTTGTGTTTATTGGGTAGTGTAGGCTGGTCCAGGGAATTTGGGGTATTGATATTTGGGGTTTATTTTTTTTATTTTTCCATCTTTAATTGCTGGATATTTTTCAAGAGCATAAATTTCATTTTCTTAAGCTAAAAAAATCAACAGCAAAGTAATCTATCCTTTTTATTCTTCCTAAAACAGGTTTATTAATCTTATAATTAAAAGTATAGGGTTTTATGGCTGGATTTGGGTAGTCCATTTCGAAACCCAAAATATCATGAAAATAAAATAAAATATTATATATTTTATCTATATATATATAAAAGAAATACATCATAAAGTACTCAAAACCCATAGTTCATACAATACTTTTTCATAGATCAGGACCCCGAAAGAATGCCGCAATAATTCTGGGCTTTGGATCATCCATTATGGCCGAACCTGAACTTGAGAAACTGCCTCCTTAGCTAAACTTCAGCACAAGCATTGCCTTCCCTCGAAGTTGCTTCCAACCTTAATGCGCTTTCTGCTAAGAACTTCTCCAGAATCATATTTTCACAATCATCAAAGTTCCCCATCGTAACTTTTCTTATAGAATGTCGCCAGCACTTTATAGGTCTCAACTTGCAACAATCCAGATCATCTTCTATGGTTCGTGCTTTATCGTATTCAAACTACAAAATAGAAGAAAAGTATTAGGGTTTGTGTGTTCATAACTATCCTGCAGACAGATTATCCTGTAAAGATAATAGATCTCATACCAGACATAAATATATTTAACAAGGTCATTCAGAGCTTTTAGAACTAGGACAACTTCATACCTTTAGAGATTTTTCTTGGCAATTCGAAATAAAAGATAGTTTTGATAGACGAGGAGCAAGCCACATCAAACCATCCACCAAGTCATTGATGTTCTCCGGTTTCTGTTCTGTTACTAGCTTCAGATAATTGAGGTCATATAATGGAGCAAGTAAGTTCTTCCTAACATTTATAGGAACAATCAAAGCCTAGAAAATGAAAAGGGAGACAAATTAATAAAAAAGATTGTATTTTCTTGTAAATCAACAAAGTGAAATTCTCTATGTATAGAGACAAAAGATGGCTTCTCAAGAATATATTCGTACCTCGTCCATATCGCAATCGATTTCTAACTCTTTGCAATGGTCAAAGCATGCCAGAAATTCTCGCAAAGTTGTGTACCAATGATCGGAGAGTCCACGATCTGCACTTAGTGAGAGCTTAGCATGGACACATGGAGAATAAATAATCACTTGTGAGGGCTTTAAATCACCACCGTAAGCAAATGTGTTCAAGCTTCGAGCATAAATCTCAATCTTCTGTAATTTAAAACAATTTCTGAGCTCCACTGTCTTAAGATTAGAATTGGAAACATGAAAGTTCTCCAATAATCGACAGTAAACAAGTTTCAAAACCTCGAGTCGAAGAAATTGAGCAACTTCATGCTTAATCCATTCATCTGTTACCTGAGCATTCCTTAAAGATAAGTATTTGAGGGATTAGCAAGTGACGAGATTGATTCTACATGATGAATGTGCTTCTCCACCGAATGAGAAGGATTCAAGATTTGAAGCATCAATTTCGACCTTATCCAGTCCTTGGCATAATTCTATCACGACAATCTTGAGTTTTTCACCTGAAATCTTGAGTGTTTGCATCCCCTTACACTTTTCTAGATTCAATTCTTTAATGGAAGGGCAATTCACTGTCAAATTCTGGGGTGGCTCCAACATGAACCCTTTCAAACTCAAAACTCTAATACTGTGCGAAGAGAATACTTTCATTGGCAAATTATAATGAGCCTGAAATTTGAATTTTTGTCTTCCAACAATATCAAGCTTCAACTCTTTCACCTTATTCTCAATAGCGTATCTAATTGCACTATCAATACCATTAATTGGCTGCTCATAACTGTCCTCTAAATTAAAAGAAAAGCAAAAAAAATTCAAAGCAATTCTTGGGGGACGACGAGAAAGAAAACCACTCACGTAGCTCAAAAACTTATCTAATCTGGCCTTACCTTTGAGCCGAGCGCATGATCCCATGTTTAGGGTTTCATCAAAAGAGATGGAAGGAAAGCAATTCCATGCAGATGCAAAATACTTGGACAAAACACTCATCTTTGCAGCATCTTTATAGGTTAAAAAAGACATGATATGTTGAATGATGGGCTCTGGCAACTCGGTGATCAAGTCAAGCTCTTGAATTGAGTAATTGATCATCGAACCTCTCGTTGTTTTAGTTTTCTTTGTTGCCCTCATCTTGATTAACCTAAACAAAGAAACGGGTTTGAAATAAAAGCAAGTGTCAGTAGTAGATATACCCAAGGATTGGAGTTGAAATCGGAGTTGGAGTTGGAGTTGGAGTTGGACTCGGAGTTGGACTCGGAGTTGGAATAGAACACGTCTTAATTTTGTTTTGTTCTTTATTGTGTGTTTCTGTGGCTAACAAGGTAAACTAATTTGGTTTTTGAAAGGATTAATAAAAAGCATTAAAAAACTAAAAGAATAATGATTTGAGAAAAAAACTAAAAGCATTAACAAGTTTTAAAAGAATGAAATTAAAAATAAAATAAAATCTAAAAAAAAAGAAAAAAAACACATGAATGCTCCAATGAATAATGATTTGAGAGTAGAAGGACCAAACCATATATTAGTTATTTTGTTTATTAGTTCGTTAATTAACTAAACCACATCTTTATTTTTCACCACGTTAAAACCAAAAACAAGAACAACAATGGGAGCCTGCACCAAGAACACAGACCACCCATTGACATTCATAATGAGATTTTACATGCTTGCTTTTTGATATTGTAAATGTTCTTGAAATTGAGAAATGTCCAATATGAATAACCTAACTTTTCTCTCTTATTGTTTTTTTAAGATAATAAGAAAATCAAATTTCTTTTAATTCCTTTGTGTAAATGATAATGTTTTAGAAAGGCAAAGTATTTTGCAACACAATAGTGAAAAAAAATAAAAAAAAAATGTGATTACGTTAGTATTTTTTAATTTTTTCTCTTAGTTTATAATTAGAGAATTACGATATTTTGATAATATTATATTTCAAAGTATCTCATTACATCAATATTTTTCAGATTTTAAAAAAGTTAGTCAAATAAACACATTAAACTAAAACAATACTTCTCGATGAATAGACTAGAAAAGAGTGATTTAATCTTCATGTATATCAATTTTTGTATGGTTTTTTTAGTTTATCTAGAAACATACTTGATTGAAAAAAAATAAAAATATAAAATATATATTCGTTTCTGATAATTTAAATAGAATATTAATTATTTTAATAAAGAAAATACAAGAAACATATCCTTTATCATAATTATCTTTGTTTTTCCTTTTTTAAATATAAACCATAAAATATCACAATTTTTTTAAATGAAAAAACCCCAGTAATTTCTGTCTTTTTGATGAATTATAAAACAACAAGAAAAATTATAATTATAAAATCCGAACATTCTCGAAACTCTTTTGAGTTGACATCCCAACTTGACTACAATTACAATAAGACCTGCCTAGCATCCACCGCCTTACTTTTGCACCAAAACGCTGCCGTATTGACAGTCTCATAAATCACACCGACTTCCGTATCTTGCATGAAAAAGGAAACACCTGTATCTTTTTCAGAAAGTGAGACGAGAAAACGCGACGCTAGGAGTAGAATGTCCGCCACCGCAACCACAGCCCAAAACTTGTCAAAGACTTCTCCGCTTCTCGCTCCTGCCGTCGTCGCTGCGTATGCTGCTTATCGGTACGTATATTAATTCCCTTAAAGGAAAATATTTCTCTGTTTTTTTTGTTTTTCGAGAGAGGACTGGAAAGCAAGGGGAAGGAAATGACTTTTATATTTGTTTTGTTTGATATTTTAATATAATTAATGGGTTTTCATTTTTATTCATGGTTGTGTAATCTATAGTGTAAAAAGTTGATTCTGTTGCTCTTTTGAAATGTTTTTTCTTTTTTCAGAATCTGAAAAATATTGCTTATATATTTTATTATTGTGAAAATGGTTTGATTTTGATTATTTTTGTAGGGTTTGATGCTAGAAAAAAATATTTATTTTGATGTTTATTAATGGGATTTAGGCAAAAAAAAAAAAAAAAAATTCTTAGTATTTTGAGAGGCTTAAGGATCAATTAGTGGATTTCTTATTCAAGATAAGTTTTTGGATCATGTGTTTAGAAATGAGCTTAACTATATTGAAATAAAATCTGATACTGAACATTTTGGTTTCTGCGTCTGAATTATTATTTAGTTTCCATTGCCCAATTGAGTGATCAAATAATTGGGACATCATTTGTTACACCAAATTTGTTTTTAATGAAAAACGTATTGACTTTGTGATTGGATAACAGTTTTGAGAGCTAATGAATCAAAGTTAAGTTTGTGCTGTATTTATTGCTTCTTCATTGTCATATCCGAGGATTGTTGGTTAATGATCGTTAATTTCTTTCCCTAAAATCAAAGTTTTGGAGTACTGAAGTAGAGGTATATAGTCGTAAACGCGATCTAATAGAGGAAAATTGGGAGTTGATTTTTCACACTTATCTTGTTCTAATTTGTTCTGTTTGTGCTGATGTTAATGTTATACTGACGACGGCAACCAGGTATAAGAGTGAGCTTGCAGATGGATGTCAGAAGATCTCAGGGGCTAATAAGCTCTTGTCAAGTAGCTCCAGTGTAGCGTGTGAATCTAAATTGCCTGAATGGCCTACTTTGTCGATCAGCAGAAGTTCACGTTTCAGATTTCATCAGCATCTGCATTGCTGGTCTTCTAAAGGTCATTAAATTCCTCTGCTACTATTTTTTTTTGAATAAATTTTTGTTGTGACTGAATATGGATGTCTCTGGTAACCTTGAGTATATGGGCAGAAAACAGGTCCCTTGAAGTTTTTGTGAAGTTATCTGGTGTGCGTTGAGTTTAGAAACCTAAGATGAATGGGTGGTATCAAGAAGCATTCGTAGAGCTATGACAAGCTTTTATGTTAACAATGCAGCAGTACATGTCTTGATGAGCACCTCATCTAGCGGAATCCGTCTTTACTGTATTTTTGTTTTTACTGAGGAATTAACATTAATTCATTGCTTCAGTATGGGCAAGCTATTAGTGTAACAAATGATGTTTGTTTGGATAAACTATTTTTACAGAGTTTGAAAACAAAAGATTGTCATATATTTTGGTGATAATTGTGACTTGAGACATCAAATATTCATAATTGTAATTTCATCGTGATTGGCAGAGAACACAATGTCGCGTCTTTTGCCTGCACACTCATCAATGTTTGGAGCCATGGAAGGTATATTAGACACAATACCCTGGCCACCTGCACAGCGAAGATCCATAAAGCCCCCTAGAGCAATGCATAAGAATGAGCTTTTTGGTTTCCGCTACCCTGTATTAGCTGAGAAGCCTGAATGGTGGTGGAGGACACTGGCATGTGTCCCTTATTTGATTGCTCTGCAAATATCAGATACAGGATATTTCATCCAACCCTTCATTGAACACTACGATGTCCTCGAAGATTTGATATATTTTGTACCAGGAGCGATCACGAGATTACCTGTCTGGTTCTCTATGATATACTGCTACTTCGCTTACATTGGGATCGTGAAGAACAAAGATGTGCCTCACTTCTTTAGGTTCCATCTGATGATGGGCATGCTACTGGAAACAGGCCTACAGCTCTTGTGGAATACAAGCAATTTCTTTCCTCTCATACACTACAATGGTATGTTTGCGATGCATTACTGGGCTGGAGTGGGACTCGCCTACATTGTGATCTTGTTGCAGTGCATAAGGTGTGCTCTTGCAGGTGGTTATGCTCACCTCCCTTTGGTTAGTGACGCTGCATATATTCATACTCTGTTTAACATAGGAGGGTACCAACGACCTTTCTAGATTTCTTTCTTATAAAATCAGGAAGATCCACAGAACTTGCATATTCAGGTTTGAGGGACTACGATTCAGGGAGGGACAATGTGATACAGACTCTCGACATTGAGAAACAGATAATAAGTGGGAGGTAAAGGGGGCAGGGCTGTTTAGGTTAGAAAGACAAATTTTGTATTCTATCATAATTTATATTGATTACATCAATAATTCTGTATTCCTAATGCGTGAGAAGATATTGATGATTGATTTCCCCTTTGTCTCTCCTGCAAGCTAATGTACATAGAAGTCTCCTTGGTTAATGATGTTTTCATTTCATTCCCTCATCTTTTGATTGTTTTGTATAGTCTTGATTTCTATGAATAAAGGTGTTGACTCTGCTGTATTGATTTTAATTGATTGCTGAGCATTAATCTCTCTGTTCACAGAAAGTAATACAGCAAACAAAATATTTTGGCTTTCGCAGAATAGCACAAGCATACGCATTCAGGCAGAGAAAAGCCCTTCATCAGGAGCAGATCGCAGCAACTCTGGCGCCTGTTTGGCTAGCATCAAACCTTGTCGCAGACTCATTTCTGCTTCCTGGCACTTTTTAATTATCTCTTCTGGAATATTTTTTGAAGAAGATGAGGCTTTCGATATTGGAGATTAAAGCTGCTCTCTTCATTAACAAGCATATACAGAGGAGAAAGGACAATCGAAGAGGAGAAGGAGAAGTGGAAGTCAACTGCTGTTACTTAAGCATGTATAACTTACTGTTTTAATTCTGTTACATGTAACAAACTCTAGACCTAAGAAGAGAAAATGTAAATGAATTCTCTAGATTAGTAGTTATGGCAGTTACAATCAGTTAGAACATGCATTCCATGTATTTCAGCCTCAACAGTATAAAAGGGGCACTTCATCAAACAACTGTAAGACAATTAATTTGAAAGAAGAAATTACTTACCTCTTCTGTGAGAAATCCCCTCATCTCGAGCTCTCTCTCTCTCTCCATTGTTCTTCCTTCCTTATCATTGATTCAAAACCTGCAATTGACATAAACACAAAAAGTTAACATTCAAGGAATTAACAATATAAGCAATTTCTACAGCAACATTACTTTCTGCTTCCATTTCCGACATCTTTAAACGTTCAAGTTTGGCCTCAAAATCCTGTTTTGCTTCAGTGATCATGCTTTGCCGCTGAATCTTTGTAGAGGCAGCAACCGTGTGTTCTTCATCAGCTGTTTGTCTAATTATGATTTAGCCAAAAAAACAGCATTGCATTTATATACCATTAATTTATCAGGAAAAAAGTAGAGACAGATTTAAAAAAATAAAAACATGAACAAAATGTGTTCCATTTCCCTCCTTCCATTCAAAAGATTTGATCAAGAGTACTAGGTAAGTGCAGACATGTTGACACAGCAATGAAATTTTGGGCATGTATGGAGGAGCTGCTAGAAACTCACCATGTAAGATGTCCTTTGAAGAGACTAGATATGATGACGTTGTATGCAAAACTCTGTCACCAGGTCTGTTAAATGTGGAAACGTTGGAAGTGGTCTCACCGTCGAAGTTCAAGGACGGCGTCATTCCTGGGATGTCTAGAACTGGGAACAGTACTAGGTCTTGAGGTAGTAGTAGAAGAAGAAACATGAAACTTTGTAAAAGAATTTGGATGAGAATCAGAGGATGTTGTCCTGGGTAGTTCCATGGTTTTCTGGGGGATTTGGTCGGATCTCAGAGTGCTTTCCCCTACTTAAATTTATTGACTTCTAAGTTGATATGGTTACAATTGAAGACAATTTATATTCAAAAACTTCTCACCATCCAACCGAACAAATTGCTCAACTCTTACAGAGTTATTGTCAGTTTGATCCCTCTTTTTCTAACGTTTTCAGTTTTTGTTCAACTCTGTCATGTTAGAAAGCTATTAGATCCAGTCACATGAAGGCGATGTTTGGCACGAAGATTCTTAGATGTCTTTTTGCAATATGCTGCAAATACTAATTTTCTTGTTTTTTATTGTAAATTTAAATCAAAACGAATTCAAAAGTAAATTTAAATTTATATCATTATGATTATTGGTTAAATTACTAAACATATCAACAAATTACATAATATATTAGTTATTTTGCAAATAAAATTAATGTCGCTGAAAATCATATAAATTATTCAATTTTATATTCTAGTAAATTTATAAATACTAGTAACTTTTACGCAATTTATTAGTAAGAATAAGGATATAAAAGATAAAGTGGATAGGAAGCCAAGGTGCTTGGATAGTTTTTTATAAATGGCGGTGATAAAATACTCAGAAATATGCAGAGGCAAAAGGCAGGGGATTCATAAAGTTGGTGTGGCAAGATTGCAAAAGTTAAAGGTGAAGGTAGTTAAATCCAAGCAAAACAAAAATGCCTACAGCAAAATATATTTATGCCGTGGATATAGCAAAAGTGGACGTATGAAAGGCAGGATGAAATCAAAATAGTTCATCCGAAACTAGGGAGCCGACAACAGACCAGCCGAAGCAAAGGAAGACAAGCTAAAAGCTAAAAGCATCTAAAGGCACAAAACCACACAGCCAAGAAGAAGACGCAATGTCAAGCTGGCTGTTAAAAGGCTGGCTGAAGAGCTTCATTTTACCATGTATAAAGATGACCTTTATCGTGATTAATTATCCACTCGAATTGAGAGAGCTGGAACTGGGGTGTTCCTGTTTTTATAATATAAGGTCCGTGAATTGTCCCTAAGCATGTCACTGAGAGAGACTGATAATTTCGGTGATGAGAAATTGAATATAATTTTGTGTGGCAGTCCTTTGCTGGAGAAGTTTGTTATTTTGGAGTGACATGATATGGAAATCCGTGACCCTGGATGGGAAGAACGTGAAGAGTTTGTACTTGGGTTATTTAAAATAGTATAGGTGGAATAGCAAGGATCTGAAACTTTGCGCATGCTTGAATGCCTTTCACATGTACACTCATTGTCTCTTTGGAGGAGAATTGGATTTTGAGGACTACATGGTTGAAGATAGGTCCTGTACTTTCCTGGAGAGAGTAGAACTTGGTTTTCAGCTTAAGCTATAAAACCTTGGAAGGATTAAGGTAGATGATGAACCGTTTGAAAAACTGTTTGAGAATTTCTGGCGATCCGAGTCAAGTCGAAGTTCTTTCCATGAAATATCGTTGTCTTCAGGTATGCTTATTAATTTGTGGAAAAATCACACTTCACATACCTAGTATGCTTCTTCTTTTTTGTGCGTGTGTGTGTGTTCTTTTTTAAGAACTGTTGCTGCTTGAATTTCATTTAGAAAAATAGGTCAGTTAATTTTCCCTATGAATTTACTCGAGTGTTAATCTCTGAAATATATATATTTTGATATAGAAGTGTTTGGGAAAGTGTTGCAGCTTCAGCTTCTACATTGTTGGTGGGAGAGACCAAAAGAATTTCTTTTTAAAATACATCTGAGTTTTATTTGATTGAAAAATTAGAATTGGTTGTTTCACTAGGAAATGTGTTGTAGTACATCCTTGTAAGGGAACATAAACACTAAACACACAAGGAAGATGAAGCTCAAACCAATGAGACAAATGCCAAGCCCCAAGACAGGTTGTAGAATTGCATATATGCCGGTGATGAATGCGATAATCATTGTACCCATGGCCTTCATGGTAAATGAAATTGCAAACTGAAATAATATCACAGTGATTTGACTAGGTAAACTTGGAAGTAACGCCAACAAAAAGTGGATAAAGACGGCCGAAATTGAGAGCACCATTGATATTGCATCTGATATAAGAAATACTATAAAAGCAGCTTTTTTAGCAAGAATTGCAGTGCCTTTGTCACTCTTGTAACCGCCAGGAAGGGTGAATGCTGCTGCAAATGTTACCGTTGCTATCAGCGCTGTAATTACTAGATGAAACTCTCTTGCTTTATTCATAGCTTCCTTTGTGATTTTCTCTCTCTCTCTCTTCTAAAAAGAAAGGGGCCGTAGCCAAGCGGTCCACTTCCAACATCTTCAAGGGATTCTGCAATCTCTTTCTGCGAAATATAATAGATGATATCATTTTTAGCTAATTATCAACTATCAACTCCTGAGCCTTTGTTTTTGTTTGCAATCAAATCTTTTTCGTTGCTGTATATATTATAGATAATTAGTAGGTAACAAAAGGTTGTTAAATACTAATTTCCTAGGAGGGGTAACCCAATAATATATTATTTATTTAATTTTTATTCCTTTCCATTTATATATATATATATATATGGTTTTAATGGATGCATTAATTATCACAGCAGTTAATTCATAGAGGATTGATTACTTAATGTTAGTTTTTCAACTGAGTTTCTATTTCTTGTAGAAATCTTCAATTGATTGTTTTCTTTAACTTGCAGGTGCTCTGTTTTGTTTTAGAGGAAAAGAGAGGATTTTGGCCGAGAGCTTTTGGGGAGAGTTTTTCTACAGAGCAGATGAGTTCCTTAAAATGAATATTGCACTTAATCTGTTTGATGAATCTCCTGCTTATATACTGCAGAAAACCCATGCATTTCACATGTTTCCATTTACTTGTAACAGACTTGTAACTAACTAGTTTGAGTTAGTTACTGAACTGAAATAACAGAATTCTGTTATTTCAGTATTACATCTTCTTCTTCTTCTTCATGACCTTGTAGTAGCTTGAACATCAACACTCTTCAATACCTGTGAGCAGCTTATACATTAACACTTCAGCATGTATAACTTACTGTTTTAATTCTGTTACATGTAACAAACTCTAGAACTAAGAAGAGAAAATGTAATTGAATTCTCTAGATTAGTAGTTATGGCAGTTACAATCAGTTAGAACATGCATTCCATGTATTTCAGCCTCAACAGTATAAAAGGGGCATTTCATCAAACAACTGTAAGACAATTAATTTGAAAGAAGAAATTACTTACCTCTTCTGTGAGAAATCCCCTCATCTCGAGCTCTCTCTCTCTCTCCATTGTTCTTCCTTCCTTATCATTGATTCAAAACCTGCAATTGACATAAACACAAATATTTAACATTCAAGGAATTAACAATATAAGCAATTTCTACAGCAACATTACTTTCTGCTTCCATTTCCGACAATTTCTTTAAACGTTCAAGTTTGACCTCAAAATCCGGTTTTGCTTCAGTGATCATGCTTTGCCGCTGAATCTTTGTAGAGGCAGCAACCGTGTGTTCTTCATCAGCTGTTTGTTTAATTATGATTTAGCCAAAAAAACAGCATTGCATTTATATACCATTAATTTATCAGGAAAAAAGTAGAGACAGGTTTAAAAAATAAAAACAAGAACAACATGCGTTCCATTCCCCTCCTTCCATTCAAAAGAATTGATCAAGAGTAGGTAAGTGCAGACATGTTGACACAGCAATGAAATTTTGGGCATGTATGGAGGAGCTGCTAGAAACTCATCATGTAAGATGTCCGTTGCAGGCTTTGAAGAGACAAGAGATGATGACGTTGTTTGCAAAACGCTGTCACCAGGTCTGTTAATTGTGGAAACGCTGGAAATGGACTCGCCGTGTTCAAGGACGGCTCAAAGTCATTACTGGGATGTCTAAATTCATTACCTTGGTTTCTGGGGGATGTGGTCGAATCTCTGAGAGTTTTCCCATTCTTAGTGTAAGTTTAGTAGTATAGTTGAGATTACTTTTTGAAAATGTTTTTTATTCATAAATATATTAAAATAATATTTTTTTTATTTTTAAAAAATTATTTTTGATATAAACATATGAAAATATTTAAAAAAACCAAAATAATCTAATTTAAAATAAAATAAAAATTCAAAAACATTTTTGAAACATAAATTTATCATTTTCATCCATCTTTCCTTCTCCTGGCATCTAACTTCATTACATGTCTAAATATTATCAGAGTTTGTGAACACCTGACTTGTGATGCGTATCAATTACAGAAAAATAAAGATAAAAAAAATATAATTGACAACTGATTTTGCAACCAACCAAGATTTAAAAAAAAAATACATCTGAGTTTTATTTGATAGAAAATTTGGAATCGGTTGTTTCACTAGTAAATCTAATGTCGCCAACCAGTGCCACAGGTAATGATACCACACTCTAAGCACCCAAGGAAGAAGAAGCTCAAACCAATGAGACAAATGCTGATGGCAAGCCCCAAGACAGGTTCTAGAACTGCATATGTGCCTGTGATGAATGCGATAATCATTGTACCCATGCTACTCATCGTAAACAACCTGGCGAGGACAAATAACGTCCCAGTGGTTTGATTATACACGCCTAGATCTAACGCCAACAAAAAATGGATAAAGACAGCCGAAATTGAGAGCACCATTGAAATTGCATCTGATATAACAAATACTATAAAAGCAGCTTTTTTAGCTAGAATTGCAGTTCCTTGGTCGGTTTTGTAACCGCCAGGTAGGGTGAATGCTGCTGCAAATGTTACCGTTGCTATTAGCACCGCAGCTAATAGCTGAGCCTCTTTTTCTTTATTTAAAGCTTCCTCTCTATTTTTCGCTTTCACTCTTCCAAAAAGAAAGGGCCCATAGCCAAACGGTCCACTGCCAACATCTTCAAGGGATTCTACAATCTCTTTCTGCAAAATATAATAGACGATATTATTTTTAGCTAATTATCAAATATCAACTCGTGCCCCTTTGTTTTTGTTTGCAGCCAAATCTTTTTTTTTTTTTGCGGTAAATATTATAGATAATTAGAATGTAACAAAATATTAATTTCCTACGAGGGGTAACCCAATAATATATTATTGTTTATTGTCTATTTGATTTTTCAACTTTAACTTTCTCTCTCTTCAAAAAGAATTGCGGTCTAAAGTATTTATTTTTGTGTTTTTATTGTAGAATTATTTATTTGTGTTTTAAAAGTATTATTAAAAACTTTATTTTTATTTATATTTTTTTCTTCAAGTTATTTTTTAAATATTTCTACATTATTTTGATGTAGTAATGTCAAAACATAATTGTTTTTAAAAATATATTATTTTAATGCATTTTTAAATAAAAAACATTTTAAAAATTAAAAGTCATACCTCTTGAATAAACTATTTAATTATTCAATTGATTTTATTTAATTTTTAAAATATTATTTTTATTTATATTTTTTTCTTCAAGTTATTTTTTAAATATTTCTACATTATTTTGATGTAGTAATGTCAAAACATAATTGTTTTTAAAAAAATATTATTTTAATGCATTTTTAAATAAAAAAACATTTTAAAAATTAAAAGTCATACCTCTTGAATAAACTGTTTAATTATTTCAATTGATTTTATTTAATTTTTATTCTTTTCCTTATATATATATATATATATATATATATATATATATAAGGAAAAGAATAAAAATTAAATAAAATCAATTGAAATAATTAAACAGTTTATTTAAGAGGTATGAAATAATATATGGTTTTATAGATGCATTAATTATTACAACAATTAATTCATAGAGGATTGATTACCTGTATCTCACCAAAATCTCCTCTAAATATGTTCCTGACGCTTAGCTCTTGCTTATTAAGACCATATATCCCACTCTCTCTATGACGATAAACAGTATTCCATCCCACCTGCTTGTGAGTTAAAGCAGCAATTAGATGGAAAGGCGTGTTTCCCTTGTCATCCTTCTCCGTTTTAAGTCTCTCAAGTTCTGGAATCCTCCACAGACATTCCCTGAATGCGGAGATGTTTCGACAGGCCACAGCATAGTGAAGGGCATTCCAACCTCTGTTATCAACTAGATCACAACAGCCTGGACAACGAGAAACAATCTTTTTCATTACAGCTACTTTTCCTTGAATGGCAGCAATGTGAAGAGCTGTTCTCTTCTTCTCTGTTTCAGCAATGTAGGCTGCGGACGCATCATATTTTAGTAATAGTTTCACTGCTAGAATATTATACCGACGAGAGAAATAGGCAACGTAGTGAAGTGGTGTCCAGCCATTCTCATCGGTTGCTTTTGTCAATTTCTTTTCTTTTCTTAATATCTTTCTTGTTGTCTCTGAAACGAACAAAAGAAAGAGTAAAAGTTTCCCTTCATGAACAACAGAGATTTCACATATTCTATATATTCATTACTGTATGTATATCCATTACTTAAACTCACAGAACTTTAATGGTTTCTGTTTTTTTTTAAAAAAAAAAAGTTAATTGTGAATTAAACATAGAGATATATAATTTCAAATATATGTGGCTTTTGAATTATAGTTGACACGATTATATATAAATTAATTTATTCTCCAGACTTACAGGACAAATTAATCCTACCATCATCTCTCGCGGTGATTGCCGCGTGTAGAGCAGTTCTACCATTAGGGCCGCCATAGTCCACTGAATTGCAATTTCCTAGGATTGAATCGATCACCTTAGCTTGTTCTGGTCTCCGACCAACGGAAGCAGCAATATAAAGTGGAGTTTCTCCGTGAACATTGGCGGAATATGAAAAATCAGGATCCTCTTTCGTCAATATTTCCACCACACGGCCCCGCGCATTTCGAGCTGCCTCGTGCAAAGCTGTGTCTCCCTCTCCATTGGTCCTCCTCATCATTTCAGCTGCTGTTACTCCGCTTTCCGAATCTGCATGTTGAGCTTTTGCTCTGTCAATGAGGAGTTTTACCACATTGGAATGGCCATATTTTGCTGCCAAATGGAGGGGGGTTTCTCCTTTTTTATTGGCTTGCGATAACAGTGCTGGACACCTTTCAAGAATCCTCTCAACAAAATCAGTGGATCCCGGTTCCCTCCGTTGGTTTCTCAAGTAGACATGAAGAATGGTGCTCTCGTCTTGAGTCAATAACCGATCAAGGCAGGTTTGATAATTCTCGAAGCGACCGATACGATCCATATAGATGATGCTATTTATTTCCTCACAAGAATCCATTTTGAAGTGTAGAGAAACTCACTAAATGAAATTTACCACTGTGGCACCTATTGATCACAAGTTGATCACAAGCTGCTGATTTCTTTGGTTTTTATAGAAAGAAAAAGCTACTTTACTGTTTTTAGATAGTTAATATAATAATATTAAAAATAAATTTTAAACAATAAAAAATACCGTGTTTTGTATGAAATCTCTAGTAAGCCATTCATGTTTGATGTATTTTCCATTTCAGTTCGTATTATTTTAATTTCATCACTGATCAAGAAATCAAAAATATTTAATAAATCATCACACAACAATGAAAGAAGCTATTTAAATCATCACACAACAATGAGCCTCAACTACTATGATATTGACCTGTTCTCCATGTGTTTGTCCTTCCTGGTGAGATGCAAGCTTTCACATGTAAAGAAGCTATTTAATAAATCATCAATAATACTCAAATTCCCAAGCTAATTAAACTATAGTGTTTCAATTTAGAATCGAGATAAGGGTATAGATATTGTATGAATATCCAAAACTTGACTAGATTAGAATTTGGGTATCAAAAAGCTAGATATGACCGGTGGGGTTTGAATAATTATTTTGAATTTAATAACAGCAGTACAAAACTATATATTCAATGCCATACCTAACAGTAATTAAATGTGCATTTGTTATTGTGATATGTGTGTATTTTTTTTTATTGTTATTATTGATATTATTAACATGTAAAAAGCATAAAAGACATTAGACTAAATTAATGTTTAAAATACAATTCTAAACATAAATTAAAAAAAAAACAGTGTCCAACTCAACTATGCAAACTTGTATTAAGTGGTTGTTTGGTAGTGTGAATGAGATTGTTTTTGAAAATATTTTTTGTTTAGAAATGTATTAAAATAATGTTTTATTTTAAAAAAAATATTTTTGACATCATCAATACAAAAATGTTCTAAGAAAATCATATTTTTTTTAATTTAAAATAAAAAATAAAAATAAAATCTTTTTAATTTTTTTCAAAATACTTACTAAACACACTCCCACAAACCCTCTAAAGATGGTCTCCGAGTCAAGTTATATGATCGTGTTTTAAATTTTCTAGGAGGTAAAAAGAACAGAGAAAGAGAAAATAATTTCGGCTAGATTTAGGTTTTTTCATGGGGATTTTAATGATGATTGGGCATGATTTCGTTATCGTTAATCAAGTAGAGGTGTAGTGTTAGTGCGGTTTTTGCTTATTTCGGAAATATTTGTAATTGTGTTTTAAATAATTTTAAAAAATAAAACAAAATATTATTTTAATATATTTTTAAATAAAAATAATTTCAAAAATAACATAAACTACAATTCTAAAACATCACCTAATATTATATTAAATGGAGACTGAAACATCATAGTTGCCATCTTTCTCAAATTCTAAAATAAAAATATTTTTATATATATAATTGTCTTGACTGTGAATTTGACTGCCAGTTTGTGAAATTCATCTTTCTCAAATACGTGCGGGGCAACAATGACTTTAGATCACCTTTTTTTTGTAATGAAAGCTCGAATTGCATTTTCCAGCCGTGGACAAAATGCAAGGGTCAAGATGATATCGGTGTGATGTAAGATTTTTACCTTCAAGAGAGAGAGAGAGGTAAATGGGTTGGAAAGCAGGAGAGGTTGGGATATTAGAGCAAGTCAAACCGGAGAGGCATCCCGAGAGCTAAAGGCAAATTTTTTAAATTTTAGTTATTTTTGTTCAATTTAATCACTCCAACGGGAGAGACATTCCAAAAAGCAAAATGCCTTTTCTCCAATTAAGAAGGCATTTTTACATATGAAAGAATGGAAAGCCAAAATAAATAGAGCCGTTGCAATTATACCGTTACTTGCACTTGTTGCCGGTGATCTGAAATACTTGAGGGCTGCACTCGGGTTCTCCAACAAATGGAGACACAAATCTTGGAACAAGAAGAGAGGATTGAAAAATAATGAGATTTATTTCTCACAGACAAGAAAATAGACGATAAGAAATGGGCTAGGTTTAATTTTGAGATGGATAACGGACGAGTGGGGTTTTTTATACTAATTATTATTATATTATTTTAATTATTATAATAATAATAATTAGCATAAAAAATAGGAATATTAATTTGTAATTAATTTGATTGAATTATTTATAATGAAATGTATTTTAATTAATTATGTTTGAACTTATTGGTTATTTATTAATGTGTTTATTTTGTTTTTTTAAGTTTTTCTAACACTCAAAGACAATAAATAACATTAATTAACTTCAAATACAACAACCATAAAAAAACATACAAATTACTTGAAAAACATACAATAAGTAGCTTAATTTTCAAATTTCAAATATTGCAAGTCTTTTAATTATATTTAAATTCATTTTTTTAATTTAAATATAATTAAAAAATAATTTTATTGTTGTAGGGTTTTACAAAAGCAATTATTTAATTATATAACTTACTCATATTAATTGTATAATTAAACTATATACAAAATAATTGAACTTTATTTACAATAAGATAAAAAAAATGGCTCTCCAAAAAGACTCTTACCATTGGACATCACATCAACTCAAAAGCCATTTGCACACTATTCAAAGAGCCATTTCTATGATTTGGCTCTTAAAAATGGCCCTTGCCATTGGACTTGTCCTTAGAGAAGTAAAAACCCCAGAAGAGTTTTATATATATATATATATATATATATATATATATATATATATATATATATATATATATATATATATATATATATCTTGAAGGTAAAGGTCTAAATCATGAATTTCTTGGATTAATGGATTGGGTCATATTAAATTAATAACTATGTCATCAATTTTTAAAAAATGTATTAAAATAATATTTTTGAAAAAATATTATTGACGATAACTTATTGGAATAATAATAAAAATCATAAAAAATAGATTTTAATATAAAATACGACGTTACTATGTAAGTAAACACAAACATCAATTTATTTTTTAATTTAAAAATTTTAAATATAATGAGTGATTATTGTATCATAAAAAAGACAAAGATAAACCCGTCCGCTTGGGTTTTTTTTTAAATATATAAATTTATTTTAAAACTTTTTCATGAACAATTTAATTTATTTTTATATATTCGACTTTTCTATTAAACATTGTTTTTTGTCCTTGCTGTTCTTGCCTCTTTTGTCAGGAAACATCAATTAAAAAAATCATTTTATTGAATGTCCTTGATTTTGGAACTAGATATCGAGGTGGCTAACGACACGACTACACGTGCGGTGCACAGTTCCTGTTGGTTTGAATCAGAAGCTATAGCCTGCACCCCCACTAATAGCTTCTTTAGTGTTAAAAATAGCTGTTTTTTTTATAAAAACAATTTTATGGTGACCAAAAAATAGTATGATTTTAAAAACAATTCTCATTCAAACGTTGTTTTTGTCAATTTCTTTTTTTTTTTTTAATATCTTTCTTGTTGTCACTGAAACCAACAAAACAACGAGTAAAAGGTTTCCCTTCATGACAACACAGAGATATATAAAATCAGATATATATATATATATATATAGCTTTTAAATTAAAGTTTACATGATTATATATAAATTAATTTATATTCCAGACTTCAGCACAAATTAATCCTACCATCATCTCTCATCATTTTACTAATGTAAAGCTGCTCTTAATAGGAGAGAGACTCCCCGTCGCTCCGCTTTTCAACGTTCCACTCAAACACGGCTCTGAGCTTTCTGTCGGTGGCTTCTACATTAGAGTATGTTTATATTTGTTTTATCTGTAAATAAAGTATCCATTCCAGCTAATTACAGAAGGAGGAGACGATACACTTCTCTCATATCATAATATTTGGCTTTTCTGAGATAATATATTCAAGCTTATAAAGTTTGAAATTTTAAATTGAATTATTCGAGAGTTCAGCATATATATATATATGACCAGTAACAGTATGTTTTTTTACAGACAACCACGTGTTTCTATTAAATCTTGTTTTTGAGAATATTTTACACTAAATTATCAAACTCTTCATTGATAAAACTCACGTTATTACTCTGACAATGTATTATTTCCCAGTTGCACTGGGAGGGAAGATAGCTATTAGGAGATGGAGCGATATTATGTTACCTTTGATGGAAGAAGGTAAATGGTTGGCAATGGATCCGAGCATAATTAAAGAGAAATCTGAGTCTAACTCTGCGGATGACTTGGTTTGCTGGTGGAGGATTTACACCCCTTGAGTAGGATGTTGCTTAACAAAAATCATTGATTTTGAGCCGATGGAAAAACTTTGGATGTATATATATATTCATTCTGAATTCTATTAGCATCTCAAGTTTTCTCATTTTATTTTAGTCATCTATGCTCCCAATGTGCACGTCAGAATTAATATCAAAACATTATTCCTAACAGCTGTATATTGTTGCGTGGATTTTTATCCTTTTTATTTTCCTGATGCAAGTTAATTCTTAATCATATATTCACATTCATAATTCGGGATCATCAGTCCCAATAAAAGAATATAAAATTATTCCTAGGTATTTATGACTTTATTTTAAAAAAGTCGAAGTCATGAAAAATATATTTTTTTACAGAATTAAAATTGTGTTTGATACAATAACTTCATTAATACATATTAGACACTAAAATATAATAATTATGGCTACCAATCTCTTATGAGGATAGCATAAACTTTGAAGTCATTTTCAAGCAAGTTAAGAAATCTTTAATAAGTCTTGTACATGAAAGTTCTGCATCGATTTTAGAGTCAATGTCGAGTTATTTTTTTTCTTCTTAAATTATAATAAACATTTCTTAATTAGCTGGCGTGCACTCTCTGTCTACAGTAATTTTTAATTCTCATAGATAGCACAGGGTTTAAGGTGGAATTATTTTCAAACAAGTTAACAATTCTTTAACAAAAGGGATCTGCATGGATGTATGGAGTCTTTGTCGAGTCATTTTTAATTATTTTTTTATAATAATCAATTATATTATTATTATTATTATTAATAATAAAAAAAATGTACAACATGATCTAAATTGTATGAGCGATGTTATTTCAAGGGACCTAAAAAATATGAGTCAGTTGCACTGTGTTTCCCCGCAGACAAAACTAAATTTTATAACATGTCAAAAAACTATTAATGGTTATTGATTTTTTTAATAATGCTATACATTAGAAGGAAATAATCAATCTACAAGACTTTCAATTATTTAGTTTTTTAATACAATTATTTTATTATAGATAATGCATTTAAAATAATGAGAAAGATTATTTTAAAGGTTTTTTCTCTTAAAAATAATTATATAATATGATATTTATTTAATATTAACGCCTTAAAAAATATAACAAATAGCTAACAACTGAATATTAACTATACATACATAAGAGAGGGTTTTACTTTCATTTCACAATACCAAAGGTGAGCTTACTCTGTTTTTTAACCAAAACTACATTTAATACAAAGATAAATTTTATCAAAAATTAAAAGTCAAAACTAAGAGTATAGATACATAAATACAAAAAATATTATTTAGAGTTATACCAAAATTACTGAAAAAATAAATGGATCGAAACTAAATCAAAATATAAAAGAATTATTTATTTTTTCCTTGCAACACTTTTAATTGTTTTAATTTAATCATTCGGTTAAAATTATTTACATATTTTATTTTCATTTCAGTGCATATACTTTTAATTCTTTATTTTAATTCCTTTATTTTTTAGATATATTTCTAAATAGTCCCTATTTTTTACCATGTTTATACATACACACTCTTAATTTTGGTTTTTAATTCTAATTATTTCCTATTTTGCTTAGGTTGTATTTATTAGAAAAAATTAATTCTTAGATTTTAGGTTGTTTTGGTTAAAAAATTACTTTTATAATATTTTTATGTATAATATTGCACATCTAAGACATAAACAAAATGTGTAGACAAATTAGCCTAAGTTATCTACAATGAAAAAATATACGAACCACTTCCCCTGCATTTTGATTACAATGTTTTTTTAGGCGAAAAAAAACTATTTCTAACAGATTTTATCTATTATATTTTTACTAATTAAATATTAAGATAACCAATTACAACACATTAAAAATCAATCAATTTTTTACATAGAAAAAAATTCAGCGCTGCATGCGGGCAAGTAACCTCGATAGAAACTAAAATATAATAATTATGGCTAGCAATCTCTTATTAGGATTAGCATAGACTTTGAAGTCATTTACAAGCAAGTTAAAGAAATCTTTATTAAGTCTGGTATATGATAGATCTGCATTGATTTTAGAGTCAATGTGGAGTTATTTTTATTGACTTAAATTATAATAAACGTTTCATTGGCTGGCGTGCACTGTCTGTCTACAGTAATTTTTAATTCTCATAGAAAGCATGGGGTCTAAGGTGGAATTATTTTCAAACAAGTTAACAATTCTTTAACAAAAGAAGTTGACCCAATTTTTACATCACAATAACAAGTTCTCCACTTACAGACAACCCATAAATACTTGTCTAAAAGCAGAGAAAGAAGCCATTGTTCTTACACCAAAATTAAATGACTGTTTGGGAGTGTGGTTAATGTTATTTTTTAAATACTTTTCATTAATAAATACATCAAAATGATGGTTTTTTTTTTAAAAAATAAAATATTTTTGACATTAGCACATAAAAATTATCTAAAAATACCAAAAAAAATTAAAATTAAACATTTAAAAAAAACACTTTTGAAATGCAATGTCAAACAGAAAATGACTCATTTTTTATATTTGATCTTTATAAAAAAAAAAAGTGAATAATAAATTTAAATCCTATTTTATTTAATTGGCCTCTAATCAAGTTTTTAGATTTTCTCGTACACCTTGATTTTTCCGTGGACCTGTAAAGAAAATCATAGCATAACATGCAATGATAAAATTGAAAAACAATAAATCTTTAAAATGTCATTGTTTATGGAGCTGTGCTGTCCCAAGTGAATTTAGAAAAATAAACAGTGGTGCACAGTAAATAAGATTTTTATTTTATTTTCTTTGTACTCATTATTTCAAAAAATACTTATTTATTTATTTATAATTAAAATAGATAACGAATTTAAATCATGGTCCTGTATGCATAGTATATTATTACTAAAGAAACTAAAACAGATCATACATTTACTATTCATTACTGTTCACGCAATCACATTGGCACTGTGGACTTGCACTTTTATCCAGTGCTTCGCGCGAGTTTGTGCTTTATTTTTTTTTACACTAGCCTTTTTTTTTAAATTTTTATGGTGAAATTATCAGATGAGTAGTTGTGGCCAAGCGGTTCGGCTGCGCGGTGGAAATCCAGCGCGCAGAGGTTCAAACCTCTCAGCCTCCCTTTTTTTCACTTTTTGTTTTATTTGCTTCCGTTTTTCTAATTTTATTTGCTTCCCATTTTTTTTTTGTTATGTCATCCCATTTTTTTTTTAAAGCAATTGCTTTCCTTTTTTTTTGTTGTTCTGTCATCCGTTTTTTTTTTAAAGGTATTGCTTTCCTTTTTTTATTATTATTATTCTTATTATTTTTTTTTAAATTACTGTGTTTTTGTGTTTTTTCTTATACAAACCTGATTTTGAAAATGACTGTCTGGAAAATTTGCTTTCCCTTTTTTTTATTATTATTCTTTTAAACTAGGATATCAATGACAGTTTACGCGTACAATGACTAATCTCCGGATCTATTTTTTTTTTTCCCTTTTTTGGTTCAACTTATATATTTTTTTTCCATTTTTTTGTTTCCGCTTATTTTTTTTCCCGTGACCGGGGTGTCTAGATTAACTTATTCGCACCATAATTTTTTTCTCATTACTGATTTTTTATTATTCTTATTATTATTTTTGTAAACTAGGATATCAATGGCAATTTACGCGTGCCATGACTAATCTCCGGATCTATTTCCTTTTTTGGTTCAACTTATATATTTTTTTCCATTTTTTTGTTTCCGCTTATTTTTTTTCCCGTGACCGGGGTGTCCAGTTTAACTTATGCGCACCACAATTTTTTTCTCATTACTGTTTAAAAAGGTGAATTCCCCTTGCACTTTTTTTTTATAACCGTGCTTCTTCTTTTTTTTTCCTTTTTTTGGTTCAACTTAAACATTTTTTTTCATTTTTTTGTTTCCGTTTATTTTTTTTCCCGTGACTACGGTGTCCAAGTTAACTTATGCGCATCACAATTTTTTTCTCATTACTGTTTAAAACGGTGATTTTCCCTTGCACTTTTTTTTTATAACCATGCTTCTTCTTTTTCTTCCCTTTTTTGGTTGAACTTATATATTTTTTCCTATTTTTTTGTTTCCGCTTATTTTTTTTCCCGTGACCGGGGTGTCCAGGTGAACTTATGCACACCACAATTTTTTTCTCATTACTGTTTAAAAAGGTGCTTTCCCCTTGCACTTCTTTTTTTATAACCGTGCTTCTACTTTTATTTTTTGATTAGTTTCAATTTCATCCTTTCATGCAAATTTATTATAAATCCTTAATATTTTCGGTACTAAAGTTTTATTTCTTTCAATTTCATTCTTCTATGTAAGTTAATTATAGATTTCAGTATAATTTTGGTCCCAAATCTTTTAATTCCAGGTTTTATTTTAAATTATTTAATTTTCATTTTTTTATTTACTTCAATTTTATCCTTAAATTAAATATATTATTTAAAATATTTCAAATTAATTATATATTTGTATATTTATGTCAAATTAAAATATGTGAAACCAATTATATATTTTAATATTATCTCCTAATAATTTATATATAGAGGAAAAAAACCTGAGATTGTCCTTTAAATTAAATATATTATTGAAAGTATGTCAAATTAATTATATATTTGTATATTTATGTCAAATTAAAGTATGTTAAACTAATTATATTTTTAATTTTTAATTGAATATTATCGCCTAAAAATATAGATAGAGAGAGAGAGAGGAAAGATGACCTTGAATTTTTTTAAGAACAGAAATTCATATCAGTATTCTTAAATACATTTAATATAATAATATGATAAATACAAATTGGCTTCAAAATTAAATTTTATGCTTTTTTTTTAAGTTTATCTCTGGAAAAAAATTTGCAGTGCTTTGATTTTTTAATTATATATTTTGTATATTTATGTCAAATTAAAATATGTGAAGCCAATTATATATTTTAATTTTTATTGAATATTATCGCCTAAGAACATATATAGAGAGAGAGAAATGACCTAAGATTGTTCTTTAAATTAAATATATTATTAAAAATATGTCAAATTAATTATATATTTGTATATTTATGTCAAATTAAAGTATGTTAAACTAATTATATGTTTAAATATTTATTGAATATTATCGTCTAAAAATATATGGAGAGAGAGAGGAAAAATGACCTAGGATTTTTTGATGGACAAAACTTTATATCAGTATTCTTAAATACATTTAATATAATAATATGATGAATAAATCTTATAAAATAAAAAAACAAATTGGCTTCAAAATTAAGTTTTGTGCTCTTTTGTTTAAGTTTATTACTTGGAAAAAATTTTCATTGTTTTGATTTTTTAATTATATATTTGTATATTTATTTCAAATTAAAATATGTGAAACCAATTATATATTTTAATATTTATTGAATATTATCGCCTAAGAATATATATATAGAGAAAAAAAAGACCTAAAATTGTCATTTAAATTAAATATATTATTGAAAGTATGTCAAATTAATTGTATATTTGTATATTTATGTCAAATTAAAGTATGTTAAACTAATTATATGTTTAAATATTTATTAAATATTATCGCCTAAAAATATATATAGAGAGAGGAAAAATGACCTAGAATTTTTTGAAGAACAAAAATTCATACCAGTATTCTTGAATACATTTAATATAATAATATGATGAATAAATCTTATAAAATAAAAAAACAAATTGGCTTCAAAATTAAATTTTGTGCTCTTTTGTTTGAGTTTATTTCTTGAAAAACATTTTCAATGTATTGATTTTTTAATTATATATTTGTATATTTATGTCAAATTAAAATATGTAAAACCAATTATATGTTCTAATATTTATTGAATATTATCGCCTAAGAAAATATATTGAGAGAAAAAAAATGGCCTAAGATTGTCCTTTAAATTAAATATATTATTAAAAGTATGTCAAATTAATTATATATTTGTATATTTATGTCAAATTAAAGTATGTGAAACTAATTATATTTTTGAATATTTATTGAATATTATCGCCTAAAATTATATAAAGAGAGAGAAAAAATGACCTATGATTTTTTGAAGGGCAAAAATTCATATCAGTATTCTTAAATCCATTTAATATAATAATACGATGAATAAATCTTATATAAAAAAAAAAATTGGCTTCAAAATTTAATTTTGTGCTCTTTTATTTAAGTTTATTTCTTTACAAAAATTTTCAGTTTTTTGATTTTTAATATTGTAGATCTAATATTACTGGAAAAAAAATACATCTAAAAAAAAAAAGTTGACAAATTTACCTACATTATCTACAATTAAAATATATACGAGTCACTTCCCGTTTTCATTAGACTGTCTTTTTAGACGGCAAATAAATAATTATAGCACGCAAAAAAATTAAGTTCATATTTAAAAACAAATTACAATATTTTTATTTTCAATATGTCTGATCGAATATTACTGAGAACCAAAAGCAACTCATGAAAATAAATATTGACAATTTTACCTAGGTTATCTATAATTAAAAAATATATGAACCATCTCTCATTTCGATTACTCTATAATGTATGTGAAACTAATTGTATGTTTTAATATTTATTTAATATAATCGCCTAAAAATATATAGAGAGAGAATAAAATGACCTAGCATTTGTTTTTTTTTTTTTAAATTAATATCAATATTCTTAAATATATTTAATATAATCATATGATTAATAAACCTTATATAAAAAAAATTGTGGCTTACAATTTAAATTTGATACTCTTTTGTTTAAGTTTATTTCTTAAAAAAATATTTCCAATATTTTCATTTTTAATAGTTTAAATCTAATATTACTGGAATAAATAAACAACTCATTTTTTTTAACAAGTTTACTTAGGTTATCTACAATTAAAAAATATACGGACTATTTCCCATTTCGATTACACTATTCCTGTAAAAAATTATGCGAATCACTTCCCGTTTCGATTACACTATTCTTTTTATACGGCAAATAAGTCATTATAGCACGCAAAGAAATTTAGTTTATTTCTTCAAAAATTTACAATGTTTTTATTTTTAATGTGTCAGATGTAATATTACTGAGGAAAAAAAACAACTAAATTTTTTTTTGACAAATTTACCTAGGTTATCTACAATTAAAAAAAAAAAAAACCACTTCCCATTTCGATTACACTATTCCTTTTAGGAGGGTAAAAAATTAATTTGTTGCATATTTTATCTATTATAATGTTGCTAATTAAATATTTAAACAACTAATTACAGCATGTAAAAAATCAATTATTTTTCTACATAGAAAAAAACCTGACACAATGCGCGGGCAATCATACTAATTATACCACGCAAAAAACTCATTTCTAACATATTTGATCTATTGCAATTTTAGTAATTGAACATTAAAATAACTAATTATACCACACATAAAATATAAATTTATATGTGGATTTTTTTTTTATATAATGTGTCAAATCTAATATCACTGAGAAAAAAAATCAGAAAAAAAAATTACATATGTTATCTGCAATTACAAAATATACAAACCACTTTCCATTTCAATTATATATATTTTATCAATTATAATTATACTAATTAAATATTAAAATAATTAAATACAATACATATAAAAACAATTAATTTTCTACATAGATAAAAAAAACCCGGCGCATCGCGCGGGCATACAGCTCGTACAATATACTAAAAGAGCTCAGTGTTTCACTGTAGCTTGTGAGTGAAAACACTGTGGATTTCAATAGTGTTTTTTTTTTCTCGTTTTTGAACAGTTAATATACTATTTATACATTCTTTCACAAAAAGAGACAAAGAAAGGCATGTAGCACACTGGCAAAGACACGCCTGTGTCTTAAGAGGGGCCAGTGCATTGTTTTTTCACTTTTGCGTTTTTTATGTTTTGTTTGCTTTTTTTTTTTTTCACTTATGTTTTTTTTTTCATTTTTATTTATTTTGATTGTTTTTTTATTTGTTGATTTATTTTGACGTTTTTTTTTTTTTTACCTTAATTGTTTTTTTCACTTATGTTTTTTTTTAAAAACAATTTATTGGCATTTTTTTTTCTTTGATTGAATTTTTTCCAATTATTAACTCAATAAGAATAATAATATTAGTTTTTTTTCTTGCTTCCTTTTTTTTATGTTTTTTATTTTTTTCATCGTAATAATTTAATAATTTTTATTGTTTTAGTTGTAATAGTAATAATATTCTTAGATTTTAAGACTTCGATGTTTTCATTTCGGCCCTTATACTTTTAATTTTGGATTTTAATCCCTTTATATTTAATGTTCATTTCAGCCCTATTACTTTTAATTTTTTATTTTAATCCCTTTATTTCTTTTGATTTCAAGAATAATCCTTACTTTTCTCTCTCTCTCTCTCTCTCTCTCTCTCTCTGTATAGATATATATATATATATATATATATATATATATATATATATATATATATATATAAGTGTGCTTAGCTTTGATTTTTAATTTTTTTTTATTTTCTTATTTGTTGGGCTGGTATATTTTTTTCAAAAAAAATAGTTCTTAAATTTTATTTTATATCTATTATCATTTGGAAATTGATATTTGTATTTTTTTATTATTTCTTTTAGTTTTTTTTTCCTTTTTTATTTTTTATTTTTACGTCATATGACTTTTTTTTCCTTTTATTATTTCTTTTATTTTTTTATTTGATCTTTTGTTAAAGTTTTTTATGATTTTTTTAGTCTTTTATTTTTTTTCATTATTAGCATAATAATAATAATAATAATAATAATAATAATAATAATAATAATAATTTAATGTTTTTCTCTTACTTACTCTTTTGTTAAAGTTTTTTATGATTTTTTTAGTCTTTTATTTTTTTTCATTATTAGCATAATAATAATAATAATAATAATAATAATAATAATAATAATAATAATTTAATGTTTTTCTCTTACTTACTCTTTTGTTAATGTTTTTTAGGTTTTTTTTCTCTCTCGGGATAATTTGATAATTTTTATTCTTTTAACAGTTATACAAACTTTTTACTCAGCCCGCAAAGTAGTGTAATATTTTTTTATAAATTTTCAGGTCAAATAATTTTTTTCCCAGTCAATAATTTTTATTTTTTTTTTCATTTATTTTATTTTTTCATTTGCTCTTTTGTTAATGTTTTTAGGTTTTTTTTAAGCCTTTGATTTAATTTTGTTTTCTTCATGTTATTAAAACAATAATAATATGAATATTAAGAATAATAATAATAATTTTAGGTTTTTGTTCTTACGTGTTTTTTTATTAATTTTTTTTGGTTTTTCTCTGAGATTTGTTAAATAATGTTTATTGTTTTAACAGTGATGATGATGATAATTTAAGAAGTTAAGACTTTGATTTACTATTATTATAATAAAAGATGTTGATCTTTTTTATTATATCAAATTTTACATACTGAAATATTATATTTTAATCTCAATAGTTATGAAAATTATTTGTTCTGCCCGTATTGTGCCCGCAACGTAGTGCGGGCAATCAAACTAGTCAAGTCTATGCTTATGTGGTTGGATCTGCTTGTCTGGTCCCGTGGAAAAGAAAGGTAGGCTTCTTCTTCCTTTTCCACGTCATCTATTCTTTTTTCTTAATAAATAAATAAATGATATGTTAGCTCACGACGTGACATTTGGTGGTTAATATTCCAACAACCAATGATGGTCGGGAAGTAGAGGTATGAATTCTGTGACCCTAGAATTTATTTTCAGTCATTTTTTACTTGAATATACAAAAACAATTTATTAAATCTATTTGCAATCTCATGATACTCTTCGATTAATAAAAAAAAAATGAAATTAATAAAAACATTCGAGAGCCAATCTTTCTATTGACGAGAAAGTTAAGAAAATAACAATATAGCTTGTAATTACAGGGTTTTTGTTCAGAAATATATTAAAATGATATTTTTTTTATTTTTTAAAATTATTTTTAACATCAATATATAAAATAATCTAAAAACATTAAAAATATTTAATTAAAAATCAAAAATATTTTAAAAAAAATAAAATATTTTTAAAACGCAATTCTAAAGAGTGTCTTAGTTAACAGGGGTAGGTTTATTGATAAATTGGTATTATCAAGGTAACAATAATTTTTCCGTGGGGTAAAAAAGACGATATTGAAAAGTGTGTGGTCAAAAAAGAAAAAGGACAATCATTGGTCCCCATCACACCGCATTAAAAACCATATATTCCCCAATCCAATTTACCAAGAAAAAGAGCTCCTGCCAACAGCAGATCGACAGCGTGCGTTTTTGACCAATACACTAGCTCAGACTCAGACCCTCCTAGGTAAAAAAAGACAAGAAGTAAAAACCAAGAAAAAAAACAAAACAGTGTCGTTTTATGGCCTGGCTTTATTTCACCTAGAGAATAGCGAAGCCATCTTCAGCTTGGAGGGAGTGTGGGTGTGGGGGTATGGCCTGCCCTTACGTTTTTCCCTCCTCTCATGGTAATGGCTTGCCATTTTGATTTTTTTTTTATTATTATTATTATTTATAATTTTTTGTGCAAACCCCAACAGCTTTGAGGCCATTAATTTTCTTGTGATCCGTGACAACAGCACGGGCAGGTCTTCAGACAAAAACGCACGCTGTCGATCTGATACAGTTATGCAAAAGAAAGAAGAACGATGGAATGGGAATTATAAATAATAATAATAAAAAAAAATCAAAATGGCAAGCCATTACCATGAGAGGAGGGAAAAACGTAAGGGCAGGCCATACCCCCACACCCACACTCCCTCCAAGCTGAAGATGGCTTCGCTATTCTCTAGGTGAAATAAAGCCAGGCCATAAAACGACACTGTTTTGTTTTTTTTTCTTGGTTTTTACTTCTTGTCTTTTTTTACCTAGGAGGGTCTTGAGTCTGAGCTAGTGTATTGGTCAAAAACTTATCATCTGTTGTTTTTGTCAATTTCTTTTCTTTTTTTAATATTTTTCTTGTTGTCACTGAAAACCAACCATACAATGAGTAAAAGGTTTCCCTTCATGAATAACAGAGATTTCACTTTGTCTATATGAATTACTTAAACTCACAAAGAATTTTAAAAAAACTAATTGTGAAGCAAACACATAGATATATAAAATTAAATATATATAGCTTTTAAATTATAATTTACACGATTATATATAAATTAATTTATATTCCAGACTTCAGCACAAATTAATCCTACCATCATCTCTCATCATTTTACTAATGAAAGCTGCTCTTAATGGAGAGAGAGTCTCTGTCGCTCCGCTTTTCAACGTTCCACTCAAACGCGGCTCTGAGCTTTCTGTCGGTGGCTTCTACATTAGAATATGTTTATATTTGTTTTATCTATAAATAAAGTATCCATTCCAGCTAATTACAGGAGGAGGAGGAGGAGACGATACGCTTCTCTCATAATCATAATGTTTGGCTTTTCTGAGATAATATATTCAAGCTTATAAAGTTTGAGATTTTAAATTGAATTATTGGAGAGTTCAGCATATATATATAATGCATTGATTCTCTCTCTCTCTCTCTCTCTCTCTCTCTCTCTCTATATATATATATATATATATATATATATATAATGCATTGATTCTCTCTCTATATATATATATATATGACCAGTAACAGTATGTTTTTTTACAGACAACCACGTGTTTCTATTAAATCTTGTTTTTGAGAATATTTTACACTAAATTATCAAACTCTTCATTGATAAAACTCACGTTATTACTCTGTCAATGAATTATTTCCCAGTTGCACTGGGAGGGAAGATAGCTATTAGGAGATGGAGCGATATTATGTTACCTTTGATGGAAGAAGATAAAATGGTTGGCAATGGATCCCAGCATATTTAAAGAGAAATCTGAGTCTAACTCTGCGGATGACTTGGTTTGCTGGTGGAGGATCTACACCACTTGAGTAGGATGTTGCTTACCAAAATCATTGATTTTGAGCCGATGGAAAAACTTTGGAAATATATATATATATATATAATTGCGCCCGCGCGTTGCCGCGGGCATTCTTGTGTATATAATTTAACATAATTAAATCAACAACGATAAATTTATATT
Organism: Salix purpurea; assembly: GCA_027405865.1. NCBI lineage: Eukaryota > Viridiplantae > Streptophyta > Magnoliopsida > Malpighiales > Salicaceae > Salix > Salix purpurea. Next base: position 6,316,475 of record JAOWLH010000016.1, on the reverse strand, counting down.
ATATAAGTAAATAGAAGTTATAGATTAGGAGATAAAATGTATAAAATTTTGAGTAGAGTTTGTTACGCAAGTATAGATTAAATCTTTGAGAATATAGGTACTGCGCCATAAACGATCACAAAAGAGTGTGAACTAACATTAGAAAAAAGAGCAAAATATTTTTCTAAGAAAAAAAACATAATTACTGAAATTATAATTGTGCAGATAGTCAAATCATAAAAATCATTTAATAGAAAGAGAAAATAAAAATAATAACAAAAGAACTAAAGGGGAAAAGGAAGCAATATTAATTGAAAATATTATAACAATAGCAAAATCGGAGTCTTCACATCTAAAATTATTATTGCCGTTAGTATAAAAATAATTAAAATTATCAAATTATACTGAGGGAAAAGAATAAAAAGTATGAACAAAATAGCAAGTCAATAAAACAATTAAAAAATAATTATTATTGATATTGATATTGTTATTATTATTATTATTATTATTATTATTATTATTACCATTTCTTTATTTTATTTTTGTGTTAATAATGAAAGAGAGAAAATGGAAGAAAATAAAAAGTTAAACAACAGATTAAACAAAAGAATTAAAAAAAAACAAAAAATATCGTTGCTATCACAGCCAAAACAATAAAAATCATCAAATTATTCTGAGGAAAAAAACCCTCAAAAACATTAATCAAAGAGTAAGCAAGAAAAAAATTATTATTATTATTATTATTATTATTATTATTATTATTATTATTACTATTATAATTTATTTATTTTATTTTCGTGTTAATAATGAAAGGGAAAAAATGGAAGGAAAAGAAATTCAAAAAACTTCAACAAAAGATCAAACAAAAGAATAATAATAAAAAAAAAACAATTGCTGCTATCACTGAAAAAACAATAAAAAATATATAATTATACCGAGAAGAAAAAACACAAAGCATGAACAAAATAGCAAGCAAGAAAAACAATAAAAATATTATTATTATTATTATTATTATTATTATTATTATTATTATTATTATTATTATTATTATTATTATTATCATGAAATAAATGAATGAAAGGAAAAAAAAAATTGAAAAAAAAAGATTACAATAAAAACTTAAAATTATTATTGTTGTCACTGTCAACACAATAAAAACTATAAAATTGTTTTAGGCAAAAAAAAACCCAAAAACATTAACAAAAGAATAATCAAGAAAAACAATTAAATTATTATTATTATTATTATTATCCTAATTATTATTATTACTATTATTATTATTATTATTATTATTATTATTATTATTATTATTATTATTATTATTGTTTCAATTATGAAAAAAATAACATAAATGAAAGGAAGAAAAACCATAAAAACTTTAAGAAAATTTAAATCATAAAAAGAACTCAAGGGATAAAAATAAAAAAATTAAAAGTATAAGATCCAAAAAGAAAAGAAAATACTAAGGATTAAAATCGAAAATTAAAAGTATAAGGACCGAAATGAAAATCACATTTATTATCAATTTCAATCAAAGGATGAATTTGTAAAAATTGAAACTCCTGTACCGAATTGATTGAGTTATTTCAACCCAATCAAGAAATTAAAAGAAGGAGGATCCAATTGAAATTTAAACATTAACTTCATTTCAATCCAAGGATCCAATTGAACTAAATCAAAACTTCAATAATCAAAATAAGGAGCATCAACGAAATTAAAAGAACAGGGACCTAACTGAAACATCATACAAACCGGAGGACTCTCCTACACTTTGACGTGCAGGAGAGAGAGAAACGCCTGCAGCGGCTGTAACCGGCCGAAGACGCTTACACGGACGTCAGAGTGATACACGCGCCGTACCGGGAGGACGACCAAGAGGCGGCGCATCTAGTGAGACGGCGGTAGCTCATCTCCGGCGACTCCAGCATTACGCACGCGCCACTTGAATAGGGCGTGGGGCGGAATACTGTCGGCCGCGTGTGACGCACGCGCCGACAGTAAAAAGAAAAAAAATAAAAAATCCATGGACAATTACCGTTCCACCTCTGTACGTAAGCCAGTGAATTTGTCTTATTAGGGGCTAAATGCGTATTTAGCCATTGCATTAATTATTAAAAAATTCCAAGAGTTGCGGCGGACCGGGCCGGTCCATCCGCGTGCAATGACATCAGTACCCCTGAGCTCCGGCCGAGATTTTGTCCTATTATAGGGACAGAAGGGTCAAAACACTGTTCCTGAACGGATTATTTAAAAAAAAGGAAATAAAATGGAAAAACCGAAAATGGCCCCATGAAAGCAGCTCTTTAGCCGCGCGGGTGAAGGAGAAATTGGGGCGCACACTGCCACAATCCACGGTGGATTGTGAGACAGTGTGCAGTGTTTTCCACAGTAAAATCTCGACGGGTTTTAGTGTTTTGTTAATATATATATATATATATATATATATATATATATATATATATATATATATATATATATATATATATATATATTCATTCTGAATTCTATTAGCATCTCAAGTTTTCTCATTTTATTTTAGTCATCTTTGCTCCCAATGTGCACGTCAGAATGAATATCAAAACATTATTCCTAACAGCTGTATATTGTTGCGTGGATTTTTATCCTTTTTTTTCCTGATGCAAGTTAATTCTTAATCATATATTCACAATCATAATTCGGGATCATCAGTCCCAAAAAAAGAATAAAAAATTATTCCTAGGTATTTATGACTTTATTTTTAAAAAGTAGAAGTCATGAAAAATATTTTTTTTACAGACTTAAAATAGTGTTTGATACAATAACTTCATTAATAGATATTAGAAACTAAAAATATAATAATTATGGTTACCAATCTCTTATTAGGATAGCATAGACTTTGAAGTCATTTTCAAGCAAGTTAAGAAATCTTTAATAAGTCTTGTATGTGAAAGATCTACATTGATTTTAGAGTCAATGTGGAGTTATTTTTTTCTTTCTTAAATTATAAAAACATTTCTTAATTAGCTGGCGTGGACTCTCTGTCTACAGTCATTTTTAATTCTCATAGATAGCATAGGGTTTAAGGTGGAATTATTTTCAAACAAGTTAACAATTCTTTAACAAAAGGGATCTGCATGGATGTATGGAGTCTTTGTCGAGTCATTTTTAATTATTAATTTTATAATAATCAATTATTATTATAATAATAATAAAATATGTAGAACATGATCCTGAAAAGTCTCATTTATAGAAAAAATAAATGAATACATTACATCGTTAATTTAGTCATTTTAAATCTCTTAAATTGTAGTCAAGGTTTCTTAATTAGCTGGCGAGGAATCTGTATGGATTCGTTATTTATTCTAATAAAATAGCATGCAATTTAGTTTTTTTTCAATCAAGTTGCAAATTGGCTCCGGATTCTCTGTACTTTTTGGCGTTGTCATTAGATTATAAAGGAGGTATTTCATTGGCGCTCCGTCACGAGTTATATACTTTTTTTTCTAAGAAACAAATTATATATGTTGATTTTTTTAATATGTTTTTATACATTTAAAAAATTATATAAATTGAAAACAATATGTGTTAATAAACAAGAAAAAAATAATTAATAATAACTAAAAAAGTTATTTTTTGAAATTTCAAGGGACTTAAATTGTATGAGTGATGTTATTTTTATCTAAGAGTGTTTTGTATGAAATCTCTAGCAAGTCATCCATGTTTGATCTCTTTTCCATTTCAGTTCTTATTATTTTAGTTTCATCACTGATCAAGAAATAAAAAAATTATTATTTTTTAATTAGAATTAAACTGCACAAAATAAGATTTTAGAGATCAAAATTGGTTATTAGAAAATGAATATTAATTCCACAATATTTTCTGAGTGTGTGAATAATGAAAAGCTATAGTAAATAAAGAAATAATCGAGTGTAAAATCCATCTTTAATTTATAATTAAAATCTCACATAAAAGGTCAAATTGATCACGGGATTTCTGTCTCACCTCTCTCATAGAACAACCATTATGACCTCTTCTATTATCTAGTCAAGTTTCATCTAGTTTGACCTCTTATATTGTCTAGTCAAGTTTCATCTAGTTTCACGACCAGCATTAACTTTGGGTGCTGTTTTTATTTTGATTCTTGGTTTCAAATTTATATGATTTGGTTCTCCACTAAACTCTCAATTTTTTTTAATGTGGTCCCTTACTTCGCACAATTGACCTGAAAAAATTCAATTTGATCTCCAAAAATTTCAATCTTCTCAATTGAACCTGGATTAAGCTCAAGAACTTGATTTTTCATTGATAAAGCCCTCAATAAAATTAATGTGACCAATAAAAAGTATAATTAAGTCTTTGTACTTAATTAAATCTTTCAATTGGACCCTAAATTAAATCTTAAACATAATTATATTTTAAATTGACCCACGATTAAATCAAATTGACCTATAAAAAAAAATATAATTATGTCTTTTGGCTTTATTTTTATGTTGATTCATCCAATAATAAATTATTTTAGCCTTGAATCTGTGTTTTTTTTTTTTTTTCATTTTTGGACATAAAAGAGATATGATCGGGTTCTTGAAAATATCTAAATTTTTCACCTTGATTTTTCTACTGATGTCAGCCCCTTTTATTTTATTTTTGTTTTATTTTGGGTAAAATTTGGGGAATAAACCAGAAATGGGTTATGACACAAACTCAAACAAAGATTACTTCCTCATTTTCCCCATCATTCATTACTGCAAGAGAACTAAAAAATCAATTTCAAAATTGTTTCTCTTCTTTTATGGGAAAAACATGCAGAGGGAAAATAAACTGCCCGGCAAAACTTTGGATATATATATATTCATTCTGAATTCTATTAAGATCTCAAGCTCTCAATTTTTTATATTAATTCACTAATATATAAATAATCGACTGTGTTGATAATAAAATACTAACTCAATCGAAGAGGTTTCCATACCTCAAGGAACCATTTAACCATTTAACAGATTGTAAAATGGTTATGCTTTATATTCTCTTAAAAAAAGAATTTACAATTATGTCTAAGTATTTATGACTTTATTTTTAAAAAGTCGAAGTAATGAAAAATATTTTTTTTACAGACTTAAAATTGTGTTTGATACAATAACTTCATTAATATATATTAGAAACTAAAATATAATAATTATGGCTACCAATCTCTTATTAGGATTAGCATATACTTTGAAGTCATTTACAAGCAAGTTAAGAAATCTTTATTAAGTCTTGTATATGATAGATCTGCATTGATTTTAGAGTCAATGTGGAGTTATTTTTATTGACTTAAATTATAATAAACGTTTCATTGGCTGGCGTGCACTCTCTGTCTACAGTAATTTTTAATTCTCATAGATAGCACAGGGTTTAAGGTGGAATTATTTTCAAACAAGTTAACAATTCTTTAACAAAAGGGATCTGCATGGATGTATGGAGTCTTTGTCGAGTCATTTTTAATTATTTTTTTATAATAATCAATTATATTAATAATAATAAATTATGTAGAGCATCATCCTGAAAAGTCTCATTTATAGAAAAAATAAATGAATACATTACACCGTTAATTTAGTCATTTTAAATCTCTTAAATTGTAGTCAAGGTTTCTTAATTAGCTGGCGGGGAATCTGTCTGGATTCGTTATTTATTCTAATAAAATAGCATGCGATTTAGTTTTTTTCAATCAAGTTGCCAATTGGCTCCGGATTCTCTATACTTTTTGGCTTCATTATTAGATTATAAAGGAGGTATTTCATTGGCGCTCCGTCACGAGTTATATACTCTCTTTTTTCTTCTAAAAAACAAATTATATATGCTGATTTTTTAATATGTTTTTATACATTTAAAAAAATATATAAATTGAAAACAATATGTGTTAATAAACAAGAAAAAAATCATTAATAATAACTAAAAATAAAATTAAAAAAAATCTAGAAACAAGTATAATTCAATATATTTAATAAGAATGAATATTTACTCAGTTGTGCTTGCTGAATTTTCTTATTAAAATTATTTTTTATTCAATTAAATGATAATAAAAATAGACAAACATTAAATTGATTGAATACAATAAAAAAAAAACAATATTATACAAGTCTACATATATTAGAAATATTATCTAAAAATAAATATTTTTATTTAAAAAAAATAAAATTCATCTATATAAAACAATAAATAAATTATAGATGAATTAAAACAATATTTCCAAAAACTAAACACACACAATTAAAATACAATTTCTATCCAATTTTTTTTTTAAAATAAGAGATATTAATTGAATCATAAATTTAAAAATTATTTGAGAAAAAAAGATATTAATTAAAAAAACAAAAGTAAGCTTGGATATTTCAGTTTAACTTGTTAAAATATGTGTTTCAGGTCGTGGGTTCAACCCTAAAAAAACAATAAAAATAGCTTACGCTCTTAATCCATTAGCCCAATGTGTTGGGCCATTGCTAATAAAAGTTCAGGTGCATGAGTGAGTCTTCAAGCCAACAACCACGTGCCTAGACTTTGTTTTATCATTTTATATGCAAATGAAATGTCAACTGGTGCATATATCATGATCATAATTATTGTGGTCAGAAAATCAGGATAACATTTTTTTGTGAAAAAATCTTGATGTTTAATCAATTTTAACTCAACACTCTTATAACACCCCAACAATCATTACATAAACTCAAAATACCCATAAAATTGCCCAAAAATACAAAATCAAGCTGGATTGGTTTTGGATTTCACAGCTAATTTTTTTTATACAACACTGAGGCTTCAAACAACCACTATAAGCCCTTTTTTTTTATTTTTATAAACTTGTGTTCACCAATAAAACTCATTTTAAGGTCGGAAATAGAGTGAAAAATGAATTTCTCTTACCATCCTATAACACATCTCTCTCTCTCTCTCTCTCTCTCTCTCTCTCTCTCTCTCTTCTCTAATCAGTGACTAAAAAATAACACAAATGAACTTGTGTACCAAAAGTTATTTTGAAATTTCAAGAGACCTAAATTGTATGAGTGTTGTTATTTTTATCGAAGTACTGTGTTTTGTATGAAATCTCTAGTAAGCCATCCGTGTTTGATGTCTTTTCCATTTCAGTTTGCATTATTTTAATTTCATCACTGATCAACAAATAAAAAATAATTAATTTTTAATTAGAATTAAATCACACAAAATAAAACTTTAAAGATCAAAATTAATTATTAGAAAGTGAATGGTAAATCCACAATATTTTTTGAGTGTGTGAATAATGACAAACTATAGTAAATAAATAAATAAATAAATAAATAATGGAGTGTGAAATCCATCTTTAATTTATTATTAAAATCTCACAAAATAGGCCAAATTCATCACGGGATTTCTGTCCCCACCTCTCTCATAGAGCAACTAATATGACCTCTTATATTGTCTTAATTAGGGATGAGCAAAAAAACCGATCAACCGATTATACCGAGAAAACCAGGAAAAAAATAACCGAGAAAACCGAACCGATAAAAAAATCGATTAAACCGATTATATTTTTTTTTTTAAAATGTCCGGTTCGGTTCGGTATCGGTTTTGTAAGGCAAAAACCGATTAACCCAAACCGAACCGGTCCGGTTCGGTTAAAACATTTCATATAAATATAAAGTTACAATCTTTCATTTCTTCAACCCTAGCCGCCAGCCCCCCTCTCGCCTCTCTCCCTCTCCCTTGCTTTGATAAAAAAAACCTAGCCGCTAGCCCCCCTCTCGCCTCTCTCCTTCTCCCTCGCTCTCACCTCTCGGCTCAGCCCCCTTCTTGCCTCTCTCCCTCCCTCTCGCCTCTCTCCTTCTCCCTCGCTCTCACCTCTCGGCTCAGCCCCCTTCTTACCTCTCTCCCTCCCTCTCGCCTCTCGGCCTCTGTTTTATTGGAACCTTTGTCTACAAAGGGTAAGGAAATAATTTTCTTTGTTTTATTTTTATGTTTTAGTTAATGTTCATGGGTACTTGGTCTCTTTGGAAATCGAAGCCTTGAACAGAAAATACATATGAATTGTTCATATCTGTCACCCTCATTAACCTGACCCTTTGCTATGTTAGCTTGTGTTGATCTCTGTGGAAACAGAAGAGCATGTTTGATATGTTTTAATGTTAGCTTTGTAGAGCATGTTTTAATGTTGTTGATGAAAATGGATGACAAATTTGATATGTTTCCGGGTGTGGATGTCCATTGTTCAGTATGTTATGTTAGCTTGTGTTGATCTCTGTGGAAACAGGAGCATGTTTGATATGTTTTAATGTTAGCTTTGTAGAGCATGTTTTAATGTTGATGAAAATGGATGACAAATTTGATATGTTTTCGGGTGTGGATGTCCATTGTCCAGTATGCTATGTTAGGTTGTTAGCTATGTTAGCTTGTTTGATCCATGTGGAAATAGAAGAGCATGTTTGATATGGTTAAGAATATGAGGTGAAAAATCAGTATAAAAACAATATATATATATATATATATATATATATATATATATATATATATATATATATATATATTTGTAAATTTATTATGAATATATGTTGCAAATATATTGTGAATTTATTAAATTCTAAAAATATATATTATTAACATGTTTGATCTTTTTTATTTGGTAATTACAGATGGTAAACTTTCAAATTCAAAATGTTTAATCCACCGACACTACCCCAACATCAACGTTCAACAAAATCTTGAATAAGGTTATTTTTCTTATACACTTGTACTTTTATTTTATGATTTATTAATCAACTTATTTTTAATCTAACATTTCTATTTTTTTTTTTAGAATTTGGTGGAAAGTTAAATCTAGCAATCGATGATAATTAGTTCAAAACCAGATGTATTTTTTGAAGTTTTTTTATTGATGTTGCTTGTTGTTTATTTTGAAGCCCTTTGAAGGCAATATTCTGTAATTTAAATTTTAATTATTTCACCTCATGCTAAATTAAACAAAACAAAAGAATTAGAAAGGTAAAATAAAATTAATAAACATCATATTAACATTAACAATTTAATATAATAATATTTATATTAGTGGTAAAAAAATTAAAAATACTTTGGTATCTTATAAGAAAATCAATCTTTTTTTTTATTTTAATTGTAAGCCTATTAGAAAGCCCATCAAATGGCCCAGAAACAAATTTCAGTTTTTTCAATTATTTAATCATAACAACCGAAACGAACCGATAATGGTCTTTTTTAATTGGTTCAGTTCGGTTTCGGTTTTTTTTTTTTTAATTATAATTTTCAGTTTAATTATTTTTTTTGATAAAAACCAAATCGAACCGAAAATGCTCACCCCTAGTCTTAGTGAAGTCTCATCTAGTTTCTACTCACTAAAGGCATGCGCGCCAAAAGGGAAATTCAACGGTTATTGACGAGCTTTGAAATGAGGCATGAGTAATGAGATGCTGCGAAAATTTGACAGCATTCAGGATGTAGCCAGATGATAAATGTTGATGAGTTCGTGAAAAAAAATCCACATAGAAAATGTTAGGTTTTTTTATGGCATGCTATGAAACTGGGCTATATGTGTTTGAGATTTTCTAAAATCATTTTTTTGTTGTTAAATAAAAGATTTTTCAATAATTAAGTTAGTGTTCGAGAAGAAGAAAAAAATAAAAAATAAAGCCGTATGTATCTGGATTTAGTCTCTGACTAGCTATGTAAAAATTCAATCCCTTCTCTTTCCATCTCTCTCATTAAGAAAGTTAATGGCTTGATAAAGTAATGTTGATTCTAATTTTGGAATTCTGATCATAAATTGTTAACTCCACAAATTACGATACACCAACCATAATCATTTGAGAGCAAACTCAAGATCTAAATAGTTGAGCTACTCTCGGTATTACTACTAGCTCATTTTGGAATTACCAGTAGTTAATTTTAAAAGAGGATTATTAATTTGTTTTTCAGATTAGAACCAAGTGTCCGGGTCAGGCGTGATTAATCCTGGAGTTTCTTGTGAATACACCATAGTTAATTCATGGGTTTTAATCAAGTTCGAATGCCCCATGAAATTATTTGTACCTGGTAAGAGTTAGAGCTGGAGATCTTCGACACTGCCAAGTCCCAGCTTTTCTCCTCCTAGCGAACTTCATGGAGTTATTATTTAATTATTTGAGGTAAACATTTCCTTGATATTTCAAATTAGCCTTTAAAATATACTACCACTATAGTTGCCTGCCCATAACCTAGTTTTTAATTTAAAAATGCAATAATAAAAATAGTAATTTGTTTCTAAGATAATGAGTAAATATATTATTTCACAAAAAATATTTATTTATTCATAATGAAATGATTTTTTAACTGTTTATTTCATTGAGTAAAAAGTAATAGAAAATTTCTATAATAATTAATAAGATGATTCGTATATAATAAATCTTTTTAACTGCTTATTCATTATCATATTTGAAAGGATTTCCATATGAGACTCCTTACATAATAAATGATTAATAATATCATCAGAAAAAAGTTATGATTTTAATTCAAAATTATGACAAAACCAAATGATATATTAACTGAATGATATTTTAAATATAATTTGGATTATTATGTTTATAGTGATTTTTTTTTTCTAATTATAAAGGAAAAACATATTAAAAAAACTACAAGGGCAACATAGAAAGAGGTTCGTATAGACATAGAAGAATGGACTATCACCCATGGCTTTATTCCTTTTTTTTTAAATAGGTGGACAAGGGTTTAACTTAGGTTTGTGTGCCTAGTTTTCTTCTTCTTTTTTAAATAGGTGAATAAAATATTATTTGATTTATTTATTTTTAAGAAAAAAATATATAGATGATGCTTCATCAACTAAGTAAAGATATCATTCACTAATGGTGGTTAACAAGTGATGGTCTCAGTTTTTAGAACTCAAGAAAAAACTTTTAACCATTTTAACCATAAAACATTTTATTTTTACTAAAAAAACATTTTAACCATTTTCTTTTTACCATAAAACACACAAAACAAATACTAAGAACATCATTGAATTTATTTTCAACTTCAAAACACCATTAATTATTAAAAATAAACTAAATAAAAAACTTATCGAGACTCATATACTTTATTTTATATAAGATAAAATCCAAAGAAACCTTTGCATCACAAACTTCTTTCTCACTCCACCCCTTTTCAAGCAATTTTTTCTATCTTTTCGCAAGACTGAACAACTGAAGCATATATGGAGACTATTTTTTATATGAAAACAATTTATTTGAAATATAATTTTTTTGAAATACATTGTCAAATAGACTCTTAATTTATTGACTTCAGCACCAGTATAATTGAAGACAATTTATAAAAAAAACTTCTCACCATCAAACCGAACAAATTACTCAACTTTTCCAGAGTTATTGGCAGTTTGATCCCTCGTTTTCTCACTTTATCAATTTAGTTTACAATGTTTCAGTTTTTTTTATTAACATGGTTGTCTAGACCAGAATACACGTATCTCAATTAATTCCATATGTACTAAAATTAACAAATATGTATAGCTCCTCCATAATATTTCAGTTTTTGTTCAACTCTGTCGTGTTAGGTAGCTATTAGATCTAGTCACATGAAGGCAATGTTTGGTATGAAGATTCTTAGATGTCTTTTTGCAATATGCTGCAAATATTTATTTTGTTTTTTTTTAATGCAAATTTAATATTTATTGTTAAGATGAAAGGGCTGGAATTACAGGCCAAGCATTAATACAAACACCTGGCAGCCATAACCAATTTTGTTAGCATTGGTTAGCTGCCCTCAACCCATGGAATCCTGCACTGTCACCTTTCTGTTATGTACCACAGAAACTAATTTATGTTATGTACTGAACCAATGAGCTGCTGCTCATTGCTCTATATAATGTAATCAAGCTCTCATCTGCAACATTAAGCAGAACGTAAATACAAAGAAGAAGAAGAAGAAAAGTTTATCTTCATACCTGTATCTTTATTTCAAACTTGGTATCAGAGCTAGTGACTAACGTCAATGGCATCCTCACCAGAAAAGATTCCTCAAAATGAGAACTCAGTTATCAATACACAAACAACCCATCCAACCTCTGCTTCAACACTAAACAATTCTATGTTTCAAAATCTGTCTCCCCTCACAATCAAATTAGATAGAGCAAATTATTCCTTCTGGCGTTCCCAAGTAATCCCAGCTCTTCGTGCACATGACCTTGAAGGTTATGTCATTGGCACTGAAATTTGCCCTTCACAGTTCACAGATCACAGCTCCAGTGATGTCTCATCCAAACAAGCTAACTCTGCCTTTACTCTTTGGATCCGAATGGACCAAGCTATTATGAGCTGGCTACTTAATTCCATCTTTGAATCTATGTTTGGTCACATAGTTAGGTGCAACACATCTCGTGAAGTTTGGCACACCCTTGAAAACCTTTTCACTACCCACTCTAAAGCTCGTACTCTTCAGCTGCGTTTCCAACTTCAATCTCTCAAGAAAGGCAACCTTTCCATTCATGACTACATGTTAAAAATGAGATCCCTTTCTGAAACACTAGCCTCTGCTGGACAACTCATTTCAGATGATGAACTCACACTATACATTCTTGGAGGTCTTGGTCATGACTATGACTCAATGGTGGTTAATCTCACCTCTCGTCATGATCAGGTCACTCTTCAAGAGGTTCAATATATGCTTCAAAGTCAGGAGATGAGGCTTGAACAACTCAATCTCTCCACTCCATCTGACACCTACACACCAAATGCAAATCTAGCCACACATCTCCGCAAATCTCTCAACCTGCAAGGTTTCAATAGCAATTTTTCAAACACATCAGGCCGTAATTTTGCAAATGAAAGGGGTCGTGGCAGGGGAAAATGGGGCAGAGGCAATCGTCCTCACTGCCAACTTTGCAATCGACCTGGGCATATAGCTCTCAAATGCTATCATCGCTTTGACATCTCTTTTCAAGGACAACATTCCAGCAATCCTCAGCACTCCAATAATCCATTCTCGGGTCAGCCACAGCTCAAAAACAATCATCAAGCTCCATCCCACTAGTCCAAATTGTGTTTCTCAGTCCAACACCTCTCCCATTAATTACAACCATTGGCTTCCCTTTTTCTAACATTTTGCAGGATAGCACACATGATTCATCTGCAGCTGATACAATGCCCTCACAAGTCAATCCTGGAGCAATTTCTCAACCTTCCTCCTCTGATTCATCATCACCTGTAAGTCTTCAATCTCCATCATCCCCTGCAAGTCATTCCTCACAAAGTTCATTCTTATCTCACTCCCCAGATCAGCCCACTACATCCACTTCAATCCTGCCACTTTCCTCTCCAATAAATATTCCTTCTCATCCCATGATCACTAGATCCAAAGCATGCATTTTTAAACCAAAAACATATATTGCATCCACCCTCCGCAACCCCCAATCACCCACCTACACCACAACTACACCTGCATCAGTTAAAGAAGCCCTTCTTACACCATCTTGGAAAACAACCATGGATGAAGAATTCACTACTCTAATGGACAATCATACCTGGGATTTGGTTCCACGCCAATCTCACATGCATATTGTTGATAACAAATGGGTTTTCAGAGTTAAATATAACTCTGATGGTTCAGTGCAACGCCACAAAGCCAGACTTGTGGCAAAAGGCTTTCAACAGCAGCCTGGAATTGATTTCTTTGAGACTTTCAGACCTGTTGTCAAGCCCTCAACCATTCGGGTCATCCTCACTCTTGCTGTCACAAATAACTGGGATGTGCAGCAAATTGACATCAACAATGCTTTCTTAAATGGCACCCTTGAAGAGGAAGTGTTCATGGAACAACCTGCTGGTTACCTCAGTACAGATCATCCCTCTGCTGTATGCAGGTTTCGTCGTGCTCTTTACGGTCTCAAACAGGCCCCTCGTGCCTGGTTTGACAAACTCAGAAGCTCTCTCCTACACCTTGGTTTTCACAACTCCTCATCTGATACTTCATTATTTATTTACAGAAATGGTGAAGCCCTCATGTTTGCACTTGTTTATGTCGATGACATTCTGCTCACAGGCAATTACTCTCACAAAGTTCAGAATATTATATCTCATCTTCACTCTCAGTTTGCACTTAAAACTCTCGGCTCAGTGACCTATTTTCTTGGCTTTGAGACAACTAGGGGGACCAATGGGATTCACTTGTCACAAGCCAAATACACAGTTGACCTACTGAAAAGAACAAACATGCTTGATGCTCATCCCTGTCCAACACCCATGAATCAAAGCAATAAGCTTCATCTTCAAGACAGTGGACCGTTTGAACAAGTCACTCTCTATAGAAGCACCATAGGAGCTCTTCAATACCTTACACTTAGTCGACCTGATATTGCTTTTTCAGTAAACAAACTGAGTCAATTCCTGCAATCTCCCACTCAGAATCATTGGCAAGCCTGCAAACGCATCCTGCGATATCTTGCTGGATCAATTGGTGAAGGTCTTCAATTCACCAGTGCACCTACTTTGACTGTCGGAAGCTTCTGTGGACAATTAAATCAATTTCCCTTGGGTTCGACCTGGTCTCTACCACCATAATACTAAAATTATCGTTTCGGTGATAGTAAAATCAGAATTAATTTGTGGAGGTTTCGACAACCGTTAGTACCACATAAACTAATTTATGTTATGTATTGAACCAATGAGCTGCTGCTCATTGCTCTATATAATGTAATCAAGCTCTCATCTGCAACATTAAGCAGAACGTAAATACAAAGAAGAAGAAGAAAAAAAGTTTATCTTCATACATGTATCTTTATTTCAAAATTTTATTAATGAGAATAAATGTTCACGTGAGTGCTTGTAACTTTTCACAGTTTTATCCTTTTCATCCATCATTCCTTCTCCTGGCACTTACCTTCATTACACGTCTAAATATTACCAGAGATTATGACCACTTGACTTGTAATGCGCATCAATTACAGAAAAATAAAGATAAAAAATATAATTGACAACTGATTTTGCAACCAACCCAAAGATTTTTTTTTTAAAATACATCTGTTTGTTTCACTTGATAATGAATTGTCGTAACTCCTTGTAAGTGATCAAACACACAAAACTCACCATGAAGAAGCTGGTCAAAAAAATGGTGATGATGTCATGCCCCGAGACAGGTTGTAGAGCTAGAAATACGCCGGTGATGAATGCTATAATCATTGTACACATGCCAATCATGGTCAACAACGTGGCCCACCTAAATAACCAATCAATGGCTTTGTTGTCTTGAATGGTTCGAGTAAAGTAGCCTTGATATAACGCCAACAAAAAGTGGATAAGGACGGCCATCATTGAGTACAACATTGATACTGCATCTGATATAACAAATACTATGAATGCAGCTTTTTTAGCTAGAATAGCAGTGCCTTGGTCGCTCTTGTAACCACCAGGTAGGGTGAATACTGCTGCAAATGTTACTGTTGCTATCAGCGCCGCAACTACTAGATGAGTCTCTCTTGTTTTCTTCAAAGCTTCCTCTCTGTTTCTCTCTCTCTCCTCGTCTCTTGCTTTCTTCAAAGCTTCCTCTTTGTTTCTCTCTCTCTCCTCGATTTGGTCTCTTTCATAAAGAAAAAGAAAAGGACCGTAGCCAAACGGTCCACTGCCAACATCTTCAAGGGATTCTATGATCTTATTCTGCAAAATATAATAGATGATATCAAATATCAACTCCTGAGCCTTTGTTTTTGTTTGCAATCAAATCTTTTTTGTTACTGTATATATTATAGATAATTAGCAGGTAACCCAATAATATATTATCTCTTGTAAAAAAAAAATTATTTGATGCATTTTAAAATAAAAAAAAAACATTTTAAAAAGTAACTCTTATACCTCTTAAATAAACTGTTTAATTATTTCAATTGATTTTATTCTTTTCCATTTATATATATATACATATATATATATATATATATATGGTTTTAATGGATGCATTAATTATCACAACAATTAATTCATAGAGGATTGATTACCTGTATCTCACCAAAATCTCCACTATGTATGTTCGCGATGCTTTGCTCTTGCTTATTAAAACCATATATTCCACCATGTTCATTATCACAAGGATAAACTTTATTCCATTCCTCTTGCTTGTGAGTTAAAGCAGCAATTAGATGGAAAGGCGTGTTTCCTTTGTCATCCTTCTCCGTTTTAAGTCTCTCAAGTTCTGGAATCCTCCTCAGACATTCCTCGAATACTTTGCTATCTTTAGATGCCACAGCATAGTGAAGGGCATTCCAACCTCTATTATCAACTAGATCACAACAAGTTGGGCAACGAGAAACAATCTCTTTCATTACATCTACATCTCCTTGAATGGCAGCAATGTGAAGAGCTGTTCTCTTCTTCTCTGTTGTTTCAGCAATGTAGGCTGCGGACTCATCACATTCTAGTAATAGTTTCACTGCTGAAATATCATTCCGACGAGAGAAATAGGCAGCGTAGTGAAGTGGTGACCACCCGTTCTCATCGGTTGTTCTTGTCAATTTCTTCTCTTTTTCTAATATCTTTCTTGTCGTCACTGAAACCAATAAAACAATGAGTAAAAGTTTCCCTTCATGAACAAGAGAGATTTCACATAGTCTATATGAATTACTATATATCCATTACTTCAACTCACAAAGAATTTTAGCGGTTTCTGTTTTTTTTTTTTAAAAAGAAGGCTAATTGTGATCAAGCAAACACATATATATAAAATCAAATATATATATATATATATATATATATATATATATATATATATATATATATATGGCTTTTAAATTATAGTTTACGCGATTATATATAAATTAATTTATTCTCCACACTTCAGCACAAATTAATCATACCATCATCTCTCGCGGTGATTGCCGCGTGTAGAGCAGTTCTACCATTAGGGCCGCCATAGTCCACTGAAATGCAATTTCCTAGGATTTCATCGATCACCTCATCTTGTTCTGGTCTCCGACCAGCGGAAGCAGCAATATAAAGCGGAGTTTCTCCGTGAACATTGTCGGAATATGAAAAGTCAGGGTCCTCTTTAGTCAATATTTCCACCACATGGCCCCGCCCATTTTGAGCTGCCTCGTGCAACGCTGTCTCTCCCTCTCCATTGGTCATCCTCAACATCATCTTAGCTGCTGTTACTCCGCTCTCCGGATCTGCAGGTAGAGCTTTTGCTCGGTCAATGAGGACTTTGACCACATTGGAATGGCCATATTTTGCTGCCAAATGGAGGGGGGTTTCTACTTTTTTATTGGCTTGCAATAACAGTGGTGGACACATTTCAAGAATTATATCAACAAAATCAGTGAATTCTGGTTCCCTCCGTTGATTTCTCAAGTAGACATGAAGAATGGTGCTCTCGTCTGGAGTCAATAACCGATCAAGGCAGGTTTGATCATTCTCGAAGCGACCGATATCGCCTGCTCCTGCAGCTTTGTAGAGGACAGGATCCATATAGATGATGCTATTCATTTCCTCACAAGGATCCATTTTGTAGTGTAGAGAAACTCGCTAAATGAAATGTAAGCAAAACAAGGGAGGAGAAACCACTGTGGCACGAAAGTAAGAGGTTCCACTCACTCAACTGATCACAAGCTGCTGATTTCTTTGGTTTTTAAAGAAAGAAAAACCTAGATAACAGACTAAATTTCTTTTCCTTTTTTATTACATTTCTTTTCTTTTTTATCTTTTGTGTCAATATCTTTTCTTTTGCCCTGCTTGAAAGTTTTGCTTTAAAAAAAACAAGAACGGAAAATATTATCAAAATAACCACTATTTAATTATATTATATTATTATTTGTTTGTATGTTTGAGGTTATTCATTCAAGCAGAATATTTGTTTGTATGTTTGAGGTTATTCTATAAACATTATTTCACTATTTAATTATATTATATTATTATTTACTACTTATATAAAATTGTCAATTTAATCAGTTAAAAAAATTTAATCATAATTTTAGAATTTTACATTATATTTGTATTATCATATAAAAATAATATTTTTAAAAACCTATGTTGCCGTTTCATGAGTGCTAATAAATCCAGCTGTAGGCCACTCTGCTATAATCTTGGACTCCAATCATTCTCGGCCATTGATCATCAAATTAAAATCCCCTTTTTTAGGCGTCCTCAAGACACTCTTGAAGCTTTCACATGTTCCTGCCATTCATAAAAACAACTTACTTTTATCCCAGCATATCTCTTGAATCGATACATCCCCATCATTTTTACCTTTTACCATTAAAGTGAATAATAATATAACTCTATAGTCACAGGGGGTGACGAGTTTACTTTTCCCTATTATTCTTTTTTATTAGTCAACTACAGAATATACAGGTTATAAGAACAGGGGTATGCTACTAGTATGCAGATAGACAGTTGATGTAACTGGGAAAATTCCCTGCCCCACATGATCTTTCACCGAAGGCTACAAGACTAGAGTGCAAGACCATACATTCAGAACAGAAGCAATGGTTAAGAGCACGAGTATCTGCATCGTATCTTATCCGGATAATCCAAGCCTCCCATCTTTTATCTCTTGGTACAGTGGAACACAAAAGATGCTCGGACAACAGTACCAAGTCAGTAGAACACACGGTAGGAAGTCTTCGTTTTTGAATTTTCCAAGTCAATAGATGACCAGCAGGCCAATAAGAGAAAAGATGGAAAGGTCGCATCACGCAAACCTCGTGGCCCCGGCAACAAGAAGAAGAAAATTGATATGTAAATTTGTTGGGAATAAATTCAATAAATACAAATTTTATATTAAAATTTTAAACTCAATTTATTTATTAAAAATACTTTCAAATCATATAATTTTATAAAATAATTTATAAAAAACTCAAAATAAGATGAAACCATCGTTAAAATTGCATTTGAAAGTATTTTGTATAACTCAATTAACCTTCTAATGTTGTGCTTCCATTTTCATCAATTTATTAACTCAACGCCTCACCAAGTAAGTGCGGCCTCATGACAAGTGGTAGAGAAAAAGGAGTGAGGGAGATAGCTTAGATGGTCCATTCAAGGTGCAAGGTTTTGTTTTAATATGGTATATTGTGGTTTGTGTTTTTTTAATTCTAAATTTAAAAGTGTTTAATTGATTAATTAAAACACAAAAAATGCTCGGACCACTGTACCAAGTCAGTAGAACACGCGGTAGGAAGTCTTCGTTATCGAATTTTCCAAGTCAATAGATGACCAGCAGGCCAATAAGAGAAAAGATGGAAAGGTCGCATCACACCAACCTCGTGGCCCTGGCAACAAGTAGAAGAAAATTGATATGTAAATTTGTTGGGAATAAACTCATTAAATACAAATTTTATATTAAAATTTTAAACTCAATTTATTTATTAAAACTACATTCAAATCATATAATTTTATAAAAGAATTTATAAAAAAAACTCAAAATAAGATGAAACCATCGTAAAAATTTCATTTGAAAGTATTTGGTATAACTCAATTCACCTTCTAATGTTGTGCTTCCATTTTCATCAATTTATTAACTCAACGCCTCAACAAGTAAGTGCGGCCTCATGACAAGTGGTAGAGAAAAAGGAGTGAGGGAGATAGCTTAGATGGTCCATTCAAGGTGCAAGGTTTTGTTTTAATATGGTATATTGTGGTTTGTGTTTTTTTAATTCTAAATTTAAAAGTGTTTAATTGATTAATTAAAACACAAAATATGCTCGGACAACTGTACCAAGTCAGTAGAACACTCGGTAGGAAGTCTTCTTTTCGAATTTTCCAAGTCAATAATTGACCAGCAGGCCAATAAGAGAAAAGATGGAAAGGTCGCATCACGGAAACCTCGTGGCCCCGACAACAAGTAGAAGAAAATTGATATGTAAATTTGTTGGGAATAAATTCATTAAATACAAATTTTATATTAAAATTTTAAACTTAATTTATTTATTAAAACTACTTTCAAATCATATAATTTTATAAAATAATTTATAAAAAACTCAAAATAAGATGAAACCATCGTTAAAATTGCATTTGAAAGTATTTGGTATAACTCAATTCACCTTCTAATGTTGTGCTTCCATTTTCATCAATTTATTAACTCAACGCCTCACCAAGTAAGTGCGGCCTCATGACAAGTGGTAGAGAAAAAGGAGTGAGGGAGATAGCTTAGATGGTCCATTCAAGGTGCAAGGTTTTGTTTTAATATGGTATATTGTGGTTTGTGTTTTTTTAATTCTAAATTTAAAAGTGTTTAATTGATTAATTAAAACACAAAAAATGCTCGGACCACTGTACCAAGTCAGAAGAACACGCAGTAGGAAGTCTTTGTTATCGAATTTTCCAAGTCAATAGATGACCAGCAGGCCAATAAGAGAAAAGATGGAAAGGTCGCATCACGCGAACCTCGTGGCCCCGTTAACAAGAAGAAGAAAATTGATATGTAAATTTGTTGGGAATAAATTCATTAAATACAAATTCTATATTAAAATTTTAAACTCAATTTATTTATTAAAAATACTTTCAAATCATATAATTTTATAAAATAATTTATAAAAAACTCAAAATAAGATGAAACCATCGTTAAAATTGCATTTGAAAGTATTTGGTATAACTCAATTCACCTTCTAATGTTGTGCTTCCATTTTCATCAATTTATTAACTCAATGCCTCACCAAGTAAGTGCGGCCTCATGACAAGTGGTAGAGAAAAAGGAGTGAGGGAGATAGCTTAGATGGTCCATTCAAGGTGCGAGGTTTTGTGTTAATATGGTATATTGTGGTTTGTGTTTTTTTAATTCTAAATTTAAAAGTGTTTAATTGATTAATTAAAACACAAAAAATGCTCGGACCACTGTACCAAGTCAGTAGAACACGCGGTAGGAAGTCTTCGTTATCGAATTTTCCAAGTCAATAGATGACCAATAGGCCAATAAGAGAAAAGATGGAAAGGTCGCATCACACGAACCTCGTGGCCCCGTTAACAAGAAGAAGAAAATTGATATGTAAATTTGTTGGGAATAAATTCATTAAATACAAATTTTATATTAAAATTTTAAACTCAATTTATTTATTAAAACTACTTTCAAATCATATAATTTTATTAAATACTTTATAAAAAACTCAAAATAAGATGAAACCATCGTTAAAATTGTATTTGAAAGTATTTGGTATAACTCAATTCACCTTCTAATGTGTTGTGCTTCCATTTTCATCAATTTATTAACTCAACACCTCACTAAGTAAGTGCGGCCTCATGACAAGTGGTAGAGAAAAAGGAGTGAGGGAGATAGCTTAGATGGTCCATTCAAGGTGCAAGGTTTTGTTTTAATATGGTATATTGTGGTTTGTGTTTTTTTAATTCTAAATTTAAAAGTGTTTAATTGATTAATTAAAACACAAAAAATGCTCGGACCACTGTACCAAGTCAGTAGAACACGCGGTAGGAAGTCTTCGTTATCGAATTTTCCAAGTCAATAGATGACCAGCAGGCCAATAAGAGAAAACATGGAAAGGTCGCATCACGCGAACCTCGTGGCCCCGTTAACAAGAAGAAGAAAATTGATATGTAAATTTGTTGGGAATAAATTCATTAAATACAAATTTTATATTAAAATTTTATACTCAATTTATTTATTAAAAATACTTTCAAATCATATAATTTTATAAAATAATTTATAAAAAACTCAAAATAAGATGAAACCATCGTTAAAATTGCATTTGAAAGTATTTGGTATAACTCAATTCACCTTCTAATGTTGTGCTTCCATTTTCATCAATTTATTAACTCAATGCCTCACCAAGTAAGTGCGGCTTCATGACAAGTGGTAGAGAAAAAGGAGTGAGGGAGATAGCTTAGATGGTCCATTCAAGGTGCAAGGTTTTGTTTTAATATGGTATATTGTGGTTTGTGTTTTTTTAATTCTAAATTTAAAAGTGTTTAATTGATTAATTAAAACACAAAAAATGCTCGGACCACTGTACCAAGTCAGTAGAACACGCGGTAGGAAGTCTTCGTTATCGAATTTTCCAAGTCAATAGATGACTAGCAAGCCAATTAGAGAAAAGATGGAAAGGTTGCATCACGCAAACCTCGCGACCCTGGCAACAAAAAGATGAAATTTTTTTTCAGCCACATTCTTCATATAAAAAATTAATAATTCATTTATTAAAAATAAAAAAATAATATTTTTCACGTAAAAAGTTACAAAAAACACGTCAACATTACATTATTGTTTTGTAATTGATGTTTTGGTTTTTAAAAGTGTTTTTTGTTTAAAAATATATTAAAATAATATTTTTTTTATTTCAAAACAATATTATATTTTGGCATCTCACCTAACAGTTTATACTTTTAGGTAATATGAGCTTATGCAAGTTTCAAGCCCAAATAATTTTCACTTGAAGGGATGTATAAGAGAATAATATAAATTATATTTTAAAAATTTACCTAATAATAACTAAAGCTTTTAGATACCACGAGCTGATTAGCCCGCTTCGCTGGGCATTTTTATCTATGTAGAAAATTAATTGATTTTATAAATGTTGTATTTTGTTATTTTAATATTTAATTAGTATAATTGTAATTGATAAAATATGCTAAAAATGGTTTTTTTCAACCAAAATGTGATTGAATATTGCTATTGCTAAAAAACTTTTGATAAAATTTGTTAGAAAATTTGCTAAGAAGGTGAAATGATTTATAAGAAATTTGTTGTCACGGATACTCTGGTTAAAAAAACAAAACAACAAAAGAAACCCGGTTAAAAAAGAACAACCGAGTTGGATAGTAAAAAATCAAAAATACATGTGAAAAAAAGGTCACCGTTTCTTAAAAGAAACAAACAAAGGGTCTAAAATATATATTTAAATTCAAAGCCAAAGTTTTTTTTATAAGATTTATTCATCATATTATTATATTAAATATCTTTAAGAATGCCGATATTAATTTTTTTTTCAAGAAATCGTAGGTCATTTTTTTTCTCTCTTTATATATTTTTAGGCGATAATAGTAAATAAATATTAAACACATATACTTAGTCTCACATATTATATAGTGTGATCGAAATGGGAAGTGATTTTTATATTTTTTAATTGTAGATAACCTAGGTAAATTTGTTAAAAAAAACAATATGAGTTGCCTTTTTTCCTCAGTAATATTAGATCTGACACATTATAAATAAAAACATTGCAATATTTTTCAAAAAAGGAATATATATTTTTTGCGTGCTATAATTACTTATTTGCTGTCTAAAAAGAACAATGTAGTCGAAACAGAAAGTGCCTCATATATTTTTTAATTGTATATAATCTAGGCAAATTTGTTTACCATTTTGTTTTTTTAAGTTGTATTTTTTCCCGAGTAATATTAGATCTTAAATATTAAAAATCCAATTTTTTTTTTCAAAAATACACTTGAACAAAAGAGCACAAATATAAAATTCGAAGCCAATTTTTATTTTATTTTATAAGATTTATTCTTCATATTATTATATTAAATGTATTTAAGAATGCTGATATTAATTTTTTTCTTGCAAAAAATCCGATGTCATTTTTTTTTATCTCTTTATATATTTTTAGGCAATAATATGCAATAAATATTAAAACATATAATAATGACTTGTTTGCCGTTTAAAAGGAACAGTGTAATCGAGACAAAAGTTACTTGTATCATTTTTTAATTGTAGATAACCTAGGTAAATTTGTCTATTTTTTGTTCTTGAGTTGTCTTTTATCCCCAACAATATTAGATATAAAATGACTATTGCTATTATTGCAAAACAATTAAAATTATAAAATTTTCACGGAAGAAAAAACACTCAAAAACATTAACAAAAGAGTAAGCAAGAAAAAAAATATATTATTATTATTATTATTATTATTATTATTATTATTATTATATTATTATTATTATTATTATTATTATTATTATAATTAATGAAAGTGGCAGAAATAAATTAAAGAAAAAAAATCGAGGGAAAATAAAATTATTAGGAAAAACGTAGCAATTATTTGATAAGCATTAAAAATTTAAACAGGGATTTAAATCATAAATCAAAAGTTGAAGGGCTAAAATGAAAATCACATTTATTATCAATTTCAATCCAAGGACAAAATTGCAAAAATTCAGACCTGTGTACCTAATTTATTGACCAATTTGGACCCAATCCGGAAATAAAAAGTTGCAGGACCGAAGTGAAAGGTGCACATTTAATTAATTTCAACCTGAAGGACCAAATCGAACCAAATTAAAACTAATGTAACAGAAGTGAAAGGTGCAGGAAAGGAAATTGCAAGTTGAGGGACCGAAGTGAAAAAGGCAAAAACACGGGGGCCTCTCCTGCACTTTTACGTGCAGGGGAGAGAGAGAAACGTTGTCGCCGTCTTCAACCGGCCTCCGCCGCGTCCACGGACACCGTGTGGCAAAACGCGCTGCACCAGGAGGAAGACCAAGCGGAGGCGCACCGGATTAGACGCCGGTAGCCCAATTCCGGCCACCGTATCATACCGCACGCGCCACTTGAAAGGGGCGTCAGGGGGGACACCGTCGGCCGCGTGAACCGCACGCGCCTGACAGATTTTGAAAAATATATAAATAATAATGGTCAGTTACCGTTATGTCCCTACCCTTAAATAATCGATTTTGTCTTATTGGGGGCTATAACCGTCTTTAGCCATTTCAAAAATATATAAAAAAAATAAAGGGTTGCAGCGGACCGGACCGGTCCGTACGCGTGCAATTACGCCCGCAACCCTCAGCCGAAAACCTTATTTTGTCCTATTACCAGGGCTAAAATCGCCACTACACTGTTCATAGGCAGAAAAAACAAAAAATAAAAGGTGCACCAACTCGCGCGACGCACGGACAGCATATATATCCAGTCCACAGTGCGTTAGAGTCACATGCTACAGCAACTACCCCGAGCTCTTTTAGCTCTTTTGTTAATGCATGGTAGACTTTTGATAATGTGAAATAGCTCGGAAGCCATAGGCCATACGATGCAGATACTCGTGCTCTTAACCATTGCTTCTGTTCTGAATGTTTGGTCTTGCACTCTAGTCCTGTAGCCTTCGGTGAAAGATCATGTGGGGCAGGGAATTTTCCCAGTTACATCAACTGTCTATCTGCATACTAGTAGCATACCCCTGTTCTTATAACCTGTATATTCTCTAGCTGACTAATAGAATTATAGGGAAAGGTAAACTCGTCACCCCCTGTGACTATAGAGTTATATTATTATTCACTTCAATGGTAAAATGATTCCTTCCTCATTTGCTCATCATTCATGGCTGCAAGAGAACAAAAGAATCAATTTCAAAAATTTATCCCTATATTCATTCTGAATTCTATTAATATAGCCACTAAATTCCACTCATCGTTGTAACTAGTAAGTTTGGTTTAAAGCAAACAAATTGATCAGTTTAATACTTTGTTTTAAAAAATGCTTTATAATTAGACCCAAAGCCAGTATGTGTTGTACTTCGGATCCAGTCCACTAAATCAGATATCTGCTGCAAGAATTAACGCAATGACCCTGCCTTTGGCTCGGAGAGAAGTTGCGCAGATGTCCAGAAAATGCTTCCACTTTCCGCGACCCAATAGATGCTGAGAAGCTTGAATGGCGGTGGAGGTTATTGCAGTGTATCAAATATGAGCTGCTTTATCCAATCCTTTCTGTAAATAAACCTTTGGTTTCCTATCTTTTTTAGACAGTGTATAATGAATGATACAAGTATTTCCCAGCTTCTAAATTACTCACTAAATTCTAAACTGTAAAGAAAACGTTAATAGTAAAAGAAAAGAGTCCAAAAATAGCTAGAAAAACAAAGAAAAATCTAAAATAATATTAATTTGGACATGAAATGGCATTTAATGGTTACATCAAAGTTAACTCATTATAGAACCATGCATGTAGAACATGCTTATAAAATCAAACTCATGAACAAACTTTACCATCACAAACACTTGAAAATATATAAATTTCAGTTTCCCTCCTTTCTTTTCAAATTTATTCCAATTTTCATTTTTGTAATCATTGAAAATCCATATGAAGCAGATCCAGAAAACGAAAACATTAAAAGAAAACAGTGCCAAAGCAATCAAAACCCAGATCTCCATCCCTCGCCAATTCCTTTCCCATGAAACCAGTAGCAGTCTGCTTCATTTATGCTTGGTCTTTATGCCACTAGCTTTCTGCATCCTACAGCCTCGACGATGGATCTAGTATTCATTCCAACCCAATGAACATAAGATACATCATCGAGAGGCCCTACGATTCACAGAATTTGTTCAGATTTTCTAGATTTTGACAATGGATGAGAAGATGATCCACAGATTATGTTTCCAAAGAAGAAACAAGGCAGGAACCTTTCTCAACTCCAATATTACTCTTCTAACCAAGACTCCTCTCGTATTGATTCTACCCAAATGGCAAGCCAACAAAATACTTCCGTCTTGGGAGGGACTAAACCTTTCCATATACCATTGAAGGAAATGAAATTGATAGATCGACAAGTTGGAGAACGCAGATAACACATAGACTTGACAGAGTACATCCCATTAGAATTAGAACGCAGATAACACATAGCTCATCTGAATTTATCCCTATATTTATATTGATAACTAAAATGATTTTTTTTTATTGAACAACTGTTCCTACATATTTTTAAGCAAAGCCAAAGTTGAAAAAGTACATGTATCAATTGGAATTATACGAAGAACATTTCTTGCAGAACTGTTTCTTCTCTTGGAAACCAATCAAAACAAGAAAAAAAGCTCCAAATACCATCATCAAATTTGTGTACCCAGTGTCCATCTTCTTAGAAGAAGAATTGTTTCTTCTCCAAAGCATAAGAAAAACACAAAGGAAGGTTGAAGAGCAGTTTTAGTGAACAAAAGCTCATGTCAATTACAAAGCTTCTGCCCACTGCTTTCATTAATTACTTTAAAGTTTGTTTTCTATTTTTTTTCTATTTTCTCTTTTCAATCAACATTGCAGATTTGTTGACTGTTGAGAACTTGCTTGTTGAAAAAACTCAAATGGACAGGGGTTTAATTTTGTAGGTGAATTTTTTGCTTGTTGAAAGAACCCAAATGGACAGGGGTTTAATTCTGTAGTTGAAAGCGTCTCATGATTTGCTCGTTGAAGGTAAAAGTGTTGGGTTTTTTGATTGATAGGCTTGTGAGAGAAGGGAGGACAACACAAGGCATTGGGATTTTTGAGAGAATGGAGAGGTATTCTGGTTTAAGAGAGACAAGAAAACAGCACGCAGGGTACTTGAACGTGAAGCAGGAAGATTCGTGACTCCCTGTTGATACAAGAGATGAGAGTGAGATGTGGAGAATAAACATATTTTAGTTTTGATCTACAACAGGAGTTGTTGATGGTTAAATGGAATTCTTGTTCATTAATTCTTCAATGAAAGGGTTGAAATCAGAATGAGAAGAGCCACCTTATTCAGCAGCTCTCCTTGCCATTTCTCCAAGCTTCCTTGCTCTGTTTCTCAACTCCTCTGCTTCTTTAACTTTCATAATGGCCTTCTCTATGGCACCTTTCTTCACAAATTATTTTCGAAGGCCGAAAGGGTTAAATTATTTTCGAAGTCTGAAAGTATTTTTTAAAAGCAATTATTTAAAAATATACTTTGTAGTCATCTTTAGGTGTGGACTCAGATGAGAGAATTCTTAAGCCAGATTTTCATGGACAAATCCACTTAAGAGTTCTTGGGACCGATTGGTTAAAAGTTATAGCTAGGATGGGGACCGAATTTATAAAACAATTAAAAAATATTGTCTTCGACTTCTTGTTTGAGACCAGTTGTGGTCCATTTATTTCCAAAACAATTGTCATAAAACATCCTGAATACCCAACCAATAGATCTAAGCCACAGAATCACTATCAGCAAAGCTCTTCCATCAGCAAAGGTATAAATACACGAACCACAGAACATTCATAACAATTAGACAAACATTTACTGGTTTTGAGTACCTCAAAAGGTTCTTAGGAATCCAAGAACACAGAATCACTGCACTGGTTGATGCTCTTGCAACACTGAGAAGCTTTAGGGAGAGTTCTAGCAACTCATATGAGGTCAATCAACTTTTCTGAAAAGAACCTCTGCTCCTTCGATTTTAGCAGAATGTTATTAACTATAATAACTATAATATTTTAGCACAAACATTCTGAAAATATTATTAACTATAATATTGTTATTTTTTAATAAAATTTAATATTATTAAAAATTCATTCTAGCAGAATGTTTTTTCTGTATCTTTGAGGTTATTCTATAAACATAATAATATTGTATTGTGTTTTGAAATTACTTAAACTATGAATGAATGTTTAATTATATTATACTATTACTTACTACTTATATAACATTCTCAATATAATCAATTAATAATTTTAGAATTTTACATTATATTTTTATTATCATCTGAAAAAATATTTTTTAAAACCTATGTTGACTTATCATGAGTGCCGAGCCTCGATCTAACGCCAACAAAAAGTGGATAAAGACTGTCGACATTGAGAGCACCATTGAAATTGTATCTGATATAACAAATACAATAAAAGCAGTGTTTTTAGCGAGAATTGCAGTGCCTTGGTCGCTCTTGTAACCGCCAGGTAGGGTGAATGCTGCTGGAAATGTTACCGTTGATATCAGCACTGCAACTACTAGATGAGACTCTCTTGCTTTATTAAAAGCCTCCTCTCTATTTTTCATTCTCTCGATTTTCTCTCTCTCCTCGGTTTCGTCTCTTCCATGAGTAAAAAGAAAAGGACCGTAGCCAAACGTTCCACTGCCAATATCTTTAAGGGATTCTATGATCTCTTTCTGCAAAATATAATAGGAGATATCATTTTTAGCTAACTATCAAATATCAACGTCTGAGCCTTTGTTTTTGTTTGCAATCAAGTCTTTTTTGTTGCTGTAAATATTATAGATAATTAGCAGGTTACAAAATACTAATTTCCTACCCCCAATAATATATTATTGTTTATTGTCTATTTGATTTTTCAACTTTAACTTGAAATGATATTCATCTTTAGACAGGATCCATATAGATGATGATATTCATTTCCTCACAAAAATCCATTTTGTAGTGTAGAGGAACTCACTAAATGAAATGTAAGCAAAACAAGGGAGGAGAAATCACAGTGGCACAAAGGTAAGAGGTTCCTCTCACTCAACTAATCACAAGCTGCTGATTTCTTTGTTTTTTATAGAAAGAAAAAGGTAGATAACAGATAGCGTTAACATTATTACATTTTTTTCCTTTTTTATTTTTCGTTACAGTTTCTTTTCTTTTTCCCTGCTGGAAAGTTCTGCTTTTTAAAAAAAACAAGGGAAAATATTATCCAAATAACTAGTAAATTTCAATAAAAAGAGAAAATTAATATAACCACTAAATTCCACTCATCGTTGTAGCTAGTAAGTTTGGTTTAAAGCAAACAGTTTGATCAATTTAATACTTTGTTTTCAAAAATAATTTGAATAAAGGGAACATTAGAAATTTTATGAAGAAATTTATCTAGAAGGTGTTTTTATTAGTTGTGGTGAACCAGTTTTTAAATATATATATATATTAGTGTTTTTAGATAGTTTAATATAATAATATTAAAAATAAATTTTAACGCTTCCTCTTCGTTTTTAAATATAAGATGCATTTATTAGAAATGTTACCGTTGCTATCTTGCTTTATTCCAGGCTTCCTCTCTGTTTTTCGCTCTCTCTCTTCTAAAAAGAAAAGTATTGTAGCCAAACGGTCCACTGCCAACATCTTCAAGGGATTCTCCGGTCTCTTTCTGCAAAATATAATGCATGATATCATTTTACTTTATTCAAGGCTTCCTCTCTGTTTTTCACTTTCAATCTAAACTTCAAGGTCCCTAATTTTTTTATTGTTTTGTATGGTCCTGATTTCTATGATATAAATTTTGATTTGTTTCAATTTTATCCTTCAAGTGAAATTGATTATATATTTCATTTTCATTCCAGTCCTTATTCTTTTAATTTTGGGATTGATTTTAAATCCCTTAATATTTTCGGTATAGAAGTTTAGATTTTTTTTCAATTTTATCCCTCGATTGAAATTGATCATATATTTTGTTTTTATTTCGGCCCTTATATATATTTTTTTATTTTAATTCCTTTATTTTTTTATATTTCTATACATGTTTATATGTATATGCTCTTTTAGTTTTGATTATTTTCTCTTTTGTTGAGATTGTAGTTTTTTTAATTTAGTTCTTAAGTTTTAATTTGTGTTGGTGATCATTTGAAAATTGATATTTCTTATATTTTCTCTTTATTCTTTTTTTTGTTTTTTTATTATTTTTATTTATTCTTCAAGTCAAATGAATCACAAATGAATATGAAAAATTTATGACCAGAATTTATTCAGCAGAGAAAAGTCCTTCATCAAGAGCAGATCGCAGCCACTCTTGCGCCTTTTTGGCTAGCATCAAACCTTGTCGCAGGCTCATTTCTCCTTCCTGGCACTTTTTAATTATCTCTTCTGGAATATTTTTTGAAGAAGATGAGGCTTTCAAGGAATTAACAATATAAGCAATTTCTACAACTACACTACTTTCTGCTTCCATTTCCTACAATTTCTATAATCGTTCAAGTTTGGCCTCAAAATCCGGTTTTGCTTCAGTGATCATGCTTCGCCGCTGAATCTTTGTAGAGGTAGCAACCGTGTGTTGTTCATCATCTGTTTGTTTAATTATGATTTAGCCAAAATTGCATTTATATACCATTAACTTATCAGGAAAAAAGTAGAGACAGATTTAAAAAATAAAAACAAGAACAAGAAAAACATGTGTTCCATTCCCCTCCTTCCATTCAAAAGATCTGATCAAGAGTACTAGGTCAGTGCAGACATGTTGACATAGCAATGAAATTTTGGGCATGTATTGAGGAACTGCTAGAAACTCACCATGTAAGATGTCCCTTGCAGGTTTGAAGAGACTAGAGATGATGACGTTGTTTGGTTGTTGCCGATCCTTATTCTTGTAAATGATCCAACACACAAGGAAGAAGAAGCTCAAACCAATGAGACAAATGTTGATGGCAAGCCCCAAAACAGGTTCTAGAACTGCATATGTGCCTGCGATGAATGCAATAATCATTGTACTCATGCCAATCATGGTAAACAACTTGGCCCTGGCAAATAACATAGCAGTGGTTTGATAGGCTTGACTGGTTTGACTAAACGAGCCTTGAGATAATGCCAACAAAAAGTGGATAAAGACGGCTGATATTGAGAGCACCATTGATATTGCATCTGATATAACAAATACCATAAAAGCAGCTTTTTTAGCTAGAATTGCAGTGCCTTGGTCATTCTTATAACCGCCAGGAAGGGTAAATGCTGCTGCAAATGTTACTGTTGCTATCAGCGCTGCAACTACTTGATGAGATTCTCTTGCTTTATTCAAATCTTCCTTGATTTTCTTCTCGATCTCTTTGTTTGTCTTTTTTCTATAAATAAAAGGACCACCAAACAATCCACTGCCAACATCTTCAAGGGATTCTATGATCTCATTCTGCAAAATATAATAGATGATATCATAGTTCACAATCAAGGGGTAAGCCAATAATATATTATTGTTTATTGTCTATTTGATTTTTCAACTTTAACTTTCTCTCTCTTCCAAAAGAATTATGCTCTAAAGTATTGATTTTTGTGTTTTCCTTGTAGAATTGTTTGTGTTTTAAAATTGTTATTAAAAAATATTAATTTATATATTTTTAAAATTATTATTTTTAATATTTTATATTATTTTGATGTCGTGATGTCAAAAATCATTATTTTAAAAAAAATATTATTTTGATGCATTTTAAAAAAAAACATTTTAAAAAGTAATTGTTATACCTTTTCCATTTATATATATATATATATATATATATATATATATATATATATATATATTAAAGGATGCATTAATTATCACAACAGTTAATTTATAGGGATTGATTACCTGTATCTCACCAAAACCTCCAAAACGTATGTCGTCGATGCTTAGCATTTGCTTATTAAAACCATATAATATTCCACTCTCTTCATAAGGATAAACGTCTATCCATTCCTCCTGCTTGTGCGTTAAAGCAACAATTAGATGGAAAGGCGTGTTTCCTTTTTCATCCTTCTCCGTTTTAAGTCTCTCAAGTTCTGGAATCTTCCTCAGATATTCCTTGAATGCGTTGCTATTTTGACTGGCCACCGCATAGTGAAGGGCATTCCAACCTCTGTTATCAACTAGATCATAACAAGCTGGACAATGAGAAACAATCACTTTCATTATGGTTACATTTCCTTTAATGGCAGCAATGTGAAGAGCTGTTCTCTTCTTCTCTGTTTCAGCAATGTAGGCTGCGGACACATCACATAATAGTAATAGTCTCACTATTGAAATATTACACGAACGAGAGAAATAGACAGCGTAGTGAAGTGGTGACCAGCCTTTCTCATCGGTTATTCTTGTCAATTTTTCCTGGTCTTTTTGTAGTATCTTTATTATTGTCTCTGAAACCAACAAAACAATGAGTAAAAGTTTCCCTTAAGGAACAATAGAGATTTCACATCGTCCGTATGAATTACTATATATATATATATATATATATATATATATATATATATATATATATATATATATATATATATATATATATATATATCCATTCCTTAAACTCCCAAAGAATTTTAGTGGTTTTTCTTTCTTTTTTTGAAAAAAAAAAAGCTAATTGTGAAGCAAACACAGAGATATATAAAACCAAATATATGTCGCTTTTAAATTATGGTTGACGCGATTATATATAAATTAATTTATTCTCCACACTTCAGCACAAATTAATCCTACCATAATCATACGCGGTGATTGCCGCGTGTAGAGCAGTTCTACCATTAGGGCCGCCATAGTCCACTGAAATGCAATTTCCTAGGATTTCATCGATCACCTTACATTGCTCTGGTCTCCGACGACAGCCAACGGAAGCAGCAATATAAAGTGGAGTTTCTCCGTGAACATTGGCGGAATATGAAAAGTCAGGGTCCTCTTTCGTCAATATTTCCACCACATGGCTCTGCCCATTTCGAGCTGCCTCGTGCAACGCTGTATCTCCCTCTCCATTGGTCATCCTCAACATCATCTTAGCTGCTGTTACTCCGCTCTCCGGATCTGCAGGTAGATCTTTTGCTCGGTCAATGAGGACTTTCACCACAGTGGAATGGCCATATTTTGCTGCCAAATGGAGGGGGGTTTCTCCTTTTTTATTGGCTTGCAATAACAGTGCTGGACACCTTTCAAGAATTTCATCAACAAAATCAGTGAATTCCGGTTCCCTCCGTTGGTTTCTCAAGTAGACATGAAGAATGGTGCTCTCGTCTGGAGTCAATAACCGATCAAGGCAGGTTTGATAATACTTGAAGGTATCGATATCGCCTGCTGCTGCAACGTCGTACAAGACAGGATCCATATAGATGATGTTATTCATTCCCTCACAAGAATCCATTTTGAAGTGTAGAGAAACTCACTAAATGAAATGAAAACAAAACAAGGGAGGAGAAACCACTGTGGCACCTATTGATCACAAGCTGATCTCAAGCTGCTGATTTCTTTGGTTTTTATAGAAAGAAAAAGGTAGATAACTGACAGCGTTAACATTATTACATTTCTTTTCCTTTTTTATTTTTTGTTGCAATATCTTTTCTTTTTCCCTGCGGGAAAGTTCTGCTTTAAAAAAAAATAAGAAGGGAAAATACCATCAAAATAACTACTAAATATCAATAAAAAGAGAAAATATAACCACTAAATTCCACTCATCGTTGTAGCATTGGTTTAAAGAAAACAAATTGATAAATTTAATACTTTGTTTTAAAAAAAGCTAGGTTTGATGGGGAAAAATCCTTTTTCAAATAGTTCCCGTGTTAATCCTATTTCTACCATTGGTTTTTCCATTTTTTTAACCTTCTCCGAGCACACTATTTCCAGTTCCTACACAGGTTTAGGTAAATTGAATAAAAGGAACATTAGAAATTTTATGAAGAAATTTATCTAGAAGGTGTTTTTATTAATTGTGGTGAACCAGTTTTTAAATATATATATATATATATATATATATATATATATATATATATATATATATATATATATATATATATATATATTAGTGCTTTTAGATAGTTTAATATAATAATATTAGAAATTAATTTTAAACAATAAAAAATATATTAATTTGATATATTTTTAAAGAACCTCAACTACTCAACTACTATGATATTGACCTGTTATCCATGTGTTTGTCCTTGCTAGTGAGATGCAAGCTTTCACAAGTAAAGAAGCTATTTAATAATTCATCAATAATATTCAAATTACCAAGAACTCAAGCTTTGTTTTTTTTTTCCTTCCTATTCTTTTCATTTGAAAAAAAATATTACTACTTATACTTGTTTAATATTATAGTATCAGTTCTTTTACAAAGTGTTTTTTGTTTAAATGCATTGAAATAATTTTTTTATTTTTCAAAATTTATTGTTGATACCAACACATCAAAACAATATGAAAACATCAAAAAATTTAAGTCAAAGTATTTTTTTTCAAAATTATTTTTAAACACAAAATTTCAACAAGAAATATATAATTAAAGCTAGTAAATAAACATTTCTTACCACTGAATGGCAAATTATAAATTACCTTAGGCTAGTTTGCGAGGAACTTAGCATGGAGGAAACCTCTCTCTCTCTCTCTAATATATAATTAAAGCTAGTAAATATACATTTCTTACCTTTGAATGGCAAATTATAAATTATCTTAGGCTAGTTTGCGAGGAACTTAGCATGGAGGAAATCTCTCTCTCTCTTTCTCTCTCCTATTTGCATTATTTTATAAGGCATCTTTAAAAGTCTAAACGGTCCCCCAACCTTTTTGGAAACGCTTAGGTAAGGGAATTTAATATAGTTTCTGTCATATAACAAATATATTGATTCCAAGATCACTATGACCACAAGATCACTGTGGCCTTTTATTATGTATACTGATATACTCCTTAAGTAATATCGAAAATAAAGGTATTCTTCTCTCAAATAAGTACTTCTAAAAAAAAAAATAGAGACGGTAGCAATCGGTCCGCAACCATCATTTTTTTCATGGTAGGAAACTCGCCCCTCAAAAAATATATTTTATAAATTTAAATTAGCGAGTAAAACTCTGATTATCTAAATTTTTTACAAAGATATACACTATAATTCGAACTGAAAACTTGTTATGTGGATTACAAGTTCTTCAATATCACATCAACTTTCTTAGGATCCTCTGCAAACATGTTCAAGGGATTCTACGCAAAATATAATAGATGATATCATTTTTAGTTAATTATCAAATATCAACACTCCTGAGCCTTTGTTTTTGTTTGCAATCAAGTCTTTTTTATTGCAGTATATAATTAGCAGGTAACAAATATTGAAAACCTAATGCTTTACATCAGTTCAATTATCCACCCCAAAAAAAGAAAACTGAGATGTAACCCAATAATATATTATTGTTTATTGTTTATTTGATTTTTCAACTCTAACTTTCTCACTCTGCAAAAAGAATTGGGTTCTAAAGCATTCATTTTTGTGTTTTTCTTGTAAACTTGTTTATTTTTGTGTTTTAAAAGTGTTATTAACAAAATATTTTTTATTTTTTATTATTTTTATATTATTTTGATGTGATGATATTAAAAATATTATTTTTAAAAAAAAATATTATTTTAAAAAAAAATATTATTTTAATTATTTCAATTGATTTAGTTTAATTTGGACTCTTTTCCCTATCAAGGGACCTGAAAGTAACACTAGCCATGTAACATAGAACATAAATGACTGAAAGCAACATGATTGGATGGCGCCACGGGACAACACACTGGTTGAGTGACAGGAAGGCCTAGAGGGTCCTGTTTCACGTGGGAATCACATGCCTCGTACGGGTAAAGAGGGCAACACAGTGGTTGCGTTATCACGTGGGAACGAGAGTGATGGATATCTGAATTCTATTAGCATCTCAAGTTTTCTCATTTGATTTTAGTAATCTTTGCTCCCAATATGCACGTCAGAATTAATATCAAAACATTTTCCTAACAGCTATATAGTGTTGCGTGGATTTTTAACTTCTTTTTTTTCCTGATGCAAGTCAATTCTTTATGATCATATATTCACATTCATAATTCGGGATCATCAGTATTACAGATACCGGTTCTGGTGACTCTGCCACTGCCAATCCAGAATTTGCTAAATGGCAGCAAACCGATCAACTCACACTAAGTCTTCTTCTTACTTCGTTAACTGAAGAAGCAATGGCTGCTGTTGTTGGCTTAACCTCCTCACATGCAGTCTGGTCCACTTTGGAGACAACATTTAGTCATCGTTCAAAATCTCGGGAACTACGTTTCAAAGATGAATTGCAGCACATGAAGAAAGATTCTCGATCTGTTGTTGAATATTCCCGTGAGTTCAAGACTGTTTGTGACCAGCTTGCTGCAATGGGTCGCCCTGTAGATGATCTCGACAAAATACACTGGTACTTACGTGGACTTGGCTCTGCCTTCTCCACCTTTTCTACTACACAACTATCTCTTCCATCTCTCCCTTCCTTCACGGAGATTGTTCCCATGGCAGAGAGTTATGAAAACTTTATTAAATCATTGGAACTACCTCCCACGGGATCCACTTCTGCTGCTTTTACTGCCTACCACAGTAATAAATTTGTCTCTGCTCGTGGTGGAAATCGTCCCTCTCGTGGGGGTCGTGGTCGTGGACATGGTCGCTTTCAACGCAACCGCCCTATTCGCTGTCAGATTTGTCGAGAGGAAGGTCATTATGCCACTTCTTGTCATGATCGTTACTCTCATTCCTCAAAATCTGCCAACCTTGTGGAGTCTTTTACTCAGGCCTCTGATTGGTATACAGACACCGGCGCTACTGCACACATGACCAATGATGTTGCTCAGTTGGACAAGTCTGATATGTACACTGGTAAGGATTGTGTTGTTGTCGGTAACGGTGCCACTCTTCCCATTTCTCATACTGGTATCCTTTCTCCCACTCCTTCCCTTACTTTAAAGGATGTTCTAGTCGTGCCTGGCTTAACCAAAAATTTAATTTCCATTAGCAAACTTACCTCTGATTTTCCTTTTTCTGTTATATTTACTGGTAACCGTTTTGTTATACAGAATCTAGTCACAGGAAAGGTGGTGGCAACCGGGCGACGTGAAAATGATCTTTATGTGCTTGATCGTGGACATCACTCTTTGCTTTCTCTTTTTCAGAATAATTGTCCTCGAGCCTCATTTGATGTTTGGCATGCGCGTTTGGGCCATGTGTCTCACTCTATTATTTCTCTTTTAAATAAAAAGCGTCAATTATGTGTGACCTCTTTGCTGCCCACTCCCACTATTTGTTCTAGTTGCCAACTTGCAAAAAGCCATAGACTGCCATTTCAACATAATGACAAACGGGCATCTCATGTTTTGGATCTTATTCATTGTGATTTATGGGGTCCATCTCCCGTTCCATCCAATTTAGGTTATAAATATTACGTTATTTTTATTGATGATCATTCCCGTTTCACGTGGCTCTATCCTTTAAAACTTAAATCTGATTTTTTCCATATTTTTATTCAATTCCAGAAATTTGTAGAAAATCAATTTTCGCTTAAAATCAAAGCATTTCAAAGCGACGGAGGCACTGAATTCACAAATCATCAATTTCGGAATCACTTACAAAATTGTGGCATTCATCATAAAATGTCATGTCCTTATACACCAGCCCAAAATGGCCGAGCCGAGCGAAAACATCGACATATAACTGAAACTGGTTTGGCCATGCTTTTTCACTCACATGTTCCTCTAAGATTTTGGGTTGATGCTTTTAGCACAGCAGCTTTCATCGTCAATCGGTTGCCCACACCAATTCTTGATGGCTTGTCTCCCTTTGAGCTGATATACGGTAAACCTCCTATCTATTCCAACTTTCACCCATTTGGCTGTCTTGTTTTTCCTTATTTACGTGACTATTCTCCCCACAAATTAAGTCCTCGCAGTCGTCCATGTGTCTTTCTTGGCTATAGTATGTCACATCATGGTTTTCGTTGTCTTGATCGTTCTAGTAATAATGTATTTATTTCCAGGCATGCTATTTTTGATGAACTTCATTATCCCTTTCAAGGCACCTCTTGCTCGCGCTCCCTGCCTAACTCCCCTGTTAGTGCATTCCTTGAGCCCTCTTCCATTCCAGTGGCTGACATACCAACACAACCCAACTCTATACCACGTGCATGTAGATCTTGTTTAACTGACCCATCTACTAGTGTTGTTCCTCCTTCAGGCTTGCAGGATCCTGTTGCTGACTCCACTACTCCTTCGATGCATGAGTCTTTACCTGCCTCACCTTTTGTGTCAACTGATCAAGATCCTGTCGCTGATGCATCTTCTGCCACAGACCTGAGCCATCCTTCCCAGACTAGCACTCATCCGATGCAGACTCGCTCCAAATCAGGCATTTTCAAGCCATCTCACCGCTCCCATGTGTGCACAGTTCCTCACTCCAGCTTGTTCCACTCTCTTCTCACCATGCGTGAACCTAAAGGTTTCAAGTCTGCTGCTAAGCATCCCGGATGGATTGCTGCCATGGATGCAGAAATTCAGGCCCTTCATCAGAATCATACCTGGGATCTAGTGCCCAGACCACCCAACCACAATGTTGTAGGCTCAAAATGGGTTTTCCGCATCAAATATCTATCTGATGGTTCTGTGGATCGTCTTAAGGCTCGTCTTGTCGCAAAGGGCTATACGCAGCAACCAGGCATTGACTTCACTGATACATTTAGCCCTGTTGTCAAAGCTTCCACAGTTAGAGTTGTTTTGTCCCTGGCAGTCTCACATAATTGGCCTCTCCGACAACTTGACGTCAATAATGCCTTTCTTAATGGACTCTTGCAGGAAGAAGTTTACATGGATCAACCATCTGGTTATGTTGATTCGAAATATCCTACACATGTCTGTCGGCTTCGTCGTGCTCTTTATGGCCTCAAGCAAGCTCCCCGCGCATGGTTTCATCGCTTCAGCTCCTTTCTCTTAACCGCTGGCTTCATTTGTAGTTCTGCTGACCCATCTCTATTTGTGCTCTCCAAGGGTGATGACTTAATATACTTGTTACTGTATGTTGATGATATTGTCATGACTGGTAGCAACTCAGCACTCCTTCATGCCTTTATCCGCAAGCTGTCTCATGAATTTTCCACCAAGGACCTTGGCTCTTTGAACTATTTCTTGGGCTTGGAAGCTCATCGCTCATCTACTGGTCTTTTTCTTAGCCAAGCTAAGTATGCCTATGAAATTCTACAGCGTGCTCAGTTGGTTGACTCCAAACCAGTGGGTACTCCCATGGTCGTTGCTCAACATCTTTCCATGGCTGGCCTTGATTTTGATGATCCATCTCTTTATCGGTCGCTTGTCGGTGCCCTTCAATATCTTACAATTACTCGTCCCGATATTGCTCATGCTGTAAGTGCTGTTAGTCAATTCATGCATAAGCCATCTATTTCTCACTTTCAGGCTGTCAAACGGATACTACGTTATGTTAAGGGGACTCTTCGTTTCGGCTTATCTTTCACTCCATCTTCTTCTAGAGAACTCACTGCTTATTCGGATGCTGATTGGGCTGGATGTCCAGATACCCGCCGCTCAGTTTCTGGTTATGCTATTTATTTTGGTGGTGCTCTAGTGTCCTGGAGTTCTAAGAAGCAACCGACAGTTTCTCGGTCCAGCTGTGAATCTGAATATCGGGCACTGGCTCATACTGCCACAGAGGTTAAATGGCTGCGACATCTTCTTCAAGACCTTCATGTCTCTTCTCCATCACCTCCGGTCCTGCTCTGTGATAATCAAAGCTCAATTTTTCTTGCTGTCAACCCTGTCTCCCATAAGCGCTCTAAGCATATTGATTTGGATTATCATTTCGTAAGAGAGCTAGTGACCTCCGGAGTCCTCACAATTCGTTATGTTCCAACTCACTTACAAATTGCAGACATATTCACCAAAAGTCTTGGCCGCCCTGCCTTTATTTTCTTCCGTTCCAAGCTTCGCATCTCTGATTCTGAGATACTAGGCTTGCGGGGGGGTATTACAGATATAGCAGGATCCCCAAAATTCTCCTCAAATCATGTCGTATCTGTTATCAAAGCTAAACCCCATGATTCTAGGCAATTACTTGATTATAGACAGTAGCCATGTATAGAAGGATACGTTGACTCTGTATATTAATTACCTTGATGTAATTGCTGTAATATCACTCTATAAATAAGATCTGCACCACCAGACAAATACAAGGTGGTTTTACAAACCTTTTCAATCAGTCCCAAATAAATGTTCATTACAGTAGAAGGTATTTCAAAAGTTTGGATGAGCAACGGGAGTGCACTTTGGTCAAAGGAGTTGGAATGATTAGCTGATTAATCCAGGTGATTGTTGAATAAACTGGTTTAGCATTAACGGTGCTGGCCTATATGGTTGGCTTTACTATAGTTTATTCAATCACAATTTTTACAACCGTGGACCCCCTACAAAACTAAGTTTCAGACTCAGTTTTTCACGCCAACCAGCACCACCTTCCCCGTCAAGCCTTATTACACAATAAAAAATATATTAATTTAATATATCTTTAAAGAGCCTCAACTACTCAACTACTATGATATTGACCTGTTCTCCATGTGTTTGTCCTTGCTAGTGAGATGCAAGCTTTCACATGTAAAGAAGCTATTTAGTAAATCATCAATAAAATTCAAATTACCAAGCTAATTAAACTATAGTGTTTCGATTTAGAATCGGGTTAAGGTTATAGATATTGT
Source organism: Salix purpurea (assembly GCA_027405865.1). Classification (NCBI taxonomy): domain Eukaryota; kingdom Viridiplantae; phylum Streptophyta; class Magnoliopsida; order Malpighiales; family Salicaceae; genus Salix; species Salix purpurea. The sequence goes on along the minus strand of JAOWLH010000016.1, from coordinate 6,275,669 downwards.
ATGAATATCCAAAACTTGACTAGATTAGAATTTGGTTATCAAAAATATTTTTTTAATATTTTAATATGGTGATATCAAAAATATTTTTTTTTAAAAATATTTTCCGTAACAAGGACCTGAAACTCTAGCCTTGTAACATAAATGATTGAAAGTAACAACACAGTAGTGAGTGACAGGAAGGCCTAGAGGTCCGGTTTCACATGGGAATACGAGTCTCGATATTGATATATTGATAGCTATCAGAAAAAATCTTTAGATTTGATAGCACAGTAGAGACTGAAAATCATGGTGAAATGGTTTTTCTTTTTGGTAATTGTGGATATTTTTTTAATTTGTATATATATGAGCATGAAATTTTAAAAAGTAAAGTGAAAGAAATAAAAAGTATCAAGGCTGGAATACTTAATTAAGATCCGTTTAGTAGTATATTGAAGTGGAGTTAAGATAACATTTTCTTTTGATTATAATTTTAATAATATTTAGTTGATTAATATACTTTATAAATTACACTTGTATTTTCCTAAAATCTTTTTTAAATGTTTCCTGCGAAATTATTTTATATAACACCGTTGTTTCCATGATGTGTTTTTTTCTCAAATTATATATAAAAATTATTTAGTTAGTCAAATAACTTTAAGCATTTACACCGATTCTATACATAATTATTTAGTTGCTAAAATAAAATATTTTTATTTTATAAAAACATGTCGTTCATTTATTCTACATGTGAAATTTTATTTCATGGTAGTTTTGAGTCCCTCAAATCAAAATATAATATTGTTTTGGAATAAAAATAAAAAATATATATTATTTTAATATATTTCTGAACAAAAAACATTTTTAAAAACCAAAATATCAAATACAAGACAGTAATGTAATGTTGACGTGTTTCTTGTAACTTTTTATATGAAAAATATTATTTTTTATTTTTAATAAATGAATTATTAATTTTTTATATGAAGCATGTGCCTGAAAATAATTTTCTTCTACTTGTTGTCGGGGCCGCGAGGTTTGCGTGATTTCCATCTTTTCTCTTATTGGCCTGCTGGCCATCTATTGGCTTGGAAAATTCGAAAACAAAGACTTTCTACCGTGTGTTCTACTGACTTGGTACAGTGGTCCGAGGATCTTTTGTGTTTTAATTAATCAATTAAACACTTTTAAATTTAGAATTAAAAAAACACAAACCACAATATACCATATTAAAACAAAACCGTACACCTTGAATGGACCATCTAAGCTATCTCCCTCACTCCTTGTTCTCTACCACTTGTCATAAGGCCGCACTTGGTGAGGCGTTGAGTTAATATATTGATGAAAATTGAAGCACAACATTAGAAGGTGAATTGAGTTATACCAGATACTTTGAAATGCAATTATAACGATGGTTTCATCTTATTTTGAGTTTTTTATAAATTATTTTATAAAATTATATGATTTGAAAGTATTTTTAATAAATAAATTGAGTTTAAAATTTTAATATAAAATTTGTATTTAATGAATTTATTCCCAACAAATTTACATACCAATTTTCTTCTACTTGTTGCCGGGGCCGCGAGGTTTGCGTGATGTGACCTTTCCATCTTTTCTCTTATTGGCCTGCTAGTCATCTATTGACTTGGAAAATTCGAAAACAAAGACTTCCTACCGTGTGTTCTATCGATTTTCAGTCTTTATTGTGCTACCAAATCTAAAGATTTTTTTTGATAGCTATCAATATATCAATGTCGAGACTCGTATCCATGTGATCCCCATGTGAAACCGGACCTCTAGGCCTTCCTGTCACTCACTACTGTGTTGTTACTTTCAATCATTTATGTTACATGGCTAGAGTTTCAAGTCCCTTGTTACGGAAAAAAGTGAAAATTAAATAAAATCAATTAAAATAATCAAAATAATATTTTTTAAAAAAAATATTATTGACATCACGACATTAAAATATTAAAAAAATAATTAAAAAAATATAAATAAAAATTAAAGTTTTTTAATAATACTTTTAAAACACAAAACTAAACAAGTTTACAAGAAAAACACATAAATCAATCAATGCTTTAGAATTTAGACACCAATTCCACAATATTAGTTATTAGAAAATGAACAGTAATTCCACAATATTTTCTGAGTGTGTGAATAACGACAAGCTATAGTAAATAAATAAATAATCGAGTGTGAAATCCATCTTTAATTTATAATTAAAATCTCACAAAATAGGTCAAAATCATCACGGGATTTCTGTCTCACCTCTCTCAGAACAACCAATATGACCTCTTACATTGTCTAGTCAAGTTTCATCTAGTTTCTACTCACTAAAGGCATGCGCACCAAAATGAAAATTCAACGGTTATTGACAAGCTTTGAAATGAGGCATGCATATACGAGTAATGAGATGCTGCGAAAAATTGACAGCATTCAGGATGTAGCTAGATGATAGATGTTGATGAGTTCGTGAAAAAAATCCACATAGAAAATGTTAGGTTTTTTTTATGGCATGCTATGAAACTGGGCTGTGTGTGTTTCAGATTTTCTAAAAACATTTTTTTGTTGTTAATTAAGTTAGTGTTCGAGAAGAAGAAAAAGATAAAAAAATATAAAGTCGTATGTATCTGGATTTAGTTTCTGACTTAGTGCGTCTAACTGTATTTATATACGTTCTATCTCTCTCATTAAAAAAGTTAATGGCTTGATAAAGTAATATTGATTCTAATTTTGGAATTCTGATCATAAATTGTTAACTCCTTATAATTTAAAACAAAAAATCTTAAGCCACAAATTACGATGCACCAAACCAAAAATAAAATGCAAAAAATCAATATGAATATATGACAATTAACTCTTTTCTTTATTGAAGGCAAATAATTTGATCAATTTAATACTTTGTTTTAAAAAATGGTAAACAGGTTTAGGTAATTTGAATAAAGGGAACGTTAGAAATTTTATGAAGAAATTTATCTAGAACGTGCTTTTATTACTTGTGGTGAACCAGTTTTTAAATATATATATATATATAAATATTAAACAATAAAAAATATATTAATTTAATATATCTTTAAAGAGCCTCAACTACTCAACTACTATGATATTGACCTGTTCTCCATGTGTTTGTCCTTGTTAGTGAGATGCAAGCTTTCACATGTAAAGAAGCTATTTAGTACATCATCAATAATATTCAAATTACCAAGCTAATTAAACTATAGTGTTTCAATTTAGAATCGGGTTAAGGTTATAGATACTGTATGAGTATCCAAAACTTGACTAGATTAGAATTTGGTTATCAAAAAGCTAGATATGACCGGTGGGGCTTGAATGATTATTTAGAATTTAATAATAGTAGTACAAAACTATATATTCAATGCCATACCTAACAGTAATTAAATGTGCATTTGTTATTGTGTTGTCTATATCTATATATATATATATATATATAATATTTTATTATTATTGATATTATTAACATGTAAAAAGCATAAAAGACATTAATTTAATAATATTTTATTATTATTGATATTATTAACATGTAAAAAGCATAAAAGACATTAAAATAAATTAATGTTTAAAATACAATTCTAAACATAAAAAAAAGTGTCCAACTCAACAACGCAAACTTGTATTAAAGGTGGTCTCCGAGTCGAGTTGATATGATTGTGTTTTTTAAATTTTCTAGGAGGTAAAAAGAAGAGAAAGAGACAATAATTTCGGCTAAATTTAGTTTTTTGGGGGGATTTTAATGATGATGGGGCATGATTTCGTTATCGTTAATCAAGTAGAGGTGTAGTGTTAGTGCGGTTTTTGCTATATTTTAAAAGTATTTTTTTAAAAAAATTATTTTTATTTTTTATTTTAAATTAAATTTTTTAGTATTTTTATATTATTTTCATGTATTAATGTTAAAAATAAATTTTAAAATTTTTAATATATTTTAAAAAAAAAAACTTTAAAAATAACATAAATTACACTTTCCAGCCATCAATTAATATTGTTTGAAACATCATCGTTGCCATCTTTCTCAAAATCTAAAATAAAAATATTTTTATATATATAATTGTCTTGACTGTGAATTTGACTGCCAGTTTGTGAAATGACAGTGGGGCAAATGGATTGCCTCCTAGTGATTGCTTGTCCTATTCAATACGTGCGGGGCAACAATGACTTTAGATTACCTTTTTTTGTAATGAAAGCTCGAATTGCATTTTCCAGCCGTGGACAAAATGCAAGGCTCAAGATGATATTAAAGGCATTTTTAAGAGTCAAATGGGTCCCAACCTTCTGACAAAGCTTAGGTAAGGGAATTTAATATAGTTTCTGTCATCTCTCTCTTGTTCTTTTGATTTGCATTATTTTAAAAAACATCTTTAAGATTCAATTGGGTCTCCCAACCTTCTGACAAAATTAGGTAAGGGAATTTACTATAGTTTCTGTCATATAACAAAAAATATTGATTACAAGATCACTGTGGCCAAACGGTCTATTTGATTTTTCAACTTTAGCTTTCTCTCTGCAAAAAAAATTGGGGTCTAAAGTATTGATTTTTGTGTTTTCTTGTAAATTTGTTTATTTCTGTGCTTTAAAAGTGTTATTAAAAAAATTTAATTTTAATTTATATTTTTTTTGCTTCAAATTTTTTTTTAATGTTTTTATATTATTTTGATGCGGTAATATGAAAAATATTTAAAAAAAAAACAAAATATTAGTTTGATTATTTCAATTGATTTTATTTAATTTTTACTCTTTTCCGTAACAAGGGACCTGAAACTCTTAACATGGAACATAAATGATTGAAAGTAACAACACAGTAGTGAGTGACAGGAAGGCCTAGAGGGTCCGATTTCACATGAGAATCACATGGATACGAGTCTCGACATTGATATATTGATAGCTATCAAAAAAACTCCTGAGATTTGGTAGCACATTAAAGACTGAAAATCATGATGAAATGGGTTTTTTTTGGCATAATGTTTTTTTTTTTTTTGGTACAAGGACATGAACGAGGGTGATGGGATTGAAGACTAGTGTTTTTGGCATAGTGTTTTAAAAATATTTTTGAAAAAAAAAGAAATTTTTTTGTTTTAAATTAAAAATTTTTGGTGTTATTATATTATTTTCGTGTGTTGATATTAAAAATTATTTTTTAACAATATAAAATTATTATTTTAATGTAATTTTAAATGAAAAATATTTTAAAAAATAATCACAATTACACTTTCAAATAATCATGAATGCATTTTGATAATTTCCAACTTTGAATTAAATGTGCCATTTGGAGGGTTGGAGAAATTCTTATTCTTTTCCGTTTAATCCCTTGAATACGTAGCTGCTTTGACTGGCCACAACATAGTAAGGGTATTCCAAACTCTGTTATCAACTAGTTCACAACAAGCCTACAACAAGAAATAATCTCTTTCATTACGTTTACTTCTCCCTATTACTCGTACTAGAAATATTAGTAACGGAATTTTTTCATTGCTACAATTCGTTGATAATAGCAGGCTTTTTTAGTAGTGCATGTCTTTTCTGCGACTAAAAACACCTAATTACCTCCCCGGTTCCCTCTGATATACTGTGATGTTCAATATTCGATGGTGATGAACAAAGATTTTCAATGTTATGATGGGCACATTTCTACACAGAGTCATGCAAGTGTTGTATATAACTAGCCATTTTTTTCCTTCTCTAAAGTTTAATGGCAAGTTGGGGTTGTGTTACTAGGCATGGGATTTGCTTCCATTTTGATCTCGCATGCAGAATGCAGGGTGTACCTTATGTTATATAATAATATAATTCATATATTAAATTTTACCTAATAATTTAAATTTTAAGATGAGATTGTTTATTGATAGTGTATCATTATATTGTTGTTTGAATGATCATGAATTCAAATCTCTTCATTTTAATTTTATTTGATAAAAATTAAGCATAAAGATAATATAAGTTTGTACAAGTTTTAAGTTCAAAAGACTTTCATACGAGGGAATGTGTTAGAAAATGATATAAAAAAATTTAGGTGAGATGATTTTTCGATACCTTGATGTTGGTTATGTTTATCTACTTATATCATTATTGAAGCTATTAATTGTCGAACTTTATTGAAAAAATACAAACTACATTACAAAAGGTTTTAAAGTTATTTCACATGATCATAAGGTAGGTTCTTTTTCACCACAAAAAAAAAGGTTAAAGCCAATAGCAAATCTCGTTGGCGTTAAGGATAAACTTATGTCGACAATTACTATAGTCATATAATCAACGATGGAAACATCTCGTCGAAAATATATTGGTCAAGGATTTGCATCTCATCATCGATTTCATTGTCAAATTATATTTCTAATGGCATCGCCAAATGAATATTCAAACCAAAAAAATCAAATTTCACCATCTATTTTCCACCTGTAACTTTGTCTACAATCTTAATTGCCGATGGAATATTCCATCTCAAATTCTACAAGAAATGTATCTTAATTGTAAACAAAACATTTTATCGCCTATTCCTTTGAACTATGAGAGATCATTTCTGATGGAAACGCCGATATAATCTTCTGACAAAACATTTCATCGATGTTTCCATCAATTACAAAACCTTTAATAATATTTTCAAAGAGAGCACCGACAGAATTGATGTTTTCATCGATGATGTGGTCAAATTTCTTCACTTGTTTTTGCTTTTTGATGTTTGGTTGTTATAATCCCAAAATGCATTTGGGATTATATTCCTAAAAACACACAACAATGAAAATCTTGTTCTTCCATAATTATATTAAAATGAGTTCCATAAACAAGAATCATATTAGAACGAATTACATTCAATCCTAAACTAGAAGTGTTGCCAAATATGCATAAACTTCCTTCTATTTTCTATCACTTTTGTTCGACTTTTACGCTTATTTATTCTTTTAATGATTTCTTCTGATAATGTTGTCACTATTTAAACCAGTTGTTCTTGAACCTTACCTCGAACCATCTTGTTGATAGCTTAGACAAAAATGTTGTGTGCCTACCACGGAAACAATACGATCCACCCTTATATCTCGAGTTGATGTCATATGTATACCGTAAACTTCATTTCTATTTGATTAAAATTGAATAAATTTTCTGAAAAGATTTTTTTTATTTGTAACATATAAGAATAGGTGTCAAAAGTCGGTTCTTAAAAATACCATTAATATAACTTAACTTAAGTATGATATTATAAGGTGATAATATTTTTCATCTAGCATAATCAGTCTTTGATCATAAATATCTATTTACTAGTTAGGATTTCAAATTATTATAATACTAGATTGTGACTTTTTTTTATAAACATTAGACCTGGACCTTCAAAATATTAAAAAGACTTTTTTTCTCATATTCGAGAAAAGAGGATGGGTCATCATTAGACCCGTGACCGGCACATAGGCATGGTCCCCCTCTAAGGTTCCACACCTATGCGAACCCAAACTTACAAGCTTATCATTCATATTCAAAGTTCAACACAGCAGAAATAACAAAGTAAACTTATAATATAGTTCGATTGTCTTAATACAAGAGTCAAAAACATCTTATTATAATTGTGGAGCGTTAACTAGACATGAAAACAAAAGTGTCGATTACAACCAAAATAATAAATTCTGAAATCTCAACGATAATGATCAGCTAACAAGCTACGAGCCTGAAAATAATAAATAATGAGGGAGTGAGTTCAACAACTCAGTGAGTAGATAACATCTAATATACACATATGAGATAATACAATAATGATAAGTATATTATCGAATCGACTCGGAGTTCTTACAAGAAGTTTCTCAAATAGGTCATAACAAGAATGTAATAGGTAAAGCTCGTCAGAAAATCAGAATGCAATGAACATGAGGCTCCATACTGTGGGATGATCAGTCCATACATGTTGGTGACTTCCTCGACCAACTAGGATTTCAGATACGATGTGCACAAAGACTAACATTTCCCTGTTAGCGTGAATATTCTGACTGACATATCGTAGGTATATATATATATCATAATCAAACAGACATATTAATATCTCAAGGCTCAACTCATGACATCAATCAAATGAGAAGCTATCAATTCACAAACAGATATTGGCCCATATCAAGAACGTATATTCAACAATTGATTATGTTTCTGCCCACTGCTTTCATTAATTACTTTAAAGTTTGTTTTCTATTTTTTTCTATTTTCTCTTTTCAATCAACATTGCAGATTTGTTGAGAACTTTCTTCTTGAAAAAACTCAAATGGACAGGGGTTTTATTTTGTAGTTGAATTTTTTGCTTGTTGAAAGAACCCAAATGGACAGGGGTTTATGATTGATAGGCTTGTGAGAGAAGGGAGGACAACTCAAGGCATTGGGATTTTTGAGAGAATGGAGAGGTATTCTGGTTTAAGAGAGACAAGAAAACATCACGCAGGATACTTGAACGTGAAGCAGGAAGATTCGTGACTCCCTGTTCATACAAGAGATGAGAGTGAGATGTGGATAATAAACATATTTTAGTTTTGATCTACAACATGGGTTGTTGATGGTTAAATGAAATTCTTGCTCATCAATTCTTCAATGAAATCAGAATGAGAGGACCCACCTTATTCAGCAGCTCTCCTTGCCATTTCTCCAAGCTTCCTTGCTCTGTTTCTCAACTCCTCTGCTTCTTTACCTTCCATAATGGCCTTCTCAATGGCACCTTTCTTCACAAATTATTTTCGAAGGCCGAAAGGGTTAAATTATTTTCGAAGTCTGAAAGTATTTTTTAAAAGAAATTATTTAATTATATAAATTATTTATATTAATTGTATAATTATATTATATACAAAATAATTGTATTATATTTAAAATAATATATAAAAAAAATAGCTATTTTAAATAATTATATTTATATTATTAAAAAAACTATTTTATCAATTTAGCTTTCTAAAATAGCATTTTGCATTGGAGTTGCTCTTATCTTTTATCAGTTGTGTCCTTATATTTAAGCAATTGGGTTCAAAATGCATCTAGGAATCATCAATCTGATCCTTTCATCCACAATTATACTTTGTAGTCATCTTTAGGTGTGAACTCAAATTAGAGAATTCTTAAGCCACATTTTCATGGACAAATCCAATTAAGAGTTCTTGGGACCGATTGGTTTCGAAGCAGCACTAAAGCTTCTCTATCAGCAAATCTATAAATGCACAAACCACAGAATATTCATAACAATTAGACAAACATTTACTGGTTTTGAGTACCTCAAAAGGTTCTGAGGAATCCAAGAACACAGAATCACTGCACTGGTTGGTGCTCTTGGAACAGTGAGAAGCTTAAGGGAGAGTTCTAGCAACTCATATGAGGTCAAACAGCTTTTCTGGAAAGAACCTCTGCTCCTTCGAAAGGTGTTCTCCATCTTTTCCAAAATCTTTACATTCTTAAGGAAAAGTGCACCACCTGGACATGTTATAAATCATCACTTATTAACTATAATATTGTTATTTTTTAATAAAATTTAATATTATTAAAAATTCATTCTAGCAGAATGTTTTTTTGTATCTTTGAGGTTATTCTATAAACATAATAATATTGTATTGTGTTTTTAAATTACTTCAACTATGAAAGAAATGGCAGTTGGCTTTTCGCAAAAGAAATTATACTCTTAAGTAATATTTCTCTTCCCCAATCAGATTTTGATGCAAAACCTAACAGTCTCATGATCAGCTGCGTACATGCAGTCTGCCGAGACTTGGGATTTTCTTGGCCAACTGTCTTATATGTTACTAAAAAGGTTCAATAATTCGTAATAAAGTCTTTTTATTCATATTGATCAAGAATTATATCTACGTTTATTTTTTTATTATTTTTATAGAAAAAAATGTTGTTTTTGTAGATTTTTTAAAAAGTAATTCTAACAAAATATCCAAACTGAGAATTCATAGTTATTTAACCCGTAAGATATTTTTTTCCCAATAAAAAATTATATATACATGCTTTTTCATCACATTTTTTTAGTTAACAATTATAAGTGAAAATAAAAACATTTATGTATATATATAATTAAATAAATTGAGAGCTATATTTGTTAATAAATAAAAAGAAAAATTCAAAAGCTACAATTAAAAATAAATCTGAAAAAATCAAGAAAAAAAATATAAATCAAGATATTTAATCTTGAAAGACGAGACATTTACTATTTTTATTTAATCAAATGACAATAGAAATATACATATATTAACTTGATTGGATGCAAATATTTATTTGTGTAAAAATAAATCATCCATAAAAAATAATCAAATTATAGACAAAAAAAATATATTAAAAAATTAAATACATAAAATTAAAAGAGACTTTTTAAAAAAATAATTTTGAAAAATATAAAAGGCATTAATTGTTTTAAAAATAGAAAAAAATAATTTTAGAAAAAGAAGGTTAAAGGTTGTTGGGTCTAGATAGCCAAGATAGCTTGCTTCACTCATTTTGTCAAGGCCTGTCAAGGTAGGCTCGCGCACTTGAGTTTTTGTTTTGACATACTGTTTTGAGGTTGTATTACTTGTATATAATTAATTATAAATAAAAAAATTAAAAAGAAAAAATATTAAATATAATTTTTATTTTTATAAAATTAAAGTTGACGCAACAATTTTATTTTTTATAATATATTTTTTTTTAATTTTTATTATTTTGATTTTGATTCTCAAATTTTCAATATATCTCATAAACAATAATATATATAAATATATAAGGCCGAAACGGCACAGACGAAGTAATACCGGCACGTTTCAGCCAGTGTTTGGTCGAAAATCCAGAATGAGCCAAAATTTAAACCGAGATAAAAATGACATCGTTTTGTCTTTTTTTTAACTGGTATGAAAAATTTTGGCCAAAAAAAACAAAATGACAACTATACTTAAAACTAGTTCTAACAATGCAAGATAGCTAATACAACTCTTATAAATTGGGGTAGATCGGAGTGCCCTTAGCTAAATCGGGTGTAATTATATTGCAGAAATGGAAAAGAGAACAAGGTGTTGCTAATATAACTTGATGACACAAAATTAACACCCCATTATTCATGTGATAATCTCTACTTGTTTTTTTGAGTCTCCATCTGCTAAGAATCATTATAGTGCTAAAATAAAGAACAAGACAACAATGAAAAACCTCTCTCGCACATAATTTTTTTGATTATCCAATCGTTTCATTCCTTTAATCTCTAATACTGCAGCAAACCTACTCGTTATAAGGAGGAAGGTGGGGGCAATGGGAAATGGACTCCACTAATTAAGCGAGCACTAAAGAGTGATTAGATTGTCTTAATACTTGACTTGTGATGCGCATCAATTACAGAAAAATAAAGATAAAAAAAATACAATTGACAGCTGATTTTGCAACCAACAAAAAGATTTTAAAAAAATACATCTAAGTTTTTTTTATAGATTTAGAAGTGGTTGTTTCACTAGTAAATCTAATATCGTACAACCTTGTAAATGATCCCACACGCAAGGAAGAAGAAACTCAAACCAATGAGACAAATGCTGATGACAAGCCCCGATACAGGTTCTAGAACTACATATGTGCCGGTGATGAATGCGATAATCATTGTACCCATGCCAATCATGGTCAACAACGTTGCAAGCCCAAATAAGTTCCACGAGGTTTCATCTGTTCCAATGATTCGAATAAAAAAGGATTGACGGAACGCCAACAAAAAGTGGATAAAGACGGCCGAAATTGAGAGCACCATTGATATTGCATCTGATATAACAAATACTATGAAAGCAGCTTTTTTAGCTAGAATTGCAGTGCCTTGGTCGCTCTTGTAACCGCCAGGTAGGGTGAATGCTGCTGCAAATGTTACCGTTGCTATCAGCACCGCAAATACTAGATGAGACTCTCTTGCTTTATCCAAAGCTTTCTCTTCGTTTTTCTTCTCGATTTCCTCCTTGATTTCATCTCTTCTATAAGGAAAAAGAAAAGGACCGTAGCCAAACGGTCCACTGCCAACATCTTCAAGGGATTCTACGATCTCTTTCTTCAAAATATAATAGGAGATATCATTTTTAGCTAACTATCAAATATCAACTCCTGAGCCTTTGTTTTTGTTTCCAACCAAATCTTTTTTGTTGCTGTAAATATTATAAATAATTAGTAGGTTACAAAATACTAATTTCCTAGGAGGGGTAACCCAATAATATATTATTGTTTATTGTCTATTTGATTTTTCAACTTTAACTCTCTCTCTTCAAAAAGAATTGGGGTCTAAAGTATTGATTTTTCTGTTTTTATTGTACAATTGTTTATTTGTATGTTTTAAAATTATTATTAAAAAAAATAATTTTTTTTCTTTAAATAATTTTTTTAATTTTTTATATTATTTTGATGTGGTGTTGTAAAAAATAATTGTTTTTTTATAAAAATATTATTTTAATGCATTTTACAATAAAAAAAACATTTTAAAAAGTAAACGTTATACCTCTTAAATAAACTGTTTAATTATTTCAATTGATTTTATTTAATTTTTATTCTTTTCCATTTATATCTATATATATGTTGTTTTAATGGATGCATTAATTAATTATCACAACAATTAATTCATAGAGGATTGATTACCTGTATCTCACCACAATGTCCACTACGTATGTTCGCGATGCTTAGCTCTTGCTTATTAAGACCATATATTCCACTCTGTCCATAAAGATAAACTTTCTCCCATTCCTCCTCCTGCTTGTGCGTTAAAGCAGCAATTAGATGGAAAGGCGTGTTTCCTTTGTCATCCTTCTCCGTTATAAGTCTCTCAAGTTCTGGAATCTTCCTCAGACATGCCTCGAATACTTTGCTATCTTTAGATGCCACGGCATAGTGAAGGGCATTCCAACCTCTGCTATCAACTAGATCATAACAAGCTGGACAACTAGAAACAATCTCTTTCATTATGACTACACGTCCTTGAATGGCAGCAATGTGAAGAGCTGTTCTCTTCTTCTCTTTTTCAGCAATGTAGGCTGCGGACGCATCACATTCTAGTAATTCTTTCACAACAATCGAAGGAGAGAAATAGGCAGCGTAGTGAAGTGGTGTCCAGCCATTATCATCGGTTGTTTTTGTCAATCTCTTTTCCTTTTCTAATATCTTTCTTGTTGTTGCTGAAACCAACAAAACAATGAGTAAAAGTTTCCCTTCATGAACAACAGAGATTTCACATCGTCTGTATGAATTACTATATATATATATATATATATATATATATATATATATATATATATATATATATATATATATATATATCCATTACTTAAACTCGCAAAGAATTTTATTGTGAAGCAAACACATAGATATATAAAATCAATTATATTTGGCTTTTGAATTATAGTTGACGCGATTATATATAAAATAATTTATTCTCCAGACTTCAGCACAAATTAAGCATACCATCATCTCTCACGGTGATTGCCGCGTGTAGAGCAGTTCTACCATTAGGGCCGCCATAGTACACTGAAATGCAATTGCTTAGGATTGAATCGATCGACTTATCTTGTTCTGGTCTCTGACCAGCGGAAGCAGCAATATAAAGTGGAGTTTCTCCGTGAACATTGGCGGAATATGAAAAGTCAGGGTCCTCTTTCGTCAATATTTCCACCACATGGCCCCGCGCATTTCGAGCTGCCTCGTGCAGCGCTGTATCTCCCTCTCCATTGGTCATCCTCATCATTTTAGCTGCTGTTACTCCGCTCTCCGGATCTGCATGTGGAGCTTTAGCTCGGCCAATGAGGACTTTCACCACAGTGGAATAGCCATATTTTGCTGCCAAATGGAGGGGGGTTTCTCCTTTTTTATTGGCTTGCAATAACAGTGGTGGACACATTTCAAGAATTATATCAACAAAATCAGTGAATTCTGGTTCCCTCCGTTGGTTTCTCAAGTAGACATGAAGAATGGTGCTCTCGTCTGGAGTCAATAACCGATCAAGGCTGGTTTGATAATCCTCGAAGGGATCGATATTGCCTGCTGCTGCAGCTTCGTACAAGACAGGATCCATATCGATGATGCTACTCATTTCCTCACAAGAACCTCACTAAATGAAATGTAAACTAAACAAGGGGAGGAGAAACCACTGTGGCACGAAAGTAAGAGGTTCCACTCACTCAACTGATCACAAGCTGCTGATTTCTTTGGTTTTTATAGAAAGAAAAATCTAGATAGCAGACAGTGTTAACATTATTACCTTTCTTTTCCATTTTTATTTTTTGTTGCAATATCTTTTCTTTTTCCTGCTGGAAAGTTCTGCTTTAAAAAAAATAAGAAGGGAAAATATTATCAAAATAACTACTTTACCATCACAAACATTTGAAAACATATAAAGTTCAGTTTCCCTCCTTTCTTTTCAAATTTCTTCCAATTTTCATTTTTGTAATCATTGAAAATCCAGACGAAGCAGATCCAGAAAATGAAAACATTAAAAGAAAACATCAAAATTTGATGTATCTGAGTGTCAAATTATCAATATTCTCAGCTTATAAAAGAGGGGGAAAAGATAAAAAAAAAATATGCTAACATAATCACATTTCTTTTTCTTTTTACTTTTGTAATCATTGAAAATCCATACGAAGCACATCCAGAAAATGAAAACATTAAAAGAAAACAGTGCCAAAGCAATCAAAACCCAGATCTCCATCCCCGCCAATTCCAACGATGCATCTAATGTTCGTTCCAACCCAATGAACATTAGATACATCATCGAGAGGCCCTGCAATTCACAGAATTTGTTCAGATTTTCTAGTGATTTTGACAGTGGATGAGAAGATGCTCCACAGATCATGTTTCCAAAGAAGAACGCAAAGGTAAAAAGAAAAAGAAATGTGATTGTGTTAGCATTTTTTTTTTATCTTTTCCCCCTCTTTTATAAGCAGAGAATATTGATAATTTGACACTCAGATACATCAAAATATCTCGCTCTATCGATATTTTTGTGAAAGAAATCAGATTTTTGTGAACATTTGTTTGTAGAATGTGCTGGATTAATCATTATTTTATTGATTAATTATCTGGAATACTGTCATGCTAAGATTATAATTGTTGATTAATTTATAATGCCTAAGGTTTTTTTCTTATCATTAAAGAAACTAGAGATGAATGCTTCTATAATAATGTTGTCTATGCTCCTGAGCTTGACAAATGCTCAAATGTGAATAAATTAGCTGTCTGCCTAATTGTTTTTTAGGACAATAAAAAGTTTTCAATAAGAATTTATTGTTGATTATCTTTCATAAAGCATAACTTCCTCGCAAGGCAAAGGATTTTAAAAGACAAAACTGAAAGGAAAATGATTACTATGCCGTTAATAGAACAAATTCGTTTTCTTTAAATTAAGATGGTATTTAAAAGTGTAGAAATAATTATTTTTAAAAATATTTTTTTGTTTAAAAATACATGTAAATACTTTTTAAATATTTTCATCTCTATAATATTTAAGTAATTGTTTTTAACTTAAAATATTGTACATACATTCATAATAACATTATTATAATTATTATTATTTATGAAAAATAATTTTTGTTTTAAATTGGTGATACAAACTTTGATATTAATTATTAGAAACTATCTAATTATGTGACCAATAAATGTATGTTTATACATACACACCAATAAGTTCATTAATCTAGAATAATGTCATGCTAATATTATATAAATTATATAAGTTCAGTCGTTAATTAATATATAATGTTTAAGTAGTTTTTTCTTGCTTATCATAAAAGACACTAGAGATGAAATGTTTCTCTCATGATAGGATATTATTTACTAGTTTTTTTATGTTGTCTATGCTCTTGAACTTGCGCAATGCTAAATTATGAAATAATCACTTGTCAAACTAGTTTTTTTTAGGATAATAAAAAAAATTCAATTTTTTATTGTTAATTCCCTAATATATAGCATAATTTTATACCAAAGGAAGGGATTTTGGAATATAAAAGTGAAAATAAAATAATCTAGCATTTTTTTCTGATGCTTAGACACTCATATGCGTTAAAGTATCTCGCTATATAATTTTTTATTGGAATTAAAAAGTGAATCAAGAACAATGCAAACGCATGAAAGCACCCGCTCACACATATAAACTAAAATAACATAGTAAATATTGGATATAGATTCATAAAACATTAATGTAATTTATATTTCTGATTTTTTAAAGAAATAAAAATAAAACAAATTATTTCAAAACAATGAGTTTTTAATATATATATAGGATTGGATGTTTTAGTTTGAAATCTTGTTCACAAATTTTAGCTAAAGATTTAAGTTTTTTCCTCATTATTTAAAAAACATTTATTATTGTTATTGTTATTGTTATTGTATGAAGAAAAAGATCAAGACCAATTCTCCAATGCAAATTTGGATTTTCTTATAACTTTTTATTTAGTATGGAATAATCAATTCTTCTAAGATAGTTATCAATAATTAATATCATAGTAATCATAATCAATATTTTTTTTGAAACAATAAATATTTTCAAACAAATTCCAAATTTGTTTTTTTATTTTTGAAAATTTGTTGTAGTATATGTTGGATTAATAAATATTTTATTAATTGATTTATTAATCAAATTCATTAAACTAGAATACAATCAAGTCAAGTTTATATAAGTGTAAATGTTGATTTATTTATAATGTTTAACTTTTTCTTGCTTATTATAAAAGATACTTAGAGATGAAATGTTTCTATCTAGTAGTACATACTAGTATTTTAGACACTTGTATATATATATATATATAAAGTACTTGATTGTTTTGTAATGGTTTGCCACAAATGAAAAACAAAGAATTTTAAAAAAATGTGATCAAATGCTTTAGTTTAATTTATTAAATAATGGTTTATAAAAATATATATCCAGTATTTAGAATGAAAGGTTGTTTAAGTTAATACATGAGGGTGCATGCGTGCACTTACATGTGTGTGTGTATGTGTGTATACTCAATTTTATTTGATAACAAATCTAGTATCGAATGTTTCTATCATAATATGATATTATCTATTGTTGTTTTTATGTTGTCTTCCTAATTATTTTGTAGGACAACAAAAATCTTAAAATCTTTCATTGTTATTTACTTCGTATTAAGAATAACTTCCAATCAAGGTAAAGTATTTTGCAACATAAAAGTAAAACAGAAAAGATAGCAATGGTAGAAGTTTTTTTTTATCATTTTTCTAATACTTAGACACTCTTATATATCAATGTATCTCGCTAAATTAATATTTATTGACATAAAAAGTAAATCAAACACTTATGTTCATGCAAGTATATGCGCTCCCACATACATATAAACTTAATATCTCACTATAGATATATGATATATATTCATAAAACATTATTTAGAGAATAAAACTAAAATATTTGATCATGTATTTTAGAAACATTTTTTTGTTTTTATTTGTGACATGCAAATATTTTCAATACAATGTTTATTTTAAAGCCATAGAACTGAATTTTATTTGATAGCAAATCATGCTAAATAAAGATTTTATCTTTATTTTCAACAAATGTGAACTATATGTATTATTATATGATTTCAAAATAATTCTAAACCAGCATTTGAAAATTCATCGCAATGTTTTTTGAATAATAAAATATTTGTGATGATGCAATTGGGTGACAAAGAATCACATTTTTGTGAATATTGTTTTTTATCTGGAACTTTGTTGGAGATCAATTTGAGGCTACATGATCAATAACTTTTATGGTAATATGTCATCTATTAATCATTTTTTTATTCATTGATTAATGAATCAAATTCATGAATATAGAATATTGCCATATCATTATTATATAAATAAAATTGTTTATTAATTTAGATCATTTTAGCTTTTTAATGTCTACATAAATCTATTTTTTAGCTTATTGTAAAAGATACAGTAGAAGCAATATATCTATTATAATGGGATTTTACCTGCCTGCTTTTCGATGTTGTATATGTTCTTGAAACTGAGAAGCGCTCAATATAAATAACATGACTTTTCTCCTTCGCTGTTTTTTCAGGATAATAAAAAATTTCAAATTACTTTTAATTCCTATGTGTAAAGCATAACTTCTAAGAAGGGCAAAGTATTTTGCAACACAAAAATGAAAAGAAAAAAAAAGTGATTATGCTATCATTCCCCTCGTCTTTTATAAGTAAAGAATAACTAAATTTTGAGGCTTTTCTAAATCAAAGTATCTCTCTACATCAATATTTATTGACTTAAAAAGTAAATCAAACACTTATATCCATGCAAGAATGTGCGCTCCCAAACACGTATATCCTTAAATATGCCACTATAAATATTGGATATACATTAATAAAACAATATTTAGAGAATGAAACCAAAATATTTGATCATATATTTCAAACAAATTCTTTGTGTTTCTATTTGTTACAAGCATATGTTTTCAAAACAGAGATTATTTTAAAAAACATATAACTGAATTTTATTTGATAGCTAATACGGGATAAAATGTTTTAGTATTTTTTTTCCACAAACTTTAGCTAAATATTTGAGATTTTTGTCTCATTATTGATGTTGTTGTTGTTATATGAAAAAAAAAATATGTTTCAAAATAATGATGATTACCATGATATTAATTACTTATAGTCATCCAATTAGAAGAATGGGTTATTCCATGCTAAATAAAGATTTTATCTTTATTTTCAACAAATATGTGAACTATATGTCTTATTATATGATTTCAAAACAATTCTAAACCAGAATTTGAAAATTCATCGCAATGTTTTTTGAATAATAAAATATTTGCGATGATGCAATTGGGTGACAAAGAATCACATTTTTGTGAATATTGTTTTTTATCTGGAACTTTGTTGGAGATCAATTTGAGGCTACATGATCAATAACTTTTATGGTAATATGTCATCTATTAATCATTTTTTTATTCATTGATTAATGAATCAAATTCATGAATATAGAATATTGCCATATCATTATTATATAAATAAAATTGTTTATTAATTTAGATCATTTTAGCTTTTTAATGTCTACGTAAATCTATTTTTTAGCATATCGTAAAAGATACAGTAGAAGCAATATTTCTATTATAATGGGATTTTACCTGCCTGCTTTTCGATGTTGTATATGTTCTTGAAACTGAGAAGCGCTCAATATGAATAACATGACTTTTCTCCTTCGCTGTTTTTTCAGGATAATAAAAAAATTCAAATTACTTTTAATTCCTTTGTGTAAAGCATAACTTCTTAGAAGGGCAAAGTATTTTGCAACACAAAAATGAAAAGAAAAAAAAAGTGATTATGCTATCCCCCCCTCCCCCCCCTCCCCTTTTATAAGTAAAGAATAATGATATTTTGACGCTCTTATATATTAAAGTATCATAATATGTCACTGTAAATATTAGATATACATTAATAAAACATTATTTAGAGAATGAAACTAAAACATTTGATCATATATTTTAAGCAAATTCTTTGTGTTTCTATTTGTGACAAGCAAATCTTTTCAAAACAATGATTATTTTAAAAAAAAAACTATATAACCGAATTTTATTTGATAGCAAATTTGGGATAGAATGTTTTAGTTTGAATTTTTTTTCACAAACTTTAGCTAAATATTTGAGTTTATGTCTCATTATCGATGTTGTTGTTGTTGGTGTTGTTATATGAAAAAATAAATATGTATCAAAATAATGATGATTACCATGATATTAATTAGTTATAATCATCCCATTAGAAGAATTGATTATTCCATCCTAAATAAAGATTTGATCTTTATTTTCAACAAATATGTGGCCTATAGATATTATTATATGATTTCAAAACCATTCTATACTAGCATTTGAAAATTCATCGCAAAGTTTTTTGAATGATAAAATATTTGTGATAATGCAATTGGGTGACAAAGAATCACGTTTTTGTGAATATTTTTTTATCTCGAACTTTATTGGAGATCAATTTGAGGTTACATGATCAATAACATTTATGGTAATTTATCATCTATTAATCATTTTTTTATTCATTGATTAATGAATCAAATTCATTAATCTAGAATATTGCCATATTAGTATTGTATAAATAAAAATGTTGATTAATTTAGATCATTTTTGTTCTATAATGTCTAAGTAAATCTATTTTTTTAGCTTATAATAAAAGATTAAATAGAAGCATTACTTCTATTAAAATGCAATTTTGTTTCCTTGTTTTTTCAATGTTTTATATGTTCTTGAAATTGAGAAGTGCTCAATATGAATAACATGACTTTTCTCCCTCATTGTTTTTTCAGGATAATAAAAATATTAATTGCTTTTAATTCGGTTGTGTAAAGTATAATTTATGAGCAAGGAAAGGTAATTTGCAGCACAAAAATATAAAGAAAAGAAAACCGATTATGCTATTATCCCCCTCTCTTATTGATAATTATCCAATTACAAGAAATTATTATATATCGTGACATATTTGTTGAAAAAAAGATATAATCTTTATTTAGTATGGAACGAGCGGTTTACCCGCGCGATGTGGCCGGTTTTTTTATCTATGTAGAAAATTGATTGTTTTTTTATGTATTGTATTTTATTATTTTAATATTTAGTTAGTATAATTATATTTAAGAATACTAATATGAATTTTTGTCCTTCAAAAAATTTAAAGTCATTTTTCCTCTCTCTCAATATATTTTTAGGCGATAATATTCAATAAATATCAGACATATTAGAAATAAAAAATATTGTATTTTGTTTTTAAAACATAAACTTAATTTTTTTGTGTGCTATAATTATTTATTGCCGTCTAAAAAGAACAGTCTAATGGAAACGGAAAGTGACTTGTATATTTTTTAATTTGACTTGTAGATAATGCAGGTAAATTTGTCAACATTTTTTTTTTGGAGATGTTTTTTTTTTCCAGTAATATTAGATCTAAAATATTAAAAATGAAAATATTGGAAATTCACTGCAAGCACTTTCAGACGACTGACTGAATCAAATAGGACAGGCGGGCGGGAACGACAGAAGCGGAGTTGCAAACTGCTACTAAGCACATGCTAATGAATTGAGAGATAAATTCATAAACCTACTTAAATAAAAGAGAACAAAATTAAATTTTGAAGCCAATTTTTTTTTATATAAGATTTATTAATCATATCATTATATATAATATCATTAAGAAAACATGATATGAATTTCTGTCCTTCAAAAAATCTTAGGTCATTTTTCCTCTCTCTTAATATATTTTTAGGCGATAATATTCAATAAATATTAAAACATATAATTAGTTTTACATATTTTAATTTGACATAAATCTACAAATCTACAAATATTTTTTATAAGATTTATTAATTATATTATTACATTAAATGTATGTAAGAATATTGATATTAATTTTTTTTAAGGAAAAAATCCTAGGTCATTTTTTTCCTCTCTTTATATATTTATAGGCGATAATATTCAATAAATTTTTTTGTATGTTATTCGATTAATTCATTATATTATTATATAAAATGTATTTAAGAATACTGATATTAATTTTTTTTATTCAAAACATGCTAGGTCATATTTTCTTCTTCCTATATATATTCCTATGCGATAATATTCAATAAATATTAGAACATATAATTAATGATAGACTAAAAATATTCAAGAAACTTTAACAAAAGATAAAAAAAAATAATAAAAAAAAAATTAGCATTGCTATTACTATCAAAACAATAAAAAAATTTAAATTATCCGGAGGGAAAAAAATATTAACAGAAGAGTAAGCAAGAAAAATAATTAAATTATTATTATTATAATAATATTAATTATTATTATTATTATTATTAATACTGATATTAATTTTTTTTGTTAAAAAAATCGTAGGTCATGTTTTCTTCTCCCTATAATTATCATTGCCATTACTGTCAAAACAATAAAAATTATTAAATTATACGGAGAAAAAAAAGAGTAAGCAAGAAAAACAATTAAATTATTATTATTATTATTATTATTATTATTGTTGTTGTTGTTGTTGTTGTTGTTGTTGTTGTTGTTGTTATTGTGTTAAGTACAAAATGAAAATTTGAAGACAATTTTTTTTTTATGTTATCCGATTTATTCATTATATGATTATATTAAATGTGTTTAAGAATATTGATATTAAATTTTTTTTAATATCCTAGAAACTTTAACAAAAGAAAAAAAAAATATCATTGTCATTACTGCCAAAACAATAAAAATTATTAAATTATACGGAGAAAAAAAACATAACAAAAGAGCAAGCAAGAAAAATAATTAAATTATTATTATTATTATTATTATTATTATTATTATTATTATTATTATTATTGTGTTAAGTACAAAATTAAAATCCGAAGACAATTATTTTTATTTATGTTATCCGATTTATTGATTATATCATTATATTAAATGTATTTAAGAATACTGATATTAATTTTTTTTATTTAAAAAATCCTAGGTCATGTTTTCTTCTCCCTATATATATTCCTATGAGATAATATTCAATAAATATTAGAACATATAATTACTGAAAGACTAAAAATATCCTAGAAACTTTAACAAAAGGAAAAAAATAAAATATCATTGCCATTACTGTCAAAACAATAATAATTATTAAATTACATGGAGAAAAAAAAACATTAACAAAAGAGTAAGGAAGAGAAACAATTAAATTATTATTATTATTATTATTATTATTATTATTATTATTATTATTATTATTATGAAAGAAACAAAAATAAAAGAAAGACTAAAAAAATGCTAGAAACTTGAACAAAAGATAAAACAAAGACATAATATAAAAAGAAAAATAAAAATTATCATTGCTATTACTGCTAAAAAAATAAAAATTAACAAATTATCCAAAGGAAAAAAATTATCAAAGAAGCAAGTAAGAAAAAGAATTATATTATTATTATTATTATTATTATTATTATTATTATTAGCATTAGTATTATTATTATTATTAATATTATTATTATTATTATGAAAGAAACAAAAATAAAAGAAAGACTAAAAAAATGCTAGAAACTTGAACAAAAGATAAAACAAAGACATAATATAAAAGAAAAATAAAAATTATCATTGCTATTACTGCCAAAAAAATAAAAATTAACAAATTATCCAAAGGAAAAAAAAATTATCAAAGAAGCATGTAAGAAAAAGAATTATATTATTATTATTATTATTATTATTATTATTATTATTATTATTATTATTATTATTATTATTATTATTATTATTATTATTATTATTATTATTATTATTATTATTATTATTAGCATTAGTATTATTATTATTATTATTATTGTGTTATATTAGAAATTCTAAAAAATAAAAGTATAAGGGCTGAAATGAAAATAACAAATTAAAAGTTTAAGGGCTGAAATGAAAGTTAGATTTATTAAAATTTTCAATTCAAGGACAAATTTGCAAAAATTGAAACTTCTGTACCGAATATATTCAGCCTTTTCAACCTAATCCGAAAATTAAAAGATGAAGGACCGAAGTGAAACGTTAACATTTCATTAATTGCAATCGAAGGACCTAATTGAACAAAATCAAAACTTATATAACTGAAATCAGGGCCATATACACAATTAAAAGTCAAGGGACCGAAATGAATTTATACAAACCTCGGGGGGCTCTTCTGCACTTTTACGTGCAGGAGAGAGAGAAACGGATCAACCGGCTTTAACCGGCCACCGCCGCGTCCACGACCACCGTGTGAAGCAATGCGCCGCACCGGGAGGAAGACCAAGAGGCGGCGAAGCGGATTGGACTCCGGTAGCCCATTTCCGGCCACCGTATCACACCGCACGCGCCGCTTGAACGGGGCGTCGGGGCGGACATCGTCGTGCGCGTGCACCGCACGCTCCTGACAGATTTTAAAATATATATAAATAATAATGGTCAGATACCATTATGTCCCTGACCGTAATTAATATATTTTGTCTTATTATGGGCTAGAACCGTCTTTAGCCATTTAAAAAATTAAAAAAAAGGTTGCGGCGGACCGGACCGGACCGGTCCGTACGCGCGCAATTACTCCCTTACCCCTCAGCCGAAAACGTTATTTTGTCTTATTACCGGGGCTAAAATCGTCACTACACTGTTCATAGGCGGAAAAAACAAAAAAAAAAAGGTGGACGAACTCGCGCGACGCACGGAGGAGAAAGCTCGCGTCCACAGTGATTTTAGAATGCGTGAACAGTGCCCGAACAGTCTTTTCCGTTTTCTTTTAGGTATTTGTTAATAATCATTTCTTGTAATTGGATAAAGAAAGGGGGATAATAGCATAATCGGTTTGGGGGGGAGGGGGGGATTCAAAAGAATTCTAAACTAACACTTGAAAATTGCTCATAATGTTTTTTGAATAATAAAATATTTGTGATAATGCAAATAAGGTACAAAGAAAACATATTTTTGTGAATATAATTTTTTATCTCAAATTTTGTTTGAGATCAATTTGAGGCTACGTGACCAATAACTTTTATTGTAATATATCATCCATTAATCATTTTTTATTAATTGATTAATGAATCAAATTGATTAAATCATGATCATTGTCTTATTAGTATTATATAAATAAATTTGCTGATTAATTTAGATCATTTTAGCTTTATAATGTATAAGTAAATTTATTTTTTTAGCTTATCATAAGAGATACAACAGAAGCACTACTTCTATTATAATGAGATTTTACCTGCTTGCCTTTTGATATTGTAAATATTCTTGAAATTGAGAAATGCCCAATATGAATAACCTAACTTTTCTCTCTTATTGTTTTTTTTAAGATAATAAGAAAATCAAATTTCTTTTAATTCCTTTGTGTAAAGGATAATGTTTTAGAAAGACAAAGTATTTTGCAACACAATAATGAAAAAAGATAAAAAATATGATTAGATAAGTATTTGTTTTTAATTTTTTCTCTTAGTTTATAATTAGAGAATAACAATACTTTGGCAATATTATATTTCAAAGTATCTCATTACATCAATATTTCTCATATTTTAAAACGTAAGTCAAATAAACACATTAAACTAAAACAATATTTCTCCATGAATAGACTAGAAAAGAGTGATTTAATCTTCATGTATATCAATTTTTGTATGGTGTTTTTAGTTTATCTAGAAACTATTAAACTTGACAAAAAATTATTTTATGAAATTTCTCTCTTAATTGACATATTACTTTCATTATTTGAATTTAATTCCTAAGAAAATATCTTAGTTTTATAAATACAATAAAATCAATTTTAATATGCAAAAATATTCATTATATTTGTTAAATATTAAAAAATAAATAAGATATATATATATATATATAAAAGAAACATACTTGATTGAAAAAAAATAAAGATATAAAATATATATTCGTTTTTGATAATTTAAATAGAATATTAATTATTTTAATAAAGAAAATACAAGAAACATATCCTTTATCATAATTATCTTTGTTTTTCCTTTTTTAAATATAAACCATAAAATATCACAATTTTTTTAAATGAAAAAACCCCAATAATTTCTGTCTTTTTGATGAATTATAAAACAACAAGAAAAATAATAATTATAAAATCCGAACATTCTCGGAAACTCTTTTGAGGTGACATCCCAACTTGACTACAATTACAATAAGACCTGCTTACCTTTCACCGCCTTACTTTTGCATTAAAACGCTGCCGTATTGACAGTCTCATAAATCACACCGACTTCCGTATCTTGCATGAAAAAGGAAACACCTGTATCTTTTTCAGAAAGTGAGACGAGAAAACGCGACGCTAGGAGTAGAATGTCCGCCACCGCAACCACAGTCCAAAACCTGTCAAAGACTTCTCCGCTTCTCGCTCCTGCCGTCGTCGCTGCGTATGCTGCTTATCGGTACGTATATTAATTCCCTTAAAGGAAAATATTTCTCTGTTTTTTTTGTTTTTCGAGAGAGGACTGGAAAGCAAGGGGAAGGAAATGACTTATATATTTGTTTTGTTTGATATTTTAATATAATTAATGGGTTTTCATTTTTATTCATGGTTGTGTAATCTATAGTGTAAAAAGTTGATTCTGTTGCTCTTTTGAAATGTTTTTTCTTTTTTCAGAATCTGAAAAATATTGCTTATATATTTTATTATTGTGAAAATGGTTTGATTTTGATTATTTTTGTAGGGTTTGATGCTAGAAAAAAAATGTTTATTTTGATGTTTATTAATGGGATTTAGGCAAAAAAAAAAAAATCTAAGTATTTTGAGAGGCTTAAGGATCAATTAGTGGATTTCTTATTCAAGATAAGTTTTTGGATCATGTGTTTAGAAATGAGCTTAATTATATTGAAATAAAATCTGATACTGAACATTTTGGTTTCTGCGTCTGAATTATAATTTAGTTTCCATTGCCCAATTGAGTGATCAAATAATTGGGACATCATTTGTTACACCAAATTTGTTTTTAATGAAAAACGTATTGACTTTGTGATTGGATAACAGTTTTGAGAGCTAATGAATCAAAGTTAAGTTTGTGCTGTATTTATTGCTTCTTCATTGTCATATCCGAGGATTGTTGGTTAATGATCGTTAATTTCTTTCCCTAAAATCAAAGTTTTGGAGTACTGAAGTAGAGGTATATAGTCGTAAACGCGATCAAAGTTTTGGAGTACTTATCTTGTTCTAATTTGTTCTGTTTGTGCTGATGTTAATGTTATACTGACGACGGCAACCAGGTATAAGAGTGAGCTTGCAGATGGATGTCAGAAGATCTCAGGGGCTAATAAGCTCTTGTCAAGTAGCCCCAGTGTAGCGTGTGAATCTAACTTGCCTGAATGGCCTGCTTTGTCGATCAGCAGAAGTTCACGTTTCAGATTTCATCAGCATCTGCATTGCTGGTAAAGGTCATTAAATTCCTCTGCTACTATTTTCATTTGAAGAAATTTTTGTTGTGACTGAATATGGATGTCTCTGGTAACCTTGAGTATTAGGGCAGAAAACAGGTCCCTTTAAGTTTTTGTGAAGTTATCTGGTGTGCGTTGAGTTTAGAAACCTAAGATGAATGGGTGGTATCAAGAAGCATTCGTAGAGCTATGACAAGTTTTTATGTTAACAATGCAGCAGTACATGTCTTGATGAGCACCTCATCTAGCGGAATCCATCTTTACTGTATTTTTGTTTTTACTGAGGAATTAACATTAATTCATTGCATCAGTATGGGTATGCTATTAGTGTAACAAATGATGTTTGTTTGGATAAACTATTTTTACAGAGTTTGAAAACAAAAGGTTGTCATATATTTTGGTGATAATTGTGACTTGAGACATCAAATATTCATAATTGTAATTTCATCGTGATTGGCAGAGAACACAATGTCGCGTCTTTTGCCTGCATACTCATCAATGTTTGGAGCCATGGAAGGTATATTAGACACAATACCCTGGCCACCTGCACAGCGAAGATCCATAAAGCCCCCTAGAGCAATGCATAAGAATGAACTTTTTGGTTTCCGCTACCCTGTATTAGCTGAGAAGCCTAAATGTAACAGAGGTGAGATTTGAAGAGAGAAGAGATTGTCTTTCTCATTGATGTCAGATGAATATATATCGTTACAGAGGCAGCTATCCTTAAGGGATGTGATCAACTAGAGCTTATCATCTCATACAATGGTGGAGTCCTAATCAAATATAAATTACACAGTTAAGAGTCCTATACATGACTTATTGGTTTTATATTTATCATGCCCCCTCAAGATGGGCCACGGTCAGTGAGCCCTATCTTGTCACGTAAAAATTGAAACTGAGAAGTGGATAATGGCTTGGTTAGAAGGTCTGCTAGCTGGTCTGCAGATGAGATGTGAGCAACCCGTAGCTTGCCAGTTTGAACTTTGTCTCGAATGAAATGGTAGTCCACAGCAACATGCTTCATGCGTGAATGAAAGATTGGGTTGGCACTTAGTTGAGTAGCACCTACATTGTCGCAGTAGATAACAGGAGATGAAGGAAGAGAAATGCCAAGCTCTTGTAGCAGTGAAGAAACCCAGCTTAATTCAGTGGCAGTGGCTGCAACTGAGCGGTACTCAGCTTCGGTTGAAGATCTGGCGATGGTCTTTTGTTTCTTTGAACTCCAGGAAATGAGATTGCTTCCAAGATAGACAAGGTAAGCACTAGTGGAGGAATAATCATCTTTGTTTCCAGCCCAATCGGCATCCGAAAATGCATGAAGATTGTCAGCAAAGGCATGCAGAGAACTGGGTGAGTCACGACGCAGTAGAAGACCTTTGTCAATTGTGCCAAGGAGATAGCGTAGAATACGCTTGAGAAGGACCCAG
This sequence comes from Salix purpurea, assembly GCA_027405865.1. Taxonomy (NCBI): domain Eukaryota; kingdom Viridiplantae; phylum Streptophyta; class Magnoliopsida; order Malpighiales; family Salicaceae; genus Salix; species Salix purpurea. The sequence continues at coordinate 6,247,430 of JAOWLH010000016.1, read as the reverse complement.
TGTGTATCACTTGGGCTATGCATGAACTGTGACAATTTGTTCACTGCGAAGGACACATCTGGACGTGTAAGAGATAAATACTGGAGACTTCCCACAACTTCACGATAGGTGGAAGGATCAGAGATTGGTGAGCCAGATTTTAAGGATATTGCAGAAGCAGAGGTTGGCAGAGGTGTGAGAATTGGATTGGCCTCTTGCATGTTTACCCGAGTGAGCAAATCTTTGATGTACCTGCGCTGAGAAAGAAGAAGACCATGTTTGTGAGGGAGAACTTCAACTCCCAAAAAATAGGATAGATTGCCCAGGTCTTTGAGTGAGAATCGTTTGGCAAGGCTGGACATAAATTGCAAGAGAGCAGCATCATTGTTACCAGTAACAATTATATCATCTACATAAACCAAGAGATATAGAATGTGATGAGCACTGTGAAAGACGAACAAAGATGCATCAGCATGTGAATTTTGAAATCCTGATTCCAACAAAAAATTCCGCAATTCAGTGTACCAAGCGCGGGGTGCCTGCTTAAGCCCATAGATGACTTTGTGAAGTTTGCAGACAAAGTTGGGTTTGTCATCGTCAATAAACCCAGGTGGTTGTGTCATGAACACTGATTCTGTAAGACAGCCTTGAAGGAAGGCATTATTGATGTCCAGTTGTTTGATGGACCAATTTCGGCTGACAGCAAGGCTTAGGACCAGACGAACTATAGTTGGCTTAATTACTGGACTAAATGTCTCATGATAATCGATTCCAGGACATTGGTGAAATCCTTTAGCAATAAGACGCGCCTTAAGTCGATTTATGGAACCATCCGAATTTCTTTTTATCCGATAGACCCACCTGCATCCAACGAGGTTAGTAACACAATCAGGAGGAACCAATTCCCACGTTCCATTGCGAACAAGAGCATCATACTCTTCAGACATAGCTTTTCGCCAATTGGGATCTTTTAGGGCTTGGGAGGAGGATGATGGCTCGGTGATGGGTTTGGAAGATTTAATTGTGTGCAGGGTGAGTTTTTGAGTTGGTTTCTTGATGTTGTTTTTAGACCGAGTAGTCATGGGGTGAGAAGAAAGGGATTGAGGTGGATGTGTTGTGGTGGTTATTGTATCGGTGGTAGTGAGAGACAAGGACGAGGAAGATTGTACCTGGGATTGAGAATTTGACTCTGTTTCGGCATGGGAGGATGATGGCAGTGGAGGAGAAGAAGAGCCCATGGGAGGAGATGCATCCGATTGGTGTCGTAGAGATGGTGCAGATGAAGCCAGCTGCGGAGAAGAAGAAGGGACGTTAATGGTGGGTGGGATCCAGCTGGACACGGAAGTGGATGGACTGGAAGTAACAGTAGGACTAGATTGGAAGGGAAACACTGATTCCACAAATTGAACATGACGGGAGACGTGGATTTTGTTTGCTGACTTGTCAAAACATGGGAATGCACTTTGAGAGAGGGAATATCCTAGGAATACACAAGGCTTTGATTTTGAATCAAGTTTGTGAGATGTGTATGGACCTAACCAAGGATAACACAAACATCCGAATACCTTTAGTTTGGAAAAATTGGGACTCCGTTGAAAAATGGACTCAAATGGTGAAGACATTTTTAACGTGGGAGTGGGCATTCGGTTTATTAGATAGACTGCGGTGGTGAAGGCATAAGACCAGAAGTTTGTAGGAAGGGATGCATGAGAAAGAAGAGCAAGACCTGTTTCCACAATATGTAAATGTCTCCGTTCAGAAAATCCATTATGTTCAGGAGTGTGTGGTGGAGTAGTGAGATGACTTATTCCATTTTCGGAAAGAAAATTTTTGAGAACAATGTATTCACCACCATTATCTGAATAAAAGGAGACAATTTTGAGTTGAAAATAATTTTCCACAATGGCTTTAAATCGTTTAAACACAGTTTGAACATCCGATTTGTGTTTCAGTGGGTATAGCCATATGTATTTCGTAAAATGATCAACGAAGATGACATAATATTTGTAACCATCATGTGAGACAATGGGAGAGGTCCAAACATCGGAAAATATGATTTGAAGAAGACGAGTGGAATTTAAAGTAGATGTGGAAAAAGGAATTTTATGACTTTTATTGCTTAAGCATGCATTGCAGCAAAAAATTTTATTTGAAGAGAAACTTAATTGATAACATGACAGAATATGTTTAAGAATAGAGGAGGCTGGATGACCAAGGCGCTGGTGCCAAATAGAAGCTGTGGTTTTGACTGTGGAGAATGCAAAAATTGGTTTTGAGGATGAGCTTGCAGCTGGCCATTCATAGACACCATCTTTAGTTCCGCCTTTCAGAAGAACATCCCCCGTCCATAGATCCTTTACATGAAAACAAGAGGGAAATAGTTCAACAGACACGTTATTTGTGAGACAAAACAGTGCAATGGAAATTAGATTTTTATGCATGTTGGGAACACATAAAACATCTTGTAATTGAAATGAAGAGTTCGAAGTGGGGAGTGTTACTGAACCAGTGTGAGTTATTGGAAGAGTAGTACCATCACCAAGCATTACATCATCTTGGCCAGTGTAGGGTGCATGAAGAGAAAGATTGCTCAAGTCTGCCGTTACATGATGGGAGGCTGCACTATCCATTAGCCATGGTGAAGAAGTAGATGGTGATGACGATGTGAAATTGGCTTGAGGATGACCAGATGATGGTGTTCCATGAGATTGATTACCAGCGTAGGAGTTAGAATTAGGTACCAAGTGAAAAGAGGGGCACCTTTTGGCAGTATGTCCTTGGATGCTACAAATCTGGCAATGACCCAGATATGGACGTGCAGGCTGTCGATTATTTCGACCAAAATTTGTAGAAGGGGCTGTCATGTTCTGTCGAAAGGTGGGGCGAAAATTGTGTCCCGTAGGAGAGAATGGTGGACGCCAGTTGTTTCTGCCAGATCGCAGATTGTTGTTGCTTGGGTATCTAGATGTAGAATTGGCAGTGACAGGTCCCATAATGGAGGAACGTGACTGCGTTTGAAGGGAAGCTTCAAAGGAGAGAAGCTTTTCATGAAGTTCATCAAAAGTGATGGCAGTGTCCCGAGCTTGAACAGCCCTAACAAGCTCCTTGTATTCATCATCAAGGCCATCCAAGATCTTCTCAGTAAGATCTTCAATATCCATAGGAGCACCAAGAACAGCAAGTTCGTCTGATCTTGCTTTGACAAAGTGCACAAAATCTGTGATTGTCATGGTCCCTTTGGTAAGATTTTTCAACTGGTTCTTTGCATGCTTGATACGTCCGCGAGAAGGTTTCGCATATGTGGTGGCAAGAGTGTTCCATGCTTCACGAGAGGAGGTGGTTCGTGCTACAAAGGAAATTAATGGGGGAGAAAGACTGCCAATGAGAGCATTTAGGATGAGCTGATCTTGCCTAACCCAGAAACTGTGGGCAGGATTAGGAGTGGCTGTACCATTAACTGTAAGTGTTGCTGATGGACATGGCTTGGATCCATTGATGTATCCAAGAAGATCATAGCCAATGAAGAGTGTTTCAAACTGAATTTTCCATGAAGCATAGTTGGAAGAAGTCAATTTGAGTGGGGCTTGAGCGGCTGTGTTAATGGTGATGAGCTGATTGTCTGTGTTTAGGGGAATTGAGGTTGACATGTTTGGGAAAATTTTCGAGGGATCAGAGAGTGCTCTGATACCATAACAGAGGTGAGATTTGAAGAGAGAAGAGATTGTCTTTCTCATTGATGTCAGATGAATATATATCGTTACAGAGGCAGCTATCCTTAAGGGATGTGATCAACTAGAGCTTATCATCTCATACAATGGTGGAGTCCTAATCAAATATAAATTACACAGTTAAGAGTCCTATACATGACTTATTGGTTTTATATTTATCAGAATGGTGGTGGAGGACACTGGCATGTGTCCCTTATTTGATTGCATGTGTCCCTTATTTGATTGCTTTACAAATTTCAGATACAGGATATTTCATCCAACCCTTCATTGAACACTACGATGTCCTCGGAGATTTGATATATTTTGTACCAGGAGCGATCACGAGATTACCTGTCTGGTTCTCTATGATATACTGCTACTTCGCTTACATTGGGATCGTGAAGAACAAAGATGTGCCTCACTTCTTTAGGTTCCATCTGATGATGGGCATGCTACTGGAAACAGGCCTACAGCTCTTGTGGAATACAAGCAATTTCTTTCCTCTCATACACTACAATGGTATGTTTGCGATGCATTACTGGGCTGGCGTGGGACTCGCCTACATTGTGATCTTGTTGCAGTGCATAAGGTGTGCTCTTGCAGGTGGTTATGCTCACCTCCCTATGGTTAGTGACGCTGCATATATTCATTCTCTGTTTAACATAGGAGGGTACCAACGACCTTTCTAGATTTCTTTCTTATAAAATCAGGAAGATCCACAGAACTTGCATATTCAGGCTTGAGGGACTACGATCCAGGGAGGGACAATGTGATACAGACTCTCGACATTGAGAAACAGATAATAAGTGGGAGGTAAAGGGGGCAGGGCTGTTTAGGCTAGAAAGACAAATTTTGTATTCTATCATAATTTATATTGATTACATCAATAATTCTGTATTCCTAATGCGTGAGAAGATATTGATGATTGATGTTTTTTCCCCTTTTGTCGATCCTGCAAGCTAAAGTACATAGAAGTCTCCTTGGTTAATGATGTTTTCATTTCAGTCCCTGATTTTTGATTGTTTTATATGGTCTTGATTTCTATGATATAAATTTTGATTTGTTACAATTTTGTCTTTCAAGTGAAATTTATTATATATTTTATTTTCATTTCGGTCCTTATTCTTTTAATTTTAGGATTGGTTTTAAATCCCTTAATATTTTCGATATAGAAGTTTAGATGTTTTTCAATTTTATCTTTCGATTGAAAATAATCATATATTTTGTTTTTATTTCGGCCCTTATACTTTTAATTTTGATTTTAATTCCTTTATTTTTTTTATATATTTTTGTCCATGTTTATATGTACATGCTCTTAGTTTTGATGTTTAATTTTTATTATTTTCTCTTTTGTTGAGGTTGAAGTTTTTTTTTTCATTTAGTTCTTAAATTTTAATTTGTATTGGTAATCATTTGAAAATTAATATTTTTTTATACTTTCCCTTTGTTTTTTTTATTATTTTTATTTATTCTTCAAGTAAAATGAATCACAAGTGAATATGAAAAATTTATGAGCAGAATTTATTCAGGCAGAGAAAAGCCCTTCATCAAGAGCAGATCACAGCAACTCTTCCGCCTTTTTGGCTAGCATCAAACCTTGTCGCAGGCTCATTTCTGCTTCTTGGCACTTTTTAATTATCTCTTCTGGATTTTTTTTGAAGAAGATGAGGCTTTCGATATTTGAGATTAAGCTGCTCTCTTCATTAACAAGCATATACAGAGGAGAAAGGACAATCGAAGAGGAGATGGAGAAGTGGAAGTCAACTGCTGTTACTTAAGCATGTATAACTTACTGTTTTAATTCTGTTACATGTAACAAACTCTAGAACTAAGAAGAGAAAATGTAATTGAATTCTCTAGATTACTAGTTATGGCAGTTACAATCAGTTAGAACATGCATTCCATGTATTTCAGCCTCAACAGTATAAAAGGGGCATTTCATCAAACAACTGTAAGACAATTAATTTGAAAGAAGAAATTACTTACCTCTTCTGTGAGAAATCCCCTCATCTCTCTCTCTCTCTCTCTCTCCATTGTTCTTCCTTCCTTATCATTGATTCAAAAGCTGCAATTGACATAAACACAAAAAGTTAACATTCAAGGAATTAACAATATAAGCAATTTCTACAGCAACATTACTTTCTGCTTCCATTTCCGACGATTTCTTTAAACGTTCAAGTTTGGCCTCAAAATACGGTTTTGCTTCAGTGATCATGCTTTGCCGATGAATCTTTGTAGAGGCAGCAACCGTGTGTTCTTCATCAGCTGATTGTTTAATTAAGATATAGCCAAAAAAACAGCATTGCATTTATATACCATTAATTTATCAGGAAAAAAGTAGAGACAGATTTAAAAAATAAAAACAAGAACAACATGCGTTCTATTCCCATCCTTGCATCTCTAAATATTACTAGAGTTTATGACCATTTGACTTGTGATGCGCATCAATTACAAAAAAGTAAAAATAAAAATAATATAATTGACAATTGATTTTGCAACCAACCAAAAGATTTTAAAAAATACATCTGTGTTTTATTTGATAAAAAATTTGGAATTGGTTGTTTCACTAGTAAATCTAATGTCATTCATCCTTGCAAATGATCCTAAACACTAAATATACAAGGAAGAAGAAGCTTAAACCAATGAGACAAATGCTAACAGCAAGCCCCGAGACATGTTCTAGAACTGCATATGTGCCTGTGATGAATGCGATAATCATTGTACCCATGCCAATCATGGTAAACAACGTGGCCAGGGCAAATAACTTCATAGGGGTTTCATCTGTTCGAATGGCTCGATTATACAAGCCTTGAAGGAAAGCCAACAAAAAGTGGATAAAGACGGCCGAAATTGAGAGCACCATTGAAATTGCATCTGATATAAGAAATACTTTGAAAGAAGCTTTTTTAGCTAGAATTGCAGTGCCTTGGTCACTCTTGTAACCACCAGGTAAGGTGAATGTTGCTGCAAATGTTACTGTTGCTATTAACGCCGCAACTACTAGATGAGACTCTCTTGCTTTATCCAAAGCTTCCCTCCTGTTTCTCCATTCGATTCTCTCTTCGATTATGTCTCTTCTATGAGGAAAAAGAAAAGGACCGTAGCCAAACGGTCCACTGCCAACATCTTCAAAGGATTTTACAATCTCTTTCTGCAAAATATAATAGATGATATCATTTTTAGCTAATTATTAAAACTCTTGAGCCTTTGTTTTTGTTTGCAATCAAGTCTTTTTTCTTGCTGTAAATATTAGCATGTAACAAAATACTAATTTCCTAGGAGGGGTAACCCAATAATATACTATTGTTTATTGTCTATTTGATTTTTCAACTTTAACTCTCTCTCTCTTCAAAAAGAATTGGGGGCTGAAGTATTTATTTTTCTGTTTTTGTTGTAAACTTGTTTATTTTTGTGTTTTAAACGTGTTATTAAATAACTTTAATTTTTGTTTATATTTTTTTGCTTCAAATTATTTTTTAAAATATTTTTATATTATTTTGATAGGGTGATGTCAAAAATAATTATTTAAAAAAAATACTATTTTGATGCATTTTTAAATAAAAAATATTTTAAAAAGTAACTATTATACTCCTTAAATAAACTGGTTAATTATTTCAATTAATTTTTATTTTTTTCCATTTATATACATATACATATACATATACATATATATATATATATATATACATGTACATGTACATATACATATACATATACATATATATATATGGTTTTATTGAATGCAATAATTATCACAACAGTTAATTCATAGAAGATTGATTACCTGTATCTCACCAAAATCTCCACTATATATGTTCGCGATGCTTAGCTCTTGCTTATTAAGACCATATATTCCAACACTCTTTCCATAACGATGAGGATAAACTTCATTCCATAACACCTGCTTGTGCGTTAAAGCAGCAATTAGATGGAAAGGCGTGTTTCCTTTGTCATCCTTCTCCGTTTTAAGTATTTCAAGTTCTGGAATCATCTTCAGACATTCCTTGAATACTTTGCTGCTTTGACTAGCCACAACATAGTGAAGGGCATTCCACCCTCTGTTATCAACTTGCTCACAACAAGCTGGACAACTAGAAACAATCTCTTTCATTATGACTACACATCCTTGAATGGCAGCAATGTGAAGAGTTGTTCTCTTCTTCTCTTTTTCGGCAAAGTAGGCTGCAGACGCATCACATTTTAGTAATACTTCCACAGCAAACCCACATAAGAAATAGGCAGCGTAATGAAGTGGTGTCCAGCCATTCTCATTGGTTGTTCATGTCAATTTCTTCTCTTTTTCTAATATCTTTCTTATTGTCTCCGAAACCAACAAAACAATGAGTAAAAGTTTCCCTTCATTAACAACAAACAACAGAGAATTCACATAGTCTATATGAATTACTATATATATATCCATTCCATAAACTCACAGATTTTTAGTGGTTTCTGTTTTTTTTTTTTTAAATGCTAATTGTGAAGTAAACAACAGAGATATATAAAATCAAATACATGTGGCTTTTCAATTATAGTTTACACGATTATATATAAATTAATTTATTCCAGACTTCAGTACAAATTAATCCTATCATCATCTTCCGTGGTGATTGCCGCGTGTAGAGCAGTTCTACCATTAGGGCCGCCATAGTCCACTGAAATGCAATTTCTTAGGATTTCATCGATCACCTTACCTTGCTCTGGCCCCGAACCAACGGAAGCAGCAATATAAAGTGGAGTTTCTCCGCGAACATTGGCGGAATATGAAAAGTCAGGGTCCTCTTTAGTCAATATTTCCACCACATGGCTCCGCGCATTTCGAGCTGCCTCGTGCAACGCTGTATCTCCCTCTCCATTGGTCATCCTCAACATCATTTTAGCTGCTGTTACTCCGCTCTCCGGATCTGCATGTGGAGCTTTTGCTCGGCCAATGAGGACTTTCACCACAGTGGAATGGCCATATTTTGCTGCCAAATGGAGGGGGGTTTCTCCTTTTTTATTGGCTTGCAATAACAGTGGTGGACACTTTTCAAGAATTTTATCAACAAAATAAGCGGATCTCGGCTCCCTCCGTTGGTTTCTCAAGTAGACATGAAGAATGGTGTTCTCGTCTAGAGTCAATAACAGATCAAGGCGGGTTTGATTATACTTTAAAGGATCGATGTAGCCTGCTGCTGCAGCTTCGTACAAGACAAGATCCATTTCCTCTCCAGAATCCATTTTGAAGTGTAGAGAACTCACAAAATGAAATGTAATCAAAACAAGGGGAGGAGAAACCACTGTGGTACAAAGGTAAGAGGTTCCATTAGTGTTTTTAGATAGTTTAATATAACAATATTAAAAATTAATTTTAAACAATAAAAAATATATTAATTTGATATATTTTTAAATAACCTCAAGAATTTTATAATAGTGAAGTGGCGACCAGCTGTTATCAACTTATCATTGGTTGTTTTTGTCAATTTCTTTTCCTTTTTTAATATTTTTCTTGTTGTCACTGAAACCAACCAAACAATGAGTAAAAGGTTTCCTTCATGAATAACAGAGATTTCACTTTGTCTATATGAATTACTTAAACTCATAATGAATTTTAAAAAAACTAATTGTGAAGCAAACACATAGATATATAAAATCAAATATATATGACTTTTAAATTATAATTTACATGATTATATATAAATTAATGTATATTCCAGACTTCAGCACAAATTAATCCTACCATCGTCTCTCATCATTTTACTAATGAAAAGCTGCTCTTAATAGGACCTCATTTGCCTACCAAGCAAGTTGCTCATCAGCTTGACATAATACAGTGGCAGATACTGAGAACCTCATTTGCCTACCAAGCAAGTTGCCTCCCAAAGACTAACCTTCTGCAAGTGGGGCTGTCCTTTCTTGTTTCACAGCTATAATCCAGAAGCAAAGAAATCTGGAACCAAAGATTGAGGAGATTAGATTTCTAGCTACTTCCCCATGCTTTGTTTTATGAGGCTGACTCGTTTTAGTTGATAGCCATGTTTTATATTTTCTGAAGACCACAGCGCTACAAGTTATTATTCAGGATGGATAAATTCTTCCATATCTCTTACAAGGCATTGAAAAGGAAAGCAAATGACATTGAACATGATTTTTAAACTCCATGCCTTTTACGAGCGTTGAAGGGCATTTCAAATGTCCAGCAGGTGTATTATATATATCTATATATATATCGTTACATGCTTGCCATGATGATGTCCCAAGTAGCAGCCTCACACTGATTACTAAGGACAGGGATGAACACAGAATCTCTCTATGTACTGGAATCACTCCAAAGACAATTCAATGTAGAACCGTAAAAGTTGGCCAGAAAAGTTGCCTTTCGTTTATTTCATTCTTCTTTAAATAGTCAAGTGCTAGTGTCTCACCCTCTTCCTGATTTGCATCACATGAGTTTCTACAATGACTTCAGTTATGATTAGATTGGGGAGACTGAAAAAAGAAAAGGAAAGAAAACTTATAATTAACGTAAGGTGATTGTTGAATGACTTGTTCAGTTTCTGGACTGAAAAAAATAAAATAGAGAGGGAGGGTGGGTGGGTAGATCCCACGGAACCTTCAGAGAGAATTAACGTAAGGTGATTTTGTCATTGCCTGGGGCTCTTGCTTATGGGTAGTAAATCAAGAGAATTTCAACCCATCAGGATTGCGAAATTCGTTGCTTTACCTGGTCCTAATTGCGTCTCGTAGCTAGCATAAGCATGCGAAGTGCAAACAACTTTTCTCTAGAATCTTTGAAAGAGATCAATTAGTATATAAAAAAAATTATATTTTTCTTCCACTGCTTCTTCATCCTCTGCGCTGCTCTCAACTCGGGCAAACTGATCTTTCTCTCCACCATAAAAAAAATTACATTTCTCTCATCCCCATGATAGACCTCACACCTCTCTCTTACCAATTTCTCTCTAGCCATCCAACCACAGAAACCAACAATTTCTCCCACTATCATTATCATCGCCACTAACACCACCCATAAGTGTCCATTTAACCAATTTAAGCTATATTCATTTTCTTCTCTATTATTTTTCTTATTTTACTTTGGTAATTTTTGATTTTTTTTATGATAAAGAATTATATGGTTTTTGGTTAGGGTTTTTGTTGATTTTGCCTAATTGAAGATTAATTAGATATAAAACTAGTTAAGTAAGTGTGTACATTGTCTTATTTAGTAAGAGAAAAGCAATGAATTATGTTGTGTTAATTATGTTAGTATTAGGGTTTAGTTTATGTTTTTTGTTAATTTTGAATTTATTTAATGCAACGTAAATAATTTTCTATATTGACAATTCAGCATAGAACTTGTCTTATATTGTGGGGATTTTATATTATTATAGTGGTAAAATCAATGATAGTGATAATGGTATGGAAGTACCAACTTATATGGCTTGAGATTAGACAATTCATTTGATGAATTCAAAAATTTAGTGTCAAGGAATTGGGTGGATGTTGGGTGAGGCCATCTGAATAGTTATATTGTTGTACCTATTATTAGTGATATGAGTTTTAATACAACGGTTGTGTTAATCACCAGATTGCAATTATTAGAGCTCTATTTTTAATACAATTGCTGTGTTAATCACCATAAATATTGATTGAGGTATGCGATAATTTTTTTTATCGTAATTAAGGAATGTTAATTAATTAATTTACCTAAAAACTTAAACTATTAAGTAAAGTTTCAAAATATGATTTATATTATTCTCTAACACATCCTCTCAAGTGAAAATCTTTTGGGTTTGAAAGTTGTAAAGACTTATATTACCTTGTGCTTGATTTTTATCGAATATAATGGAGATGGTGAGATTCAAACTCGTGTTCGCTGGGTCAACAAGACTATAATATCATGTCAAAAAATCATCTCACCTAAAAAATATAATATGTTAGATGAAACCCCAAAATATAATTTAAATTATTTTATAACAAGGAGTAGATACCCTACATGGTAGACTTTTGATTATGTGAAATAGCTCGTAAGCCATAAGCTCCAAGAGATAAAAGATGTGAGGCTTGAATTATCCGGATAAGATACGATGCAGATACTCGTGCTCTTAACCATGGCTTCTGTTCTGAATGTTTGGTCTTGCACTCAAGTCTTGTAGCCTTCGGTGAAAGATCATGTGGGGCAGGGAATTTTCCCAGTTACATCAACTGTCTATCTGCATACTAGTAGCATACCCCTATTCTTATAACCTGTATATTCTCTAGCTGAAAAAGGAATTATAGGGAAAGGTAAACTCGTCACCCCCTGTGACTATAGAGTTATACATGGCAGTCAAAATCGAGATTTTGACACGGATCGGAAAGGGTTCCGAAAAATCGGATCGTAAGATCGGATCGTAAAATCGTAGAAAGATCGTACCCGAAATGTCCATACAAAAATCGAAAAATCGTAAAATCGTGTGAGAAGAAAAATCGTAAAATCGTTTGTAAAATATTTCTGAATACAAAATAGCATAATTATGGACATAAAACTTAATTAGTTTAGGTTCATACATGATGTAAAATAACTTCAAAACACATTACAAAACAATTATGTCAATAGAATTTCATTAGGTAAAAACAAAAATATTTAAAATAAATATTTTAATGATATGCTATATAAATTAAAATCAGTCTTATGTCCGTCATTTTCCTCGTTATTTTTAATATATTTATCAAAAGTATTATTATTGAAAGGATTATCAGTACTAAATTCCTAATACTGGTATCAACAGTCAACATCAATATTACTAGTACTAGCTCCAACTCCAACAAATTATTTTGACATCAGGATATGAAAATGATGTAAAACATCAATTTTTTTTTTAATTTAAAGTAAAAATTAAAAAATTTAAGTATAAATTTTAAAGTTAATATTACTGATTTTCAAGAGTGATTCCATGATATATATATAATTTTTATTTTTTATAAAATCAACACAACAATTTTATTTTTTTATAATATATATTTTTTATAATTTTTTTAATATATATATTAAAAACAATATATATATATATATATATATATAATTTGTCCGATGTGGCCTGTGGGACAAATTCATTTGTCCCACATCGGACAACCACAAAGTTCTCTCAATTGAGAGAACTTTAAATACAGCCGAGAGACTCTCGGCTGTAGAGTGGACAACTTGCATTTGTCCCACATCGGACAAATGCAAGGTTGTCTCAATTCCTCTCCTTTTAAATATAGGGGAGAAGCCGAGAGTTAATTAAGAAGTTTAAAGTATAAGTATAAGAGTTAATTAAATAAATCAGTGCAAAATTTGGTTTTAAAATAATATAAAACCTGGATCGTAAAATCGGACCAATCCGGTTCGATTTTACGAGTCAATCCGATTTTGACCGGGTTTGACCGAGTTTGACCGGTTTCGATTTTTCTTTCCGGTCTAACCAGGTTTGCTGAGCCAACTCGCAAACTCGTACGAGTTTGCGAGTTGGCTCGCGAGTTTGACTACCTTGGAGTTATATTATTATTCACTTCAATGGTAAAATGATTCCTTCCTCATTTGCTCATCATTCATGGCTGCAAGAGAACAAAAGAATCAATTTCAAAAATTTATCCCTATATTCATTCTGAATTCTATTAATATAACCACTAAATTCCACTCATCGTTGTAACTAGTAAGTTTGGTTTAAAGCAAACAAATTGATCAATTTAATACTCTGTTTTCAAAAATGCTTTATAATTAGACCCAAAGCCAGTATCTGTTGAACTTCGGATCCAGTCCACTAAATCAGATATCTGCTGCAAGAATTAACGCAATGACCCTGCCTTTGGCTCGGAGAGAAGTTGTGCAGATGTCCAGAAAATGCTTCCACTTTCCGCGACCCTATAGTTGCTGAGAAGCCTGAATGGCGGTGGAGGTTATTGCAGTGTATCAAATATGAGCTTCTTTATCCAATCCTTTCTGTAAATAAACCTTTGGTTTCCTATCGGTTTTAGACAGTGTAGAATGAAAGATATAAAGTATTTCCTAGCTTCTAAATTACTCCCTAAACTCTAAATTGTAAAGAAAACGTTAATAGTAAAAGAAAAGAATCTAAAAATAGCTAGAAAAACAAAGAAAAATCTAAAATAATATTAATTTGGACATGAAATGGGATTTAATGGTTACATCAAAGTCAACTCATTATAGAACCATGCATGTAGAACATGCTTATAAAATCAAACTCGTGAACAAACTTTACCATCACAAACACTTGAAAATATATAAATTTCAGTTTCCCTCCTTTCTTTTCAAATTTATTCCAATTTTCATTTTTGTAATCATTGAAAATCCATATGAAGCAGATCCAGAAAACGAAAACATTAAAAGAAAATAGTGCCAAAGCAATCAAAACCCAGATCTCCATCCCTCGCCAATTCCTTTCCCATGAAACCAGTAGCAGTCTGCTTCATTTATGCTTGGTCTTTATGCCACTAGCTTTCTGCATCCTCCAGCCTCGACGATGTATCTAATGTTCGACGATGGATCTAATGTTCGACGATTCACAGAATTTTGTTCAGATTTTCTAGATTTTGACAATGGATGAGAAGATGATCCACAGATTATGTTTCCAAATAAGAAACAAGGCAGGAACCTTTCTCAACTCCAATATTACTCTTCTAACCAAGACTCCTCTCGTATTGATTCTACCCAAATGGCAAGCCAACAAAATACTTCCGTCTTGGGAGGGACTAAACCTTTCCATATACCATTGAAGGAAATGAAATTGATAGATCGACAAGTTGGAGAACGCAGATAACACATAGACTTGACAGAGTACATCCCATTAGAATTAGAACGCAGATAACACATAGCTCATCTGAATTTATCCCTATATTTATATTGATAACTAAAATGATTTTTTTTTATTGAACAACTGTTCCTACATATTTTTAAGGAAAGCCAAAGTTGAAAAAGTACATGTATCAATTGGAATTATACGAAGAACATTTCTTGCAGAACTGTTTCTTCTCTTGGAAACCAATCAAAACAAGAAAAAAAGCTCCAAATACCATCATCAAATTTGTGTGCCCAGTGTCCATCTTCTTAGAAGAAGAATTGTTTCTTCTCCAACGCATAAGAAAAACACAAAGGAAGGTTGAAGAGCAGTTTTAGTGAACAAAAGCTCATGTCAATTACAAAGCTTCTGCCCACTGCTTGCATTAATTACTTTAAAGTTTGTTTTCTATTTTTTTTTCTATTTTCTCTTTTCAATCAACATTGCAGATTTGTTGAGAACTTGCTTGTTGAAAAAACTCAAATGGACAGGGGTTTAATTTTGTAGTTGAATTTTTTGCTTGTTGAAAGAACCCAAATGGACAGGGGTTTAATTCTGTAGTTGAAAGCATCTCATGATTTGCTTGTTGAAGGTAAAAGTGTTGGGTTTTTTGATTGATAGGCTTGTGAGAGAAGGGAGGACAACTCAAGGCATTGGGATTTTTTAGAGAATGGAGAGGTATTTTGGTTTAAGAGAGACAAAAATACAGCACGCAGGATACTTAACGTGAAGCAGGAAGATTCGTGACTCCCTGTTGATACAAGAGATGAGAGTGAGATGTGGAGAATAAACATATTTTAGTTTTGATCTACAACAGGGGTTGTTGATGGTTAATTGAAATTCTTGCTCATCAATTCTTCAATGAAAGGGTTGAAATCAGAATGAGAAGACCCACCTTATTCAGCAGCTCTCCTTGCCATTTCTCCAAGCTTCCTTGCTCTGTTTCTCATCTCCTCTGCTTCTTTACCTTCCATAATGGCCTTCTCTATGGCACCTTTCTTCACAAATTATTTTCGAAGGCCGAAAGTATTTTTTAAAAACAATTATTTAATTATATAATTAATTGTATAATACAAAATTATACACAAACCACAGAATATTCATAACAATTAGACAAACATTTACTGGTTTTGAGCACCTCAAAAGGTTCTTAGGAATCCAAGAACACAGAATCACTGCACTGGTTGATGCTCTTGGAACACTGAGAAGCTTTAGGGAGAGTTCTAGCAACTCATATGAGGTCAAACAGCTTTTCTGAAAAGAACTCTGCTCCTTCGAAAGGTGTTCTCCATCTTTTCCAAAATCTTTACATTCTTAAGGAAAAGTACACCACCTGGACATGTTATAAATCATCACTTATTAACTATAATATTGTTATTTTTTAATAAAAATTAATATTATTAAAAATTCATTCTAGCAGAATGTTTTTTTGTATCTTTGAGGTTATTCTATAAAAATAATAATATTGTATTGTGTTTTTAAATTACTTAAACTATGAATGAATGTTTATTTGAATTATGTATTTCAAGGTGTTTAAGATTTTTTATTATTTATTTCACTTTTTTAACTATATTATACTATTATTTACTACTTATATAACATTCTCAATATAATCAATTAATAATTTTAGAATTTTACATTATATTTTTATTATCATCTGAAAAAAATATTTTTAAAAACCTATGTTGCCGTATCATGAGTGTTGAGCCTCGATCTAACACCAACAAAAAGTGGATAAAGACAGCCGAAATCGAGAGCACCATTGAAATTGCATTTGATATAACAAATACAATAAAAGCAGTGTTTTTAGCTAGAATTGCAGTGCATTGGTCGCTCTTGGAACCGCCAGGTAAAGCTGTTGCAATGATACCATTGCTATCAGCGCTGTAACTACTAGATGAGACTCTTTGTGCGTATTTCCAAGTCCGATTCAGCTCTGGATTCGTCTTGGGTTTTTTTTATGCTGAGTTCTGGGTTGGTCAAAGAAAAAGAAAGCATTTTTTTTATATTCATAACTGAAAACCATCATAAGATATATTGCCCTTGATTTTCGAAGTTATTTCTCTTTCGCACCAAAACTAAATAATCTACGTAAAAAAGAGTTAACTCAGTGCACAGACTTCTACTAATATTCCTGCCAGGGATAAAGTTAGGCCAACCCTTAAGAATTTCTTGCTCTGCTGTATGCATTCATATTTGGTAGAAAAAGTTGGCTGTTTCCAAAAGAAATTATACTCTTAAGTAATAGTTTTATTCCCCAATCAGATTTTGATGCCAACGGTAGCTAGGTTGATGCAAAACCTAACACTCTCATGATCAGCTGCATACATGCAGTCTGCCGAGACTTAGGATTTTCTTGGCCAAGTGTCTTAAATTTTACTAAAAAGGTTCAATAATTCGTAATAAAGTCTTTTTATTCATATTGATCAAGAATTATATCTACGTTTATTTTTTTTATTTTTATAGAAAAAAATGTTGTTTTTGTAGATTTTTTTTAAAGTAATTCTATCAAAATATCCAAATTGAGAATTCATAGTTATTTGACCCGTAAGATATTTTTTTCCCAATAAAAAAAATTATATATACATGCTTTTTCAACACGTTTTTTTAGTTAAAAATTATAAGTGAAAATAAAAACGTTTATGTATATATATAATTAAATAAATTGAGAGCTATATTTGTTAATAAATAAAAAGAAAAGGTCAAAAACTACAATTAAAAATAAATCTGAAAAAATCAAGAAAAAAAATATAGATCAAGATATTTAATCTTGCAAGATGAGACATTTATCATTTTTATTTAATCAAATGACAATAGAAATATACATACATTAACTTGATTGGATGCAAATATTTATTTGTGTAAAAACAATCATCCATAAAAAAATAATCAAATTATAGACAAAAAAAAAATATTAAATACATAAAATTAAAAGAGACTTTATAAAAAAAAAATTGAAAAATATAAAAGGCATTAATTGTTTTAAAAATAGAAAAACAAAAAGAAGGTTAAAGGTTGTTGGGTCTAGATAGCAAAGTTAGCCTGCTTCACTCATTTTGTCAGGGCCTGTCAAGGTAGGCTCGCGCGCTTGAGTTTTTATTTTTGTCGGTTGGTAGGCTCTGGGATGCGAGCTTATTTGTTTTAGGGCTTGACTAATTAGAGCCCACTTGTTAGTAAGGGATTGAAGTGACCCATTGATAATCTATCCCAGTTTCCTTCTGTAAATGGGCACTGTGGGCTCGTATGAGACAGTAAGTTCACTGTTTTCATTTCAGCAAGATCTTATACTTAAAACCAAAGTTTTCAGTTTTGCTTATTTTGGTGTTTTGTTTATTTAATTGGAATATAATATTTTAGTTTTGAAGTGTTGTTTTGGGGTTGTACTGCTTATATATAATTAATTATATATATGAAAAAAAATTAAAAAGAAAAAAAATTAAATATAATTTTTATTTTTTATAAAATCAAAGTTGAGGCAACAATTTTATTTTTTTATAATATATATTTTTTTAATTTTTATTTTTATGAGTTTGGTTCTCAAATTTTCAATATATCTCATAAACAATAATATATATATATATATATATATATATATATATATATATATATATATATATATATATAAGGCCGAAACGGCACAGACGAAGTAATACTGGCACGTTTCAACCGGTGTTTGGCCGAAATCCAGAACGGGTCAAAACTTAAACCGAGGTAAAAACGACACTCTTTTATCTAGTTTTTCTTAACTAATACGAAATATTTATGCCGAAAAGAAACAAAACAAAAGTAATACCTATACTTCAAATTAGTTTTAACAATGCAAGGCAACTAATACAACTCTTATAAATTGGGGTAGATTGGAGTGCCCTTAGCTAATAATACATCTTAGTTTTTTTTGATAGAAAATTTAGAAGTAAACTCTTGTAAATGATCCTACATGCAAGGAGGAAGAAGCTCAAACCAATGAGACAAATGCTGATGGCAAGCCCCAATACAGGTTCTAGAACTGCATATGTACCTGTGATGAATGCGATAATCATTGTACTCATGCCAATCATGGTAAACAACGTGGCCAGGGCACATAATTTCACAATGGTTACATCGGCTTTAGTGGTTCCCTCAAGGATACCTTGATGAAATGCCAAGAAAAAGTGGATAAAGACAGCCGAAATTGAGAGCACCATTGAGATTGCATCTGATATAAGAAATACTATGAAAGCAACTTTTTTAGCAAGAATTGCAGTGCCTTGGTCGCTCTTGTAACCGCCAGGTAGGGTGAATGCTGCTGCAAATGTTACCGTTGCTATCAGCGCCGCAACTACTAGATGAGACTCTCTTGCTTTATTCAAAGCTTCCTCTTCCTTTTTCTTTCTCTCCTTGATTTTCTCCTCTATGTTTTTGTCTATTCCAGGAGTATTAAGAAAAGGACCGAAGCCAAACGGTCCACTGCCAACATCTTCAAGGGATTCTATGATCTCTTTCTGCAAAATATAATATGAGATATCATTTTTAGCTAACTATCAAATATCAACTCCTGAGCCTTTGCTTTTGTTTGCAATCAAGTCTTTTTTGTTGCTGTAAATATTATAGATAATTAGCAGGTTACAAATACTAATTTCCTAGGAGGGGTAACCCAATAATATATTATTGTTTATTGTCTATTTGATTTTTCAACTTTAACTTCCTGTCTTCAAAAAGAATTGGGGTCTGAAGTGTTTATTTTTGTGTTTTAAACGTGTTATTAAATAACTTTAAATTTTTGTTTATATTTTTTTGCTTCAAATTATTTTTTAAAATATTTTTATATTATTTTGATATGGTGATGTCAAAAATAATTATTTTTTTAAAAAATATATTATTTTGATGCATTTTTAAATAAAAAATATTTTAAAAACTATTATACTCCTTAAATAAACTGGTTAATTATTTCAATTGATTTTATTTATTTTTTATTCTTTTCCATTTATATATATATATATATATATATATATATATATGGTTTTATTGCATGCAATAATTATCACAACAGTTAATTCATAGAGGATTGATTACCTGTATCTCACCAAAATCTCCGCTATAGATGTTCGCGATGCTTAGCTCTTGCTTATTAAGACCATATATTCCAGCACTCTTTTCATGAGGATAAGGATGAGGATAAACTTCTCTCCATTCCTCCTGCTTGTGCGTTAAAGCAGCAATTAGATGGAAAGGCGTGTTTCCTTTGTTATCCTTCTTCGTTTTAAGTCTCTCAAGTTCTGGAATCCTCAGACATGCCTTCAATGCGTAGCTCCTTTGACTGGCCACCACATAGTGAAGGGCATTCCAACCTCTGTTATCAACTAGATCACAGCAAGCTGGACAACGAGAAACAATATCTTCCATTACCTCTACATCTCCTTGAATGGCAGCAATGTGAAGAGCTGTTCTCTTCTTCTCTTTTTCAGCAATGTAGGCTGCGGACGCATCACATTCTAGTAATGCTATCGCTGCTGGACTAAGAATCCAACTAGAGAAATAGACAGCGTAGTGAAGTGGTGTCCAGCCATTATCATCGGTTGTTTTTGTCAATCTCTTTTCCTTTTCTAATATCTTTCTTGTTGTCACTGAAACCAACAAAACAATGAGTAAAAGTTTCCCTTCATGAACAACAGAGATTTCACGTAGTGTATATGAATTACTATATATATAAATATCCATTACTTAAACTCACAAAGAATTTTAGTGGTTTCTGTTTTTTTTTTTTTTTAAAAAAACGAAGCTAATTGTGAAGCAAACACAGAGATATATAAAATCAAATATATGTGGCTTTTCAATTATAGTTTACACGATTATATATCAATTAATTTATTCTCCAGACTTCAGCACAAATTAATCCTACCATGATCTTCCGTGGTGATTGCCGCGTGTAGAGCAGTTCTACCATTAGGGCCGCCATAGTCCACTGAAATGCAATTTCTTAGGATTTCATCGATCACCTTACCTTGTTCTGGTCTCCGACCAGCGGAAGCAGCAATAAAAAGTGGAGTCTCTCCGTGAACATTGGCGGAATATGAAAAGTCAGGGTCCTCTTTAGTCAATATTTCCACCACATGGCCCCGCCCATTTCGAGCTGCCTCGTGCAACGCTGTATCTCCCTCTCCATTGGTCCTCCTCAACATCTTTTTAGCTGCTGTTACTCCGCTCTCTGGATCTGCAGGTAGAGCTTTTGCTTGGCCAATGAGGACTTTGACCACAGTGGAATGGCCATATTTTGCTGCCAAATGGAGGGGGGTTTCTCCTTTTTTATTGGCTTGCAATAACAGTGGCGGACACCTTTCAAGAATTTTAACAACAAAATAAGCGGATCTCGGCTCCCCCCCTTGGTTTCTCAAGTAGACATGAAGAATGGTGCTCTCGTCTGGAGTCAATAACCGATCAAGGCAGGTTTGATCATTCTCGAAGCCACCGATATCGCCTGCTGCTGCAGCTTTGTAGAGGACAGGATCCATATAGATGATGCTATTCATTTCCTCACACGAATCCATTTTGTAGTGAAACTCGCTAAATGAAATGTAAACAATACAAGGGAGGAGAAACCACAGTGGCACAAAGGTAAGAGGTTCCACTCACACAACTGATCACAAGCTGCTGATTTCTTTGGTTTTTATAGAAAGAAAAAGCTAGATAATAGACAGCGTTAACATTATTACATTTCTGCTAAATTAATATCATAACATTATTCCTAACAGCTGTGTATAGTTGCGTGGATTTTTATCCTCTTTTTTTTCCTGATGCAAGTCAATTCTTAATAATATATTCACATCCATAGCTTGATTCTGGATCAGTCCCAAATAAATTAACCTCACCCGCGGTATAGCGGTGAGCATTTTTAATTAAAAAGGGATGGAGTTGGGAAGATTCAAAACTATGACCAATATTGAAGGAGCCATTTAATTAGCTGGCGTGGACTCTGTCTACAGTCGTTTTAAATTCTCATAGATCGCATCGAGTTCGAGGTGGAATTATATTCAAACAAGTTAAGAATTCCTTAACAAAAGGGACCTGCGCGCATTGGATTTTGGAGTCATTGTCGAGTCATTTTTTTGTTTTTTTTTTTATAATAATCAAGTACATTTATTAAAAATAAAAAAAATATGTAGAACATGATCCTGAAAAGTCTCGTTTATACATCGTTAGTTTAGTAATTTTTAATCTCTTAAATTGTAGTCGAGGTTTCATAATTCGCTGGCGAGGAATCTGTCTGGATTCTATATTTATTCAAAATAGCATGCAATTTAGTTTTTTCAATCAAGTTGCAAATTGGCTCTTACAATTGTAATTTACTTTAGTTCATTCAAAATCTTGTAAGAGATTTTAGTTGTTAACATTGTAAAGAGGGGTAATACTCATAACCCATTTTCAAGTTATTCCCCTAAATTTTGGACAGATTTGAGAGTCTGGTCATGTCTTTATTGTGCTAAAAAATTAAAAAAAAATACAGATTTAAGGCTCAAATAATTCACTATTCATTTCCTTTTCACCGAAAAATCATGTTTTGATAACAACTCTATAGATATGTTTAATGACTTTATTCTTCATCAAATTTGTGAAATATTTGACGAAAATGATCACTTGATTCTTAACTATACTAGCATATGATCAATTTTTTTATTAACACCATAAGTGTGTTAAATGAACTCCAAAAATAACAACTTGTACAGCTTGCCGCTGTAGTTGTCAAATTCAACAATTCATGACACGTACTTTCTAGTTTATGTATATAATAAATTTGATTTTTTTTAATAAACAGGCTACTATTATTTTATACTGTTTAAATGCCTGTTTGGGAGGGCGGTTGCGGTAGCTTTTCAAAGTGCTTTTCGTGTTGAAATACATCCAAATGATGTTTTTTTTTTTTTTAAATCATTTTTGACATCAGCACATCAAAATAATCTAATAACACTAAAATATATTCATTTAAAAAAAATTGAAAAGTTGTGGCCCTGCCGATGAAACGCCGTGCCAAACAGCTTCTAAAACCGCACTGTGAAACGCACGCATTCTTCCACACCAAAGAGTATTCTCTACTGAAAAAGCTTGCTTCATCTTATATAATATTCCTTCAGTTTTGTAGAAAAAACAAAGTCCTTTACCTTTAAAAATAAATAAAACAAATCAATCAAACATAAATTCACTTGGTTTGACCCTCTCTCTGATTTGTTTTTTAATAATGAAATAGAATCATTTTGGCAATAAAACAAAATAATGCATTCAACTTCAACAATTATTTTTAATTCTACATTGTCCAAAAATTAACCAACTTCACAAAAGAATTATACAGTAAATCCATCATTTCCAGCATATCAGACACTACATAAAATTTAAAATCAAATTACCTGATAAACAGGGTTCTCCCTGATAAACAGGGTCATGGCTCCACTACACCTAAAACAAATTGGATTATATCATCATAGGCAATCTTACAACACAATTTTGCTCTAACCAAATAAAATCTTAAAGCTCCTACATATTTCTTAACATAGATAAACAAATTTCATGAATGAATGCAATGTAATAAGCTATTCAACTATTTTGTATCTATAAATTAAATTGCTCAGAGTAATAACAGCTCTATCAATCATGGGTTTTCAGAAGCAGAACTGGCATTAAAGCTGTGTATTAATCATCACTGCCAGGAATTTCTGGAAAAAACACAACTTCAATCATAGAACAAACAGAACCGAAGATAAATCAATATAAAAGAAAACTTGATGAATCCGATCAAAACTTGATTTATCTCTTTGCTTCATTGATTTCTATCAGAAGAGCGATAAATCCAATCTAATAATCTCCAACAAATTCAATATCATAAAACAATCAAAACTTGATGAATTTGGAGGGATTTTTTGGAGGCAAAACCATTGACACAAAGGGCATAAGCCCCCACGTGAACACCACCAAAAAAGATCCAGTCTTTGCCTCACTGACTAGCTTGATTTCCACCAAAGTTCTCAGAAAACAAGCTAGAGGTATAGAGAGGCAACAAAAAAACACATACCCAAATGAAGAAAAAGAGATTTTTTTTAAAAAAAAAAGAGATTTTTTTTTTAAAAAGTCGTGGCTAAACTGCAACACTGAAAGGTTTTGTTATTGAAAGGATATAGAGGCGAGATAAGTTTTTGAAAAGATTTGTGTGATGAAAACAGGGTTAGTGTGAAGCCTTATAATGGAGGAGAAACAGAGGTGTTATGAAGTTATATAGAGGCGATAAAGAGCTATAAAACCCTAGTTTTGTTATTTGAGGAGGTGTTTTGTGTTTATTGGGTAGTGTAGGCTGGTCCAGGGAATTTGGGGTACTGATATTTGGGGTTTATTTTTTTATTTTCCATCTTTAATTACTGGATATTTTTTAACATCATAAATTTCATTTTTTTAAGCTAAGAAAATCAACAACAAAATAATCCATCTTTTATTCTTCCTAAACAGGTTTATTAATCTTATAATTAAAAGTATAGGGTTTATGGCTGGATTTGGGTAGTCCATTTCGAAACCCAAAATATCATGAAAATAAAATAAAATATTATATATTTTATCTATATATATAAAAGAAATACGTCATAAAGTACTCAAAACCCATAGTTCATACTTCATACAATAATTTTTCATAGATCAGGACCCCGAAAGAATGCCGCAATAATTCTGGGCTTTGGATCATCCATTATGGCCGAACCTGAACTTGAGAAACTGCCTCCTTAGCTAAACTTCAGCACAAGCATTGCCTTCCCTCGAAGTTGCTTCCAACCTTAATGCGCTTTCTGCTAAGAACTTCTCCAGAATCATATTTTCACAATCATCAAAGTTCCCCATCGTAACTTTTCTTATAGAATGTCGCCAACACTTTATAGGTCTCAACTTGCAACAATCGAGATCATCTTCTATGGTTCGCGCTTTATCGTATTCAAACTACAAAATAGAAGAAAAGTATTAGGGTTTGTGTGTTCATAACTATCCTGCGCTCAGACAGATTATCCTGTAAAGATAACAGATCTCATACCAGACATAAATATATTTAACAAGGTCAATCATAACTTTGAGAACTAGGACAACTTCATACCTTTAGAGATTTTTCTTGGCAATTCGAAATAACAGATAGTTTTGATAGACAAGGAGCAAGCCACATCAAACCATCCACCAAGTCATTGATGTTCTTCGGTTTCTGTTCTGTTACCAGCTTCAGATAATTGAGGTCATATAATGGAGCAAGTAAGTTCTTCCTAACATTTATAGGAACAATCAAAGCCTAGAAAATGAAAAGAGAGACAAATTAATAAAAAAGATTGTATTTTCTTGTAAATCAACAAAGTGAAACTATTTTATGTATAGAGACAAAAGATGGCTTCTCAAGAATATATTCGTACCACGTCCATATCGCAATCGATTTCTAACTCTTTGCAATGGTCAAAGCATGCCAGAAATTCTCGCAAATTTGTGTACCAATGATCGGAGAGTCCACGATCTGCACTTAGTGAGAGCTTAGCATGGACACATGGAGAATAAATAATCACTTGTGAGGGCTTTAAATCACCACCGTAAGCAAATGTGTTCAAGCTTCGAGCATAAATCTCAATCTTCTGTAATTTAAAACAATTTCTGAGCTCCACTGTCTTAAGATTAGAATTGGAAACATGAAAGTTCTCCAATAATCGACAGTAAACAAGTTTCAAAACCTCGAGTCGAAGAAATTGAGCAACTTCATGCTTAATCCATTCATCTGTTACCTGAGCATTCCTTAAAGATAAGTATTTGAGGGATTTGCAAGTAACGAGATTGATTCTACATGATGAATGTGCTTCTCCACCGAATGAGAAGGATTCAAGATTTGAAGCATCAATTTCGACCTTATCCAGTCCTTGGCATAATTCTATCACGACAATCTTGAGTTTTTCACCTGAAATCTTGAGTGTTTGCATCCCCTTACACTTTTCTAGATTCAATTCTTTAATGGAAGGGCAATTCAATGTCAAATTCTGGGGTGGCTCCAACATAAACCCTTTCAAACTCAAAACTGCAATACTATGCGCAGAGAATACTTTCATCGGCAAATTATAATGAGCCTGAAATTTGAATTTTTGTCTTCCAACAATATCAAGCTTCAACTCTTTCACCTTATTCTCAATAGCGTATCTAATTGCACTATCAATACCATTAATTGGCTGCTCATAACTGTCCTCTAAATTAAAAGAAAAGCAAAAAATATTTAAAGCAATTCTTGGGGGACGACGAGAAAGAAAACCACTCACGTAGCTCAAAAACTTATCTAATCTGGGCTTACCTTTGAGCCAAGCGCATGATCCCATGTTTAGGGTTTCATCAAAAGAGATGGAAGGAAAGCAATTCCATGCAGATGCAAAATGCTTGGACAAAACACTCATCTTTGCAGCATCTTTATAGGTTAAAAAAGACATGATATGTTGAATGATGGGCTCTGGCAACTCGGTGATCAAGTCAAGCTCTTGAATTGAGTAATTGATCATCGAACCTCTAGTTGTTTTAGTTTTCTTTGTTGCCCTCATCTTGATTAACCTAAACAAAGAAACGGGTTTGAAATAAAAGCAAGTGTCAGTAGTACTAGATATACCCAAGGATTGGAGTCGAAATCGGAGTTGAAATCGGAGTTGGAGTTGGAGTTGGAGTTGGAGTTGGAGTTGGAGTTGGAATAGAGCACGTGTTAATTTTTTTTGTTCTTTATTGTGTGTTTCAGTTGCTAACAAGGTAAATTAATTTGGTTTTTGAAAGGATTAATAAAAAGCATTAAAAAACTAAACCAAGTTTTAAAAGAATGAAATTAAAGATAAAAAAAAAAAAAAACACATGAATGCTCCAATGAATAATGATTTGAGAGTAGAAGGACCAAACCATATATTAGTTATTTTGTTTATTAGTTCGTTAGTTAACTAAACCACATCTTTATTTTTTCACAACGTTAAAACCAAAAAGCAAGAACAACAATGGGAGCCTTAACCAAGAACACAGACCACCCAATGACCTTCATACCATAGCCACTTACTCAAACACCAATTGTTATTGCCCCTTTGATGAAGCAGGTGCCTAGAACAAACACAATCTTCAGTTTCCCTCCAAAAAAAAAAAAAAAAAACACCCCTATCCATAATCCCAATCTATTTACAAGATATTTTATTTACATTATATATATCAAAACATGAGTAGAGTTTTTTTCTTTCATTATCAAGTTATTGAGTAAATCAATTTTTCACATCGTATAAATAAAATTATAATGTTATCACATCATCTATAATTTATTTATATTATGACCACCACGAGAAGAAACTTTTTTCTCTCTTTAATGTTTTTCCACACAAATCAATTATTATATTATTCAAGAATATTACAAGTAATGATATGATTGATTTAATTATGATATAAATCAAAACACATATTTATTTTAATGCAAAACAAATTTAGTTTACATAATACAATCATGCGTTTTCAAAAGAAACTATTTCAGATACATCATTCATACTTAATTTATATTCAAATAATTTTTGAGTACAAAATTATATTACATAGAAAAATATGTGTTGTTTATATAAAATTATAAATAAAAGACCCATTACTCGACAGCACAACGCTATGAGATATATAATACCTAATATAATTAACTTATTCACATAACATTTATTACTACTACTATTATTACTTCTATATGTAACCTATTTCATTAAATAGGGTAACAATTTATTCTTTTATATTTTCTTATTGTTTTATGTGTGTATTTTTTTTATTAGATATGGACTTGTGTTCATACACACTACATAAACATTTTTTATTTTGTATATACATTTCTTAACACTAGGACTAGAAAATTAGCAATATTATGATAATTATTGACTCATACAACACTCGTGAAGCCACAAAATTTGTATGGAAAGTATACTTTATCGAGATTATTAAGTTAATAAGGCTTCACCTCAATCCATTAAGGACTGTTAATCGAGCAACGATAGATCCAATAAATAAACCAATTATATAGTAAACGTGTTAGAGTATAAATATAGAGTATGCTAGGTATATAAAGGTGTAACTATTGTAACACACAATGTGTGCGATAGAATAATAAACAATATATGAAATACAGATTCTCTTCTCCCTTTCTTTCCTTTATTCTCTCTCTTCCCTTTTTTGTTAATTATACTTTACTGTAAATCTTTAAATCCTAGCATGGTATCAGAGTTCTTATGCTTGCACAAATGATTTAATTGATCCAATCATCTGCTTCCATAATCTAATCCTTATGCATTATTAAAAAAAATCTGGATTTGTTTCTTCTGTTCTACATCCAGAATCCAGAGAGCGGCGAATAGCGAAAGTGAGAAGAAGAGCTTGTTTTAAATGTCTAGCAAGACTGAAGAGGCACAAAATAGCAATGGCACCTCAACAACATTGTTTGTTCTTTACGCCATTTGTTCTTTGTCTTCTCACGCTGTCAAAGACCTGCACTCCACCGAGAGACGATAAGCAGAAGAGTTCGATAGAGACCACTGCTAAGCTCATTTTTCAGTCTTGACTTCTTTCAACTCACAAGGCACGGCAGATGCATCACCATTTCTGCCTTCCTCAACTCTCTAATCTCCACTACTTAATTCAAATTTTAAAAAATAAAGCTCAAACAGAGTAGCAGCAGAGCGAGAACCACCATGCATCATGAAGAAGCAGCAAAGCAAGCATGACTTCCAAGTATGCTCTAAATATCTAGTGAATTCAAATTTTGCAAAAAAAATGAAGCTTAAACAGAGCAGTAGCAAAGCGAATAAAAAAAAAACAAGCGAGAACCACCGTGCATTGTGAAGAAGAGTGCACACACAGAAGTCTCACTTCATATCCTTCCATTAAACCTCTCTACATCTCTCTCTCTCTCTGCTCAAGGATCTCTTGGAAAGATCCTCTGTGTATTGTATTGTAGTTTCTTACATATTTTCATTTCCAATTTTCTCAATGTCTTCTTCATACTAAGATATGTTAATATTGTTGGTGTTGTTGCTGGAGGCATGGAGAGCATGTCAAATGTCCCTAATACTTGGCAGAAGCAAGGGATCCTGACTTGGACACGGTTTACTGATATGATGTAGAGATTCTTCACTCTAGTGTTGTCAGCGCAGCACCATCGCCGCCACAAGAAGACCCAGAGCCACACAGAGCCATTTCTTCTTTTTTGAATTCTCTTTGCTTGTTCTGTTATCTGCTGTCTAGAAGGCGCCAGAGACGTGTGAATTTGTGCTCTTATTATGGTGTCGTTTTGTGAGTAAAAAACAAAAAAAATCATCATTGAGAAGTAGAAAATAAATTCTTACACAGATTAAAAAAATTCATTAACAAGTAGAAAATGAAATACAAATTTTGCCCCCTTTCTTTCCTCTCGCCCCTCTCTTCTCAATTTCTTACATAGAAAAATAAAATTCAAATCAAGAAATAGACAAATGAAATTTCTTTCCTCTATTCTCTCTCTTCTCTGCCATCAGAGCATTCTTCTTCTTCCCAATCTCTCAATTTCTCAAATCTCTTAATCAAATTCAAAATCATCTTTGTTCCTTCTGATTTTCTCTTCTCCTCTCCTTTTTTCTCTTTCTCTTGTCCATACCGATTTATATCAAAAGAATTAAGTACTCCTTTGTTTCGTATTCATTGCTGCAATTTTATGCTTGATTTACCAAAGCAAGAGATTGAGGGGGATGTTAGAGTATAAATATAGAATATACTGGGTATATAAAGGTGTAAGTGTTTTAACACACAATGTGTGTGATAGAATAATAAACAATATACAAAATATAGATTATCTTCTCCCTTTCATTCCTCTATTCTCTCTCTTCCCTTCTTTGTTGTCTCAATTCATTTACTTTAGTGTAAATCTTCACAAACCTAACAAAACATACTCACTCATGTAATGATTAGAACCTTTCCATAGATGTTTACCTTGTAATATCACAATGACAAGCCTTATAAAAATAAAATCTCATGTCAAGTCATGAAACTTTCATAAGGAAATAGATAATAAGATGGTGAAAATTCACAAATATACCCACAAAAATTCCAAAATGAGTTTGGAACCTTAGAGCAAATTGAGGGGGATTTTCTGAGCAAACTTGATGTCGAGCTTCCTAACTTGAAGAATGTAACTTGTCTTGTAAATATAACTTATAGACTCCTTCCATATTTGAAGAAGTTGAGTAATTAAGAACAACATAATTTTAGTGAGAGATATAAGAACTTGATTGCTATGTTAAATATGACCTTGCAAAAAATAACTATATAGGTGCTCGTATATTTTAGGTACCTCCTTTATATATATATATATATATATATAACAATTGGCATGATGGGATTGCATGATAACTAGTAAAAGACATGACAAGCAAAGTGAGAGAGAAAGCAGGTGTTAAGGGCTGACCTAAAAAAACCTGGGAAAATATATGTAACTAGAAAATAAAAGACCCAAATAGTAGTTTAGATAGAATCAAGATGTAGGCTCTAGTATCTTTGGGCTGCTATTTTTTTTAGGCGGTCTGATCAGTTTAGAGATGACAAACGTGCTTCTAGAAATGAGGTCAATGTAAAAGTCACGGTGAAGAGAGGATAGAGGATATATGAGATATTGTCTCCTCTAGCTATACATATTTTTTTGCAAATGAGGTCAAGTAAGCCATATGATAATTGGCAAAAATATTTTTTTGCAATCTTAGTGGGTTGATTGAAAGCTATTAAAAGAGATTGTGACGAAAGAATAATAACCTACAATGAGGAAATATGGGCCGAGTTGTTTTATAAGTCACCTATCGCTAAATTTGGTGGTGAGCAATTTTGATGGGAACTAAACCTTATTTTGTATTTTATGGTCAATGTCCATGGATCCTCTAATAGGATATATTAGTTATGTAATGGGTTTGGTATAATCTAGGGATTGTAGCATATATTGGTCCAGTTTTATGTCTTGGGCAATCCAAGTTTTATGTCTTGGGTAATCAATCCATTGTTGCTCCTCATGGCTATGAAGATTGTGTGCTCTCATGAATTCTCCACTTTCTATGATTAAGTGTAAGAGCTAGGCTTAAAGCCACGACTTGAGGTATACTTCTATGGTATCACAATAACAATGACTTTTTTTTTTTGGATTTGAGGAAACCATATCCCCTAGAAAATGCATTTTGTGGGCCTAGATGAGTAAATAAAACTCAGTTGTCTCAGACTCTTACAAGAAGTGCACGTCCTAACTCAAACTCGAAACCTGCTTTGCATATCTCAAGCCCTTTGCTACCACGCCACACCTTGAATAGCATAACGCATACTATTGGACCATGTTAGTTTTTTTTATTAAGTATTGAGAATCCAAAAAAGAAAATTTATATATTCTTTAACTAATAACTTATATAACAATCAAACACTAATTATAATTAAAAAAAAATCGGTGACATTACTTCTTCATGAGAGAATGAAAAGAACAGGATCCGATGGAATCGCTCCATAGCATGTGAAGTTTACAATTTCCATCACCGGTTCCAACGATCAAGTGACATGAGTTAATCATACTCTTTCATGCATATCGTGTGAACTTGCGTTACACTTCTATATTATGTCATTATTTATTTTTGTCAATATTTATTAATACCAGGCTGCAAAGTCCATGATGAAAGATAATTATATGAAAAGAAAGTCGGTCCAATATTAAATTATATAATAAGTTACAAGTCCAATCATTCCAATTATTTTATCAAATCACATGTACTATATATAGACAGCATATAGCACCTTGTTAGACATATACATACAATCATACACTTCAACTCAATCGTTCTTCTCTACAATCAAATTCAGGCTTCATCAATGGCGGTAAGCGTGTATACATATAGTGGATATGAAATTAACCGTAGGTTAATTAATAAGAATTTCTTTTAATTAATATTTAATTTCTCATATCATACTACAAATGAAAAGAAAGAATGGCACAGGTGTATTGAAAATTTTCGTTGTATTTTACTCAGAGCATAGAAATGAGAGTGCATATGGATTGTGCTGGATGCGAGAGCAAGGTGAAAAATGCTCTGGAAAAGGTCAAAGGTAAGACATCACCTCCACCAAAAACTTTATGCACCCAACAATTCTCTTCATCTTAATTATCCCATTTTTTTCATGAATTATTCTCTCTGTTCCACTCTTTTTAAGGTTTTCTTTGGCCATATTTTCTTGGACTATATATATCTTAAATTTCTGTATTTATACACACGCACAGGTGTAGATGGCATAGATATAGATATGGGGTTGCAAAAGGTGACAGTCACAGGATGGGCTGACCAGAAGAAGGTTCTAAAGACAGTTCGTAAGACAGGAAGAAGGGCTGAGCTCTGGCAATTACCTTACAATCCACAGCATCATAGCTTTTCTGACCATTACTACAATCAACACCAAGTCAACGGTCCCCTTACTCACTACGCTCCTCAGCCTGCCTCTTCTTACAATTACTACAAGCATGGATATGATAGCAACGATCATGGCTATTATCGTCATCCAGTGCATTCCTCCATCTTTAACCACCAGTCAGGAGCCGTTTTCAGTGATGAAAACCCTCATGGTTGCTCTGTAATGTGAGCAACGAACGTAGTATATATTATTCTTACTATATATGTACTTATGCTACCTTGTTCTTCATGTACTCATTTCCTTTTTCACATGATGTTTTGTTAAACCTTGTTCTCATGAAGCTATAAACAGATAAGAAATGCCTTTTTTTTTTCCTTGTCATTTTGCACCATATAAATTGTTTCACTCTGATTTGTGCCATAGGCATGGTATTGTCTGCTGAGAAAACCGAGCCACGTTGATCTTTTCTTTTTACTAAACCAAATCTCCACCAGTTGCAATTAAAATTTTGATCTCCATTAATATATATCATTCGGATAGGATTAGGATGTACTCCTCCACAAACCCTAATAAATCTTTTCCACAGAAGATACTTGAACGTGAAGCAGGAAGATTCGTGACTCCCTGTTAATACAAGAGATGAGAGTGAGATGTGGAGAATAAACATATTTTAGTTTTGATCTAAAAAAGGGGTTGTTGATGGTTAAATGAAATTCTTGCTCATCAATTCTTCAATGAAAGGGTTGAAATCAGAAGGAGAAGACCCACCTTATTCAGCAGCTCTCCTTGCCATTTCTCCGAGCTTCCTTGCTCTGTTTCTCAACTCCTCTGCTTCTTTACCTTCCATAATGGCCTTCTCTATGGCACAGTGGCACCTTTCTTCACAAATTATTTTCGAAGGCCGAAAGGTTTAAATTATTTTCGAAGTCTGAAAGTATTTTTTAAAGCAATTATTTAATTATATAAATTATTTATATTAATTGTATAATTATATTATATACAAAATAATTTTATTATATTTAAAATAATATATAAAAAAATAAGTATCAGTTTAGCTTTCTAAAATAGCATTTTGCATTGGAGTTGCCTTATCTTTCATCAGTTGTGTTCTTATATTTAAGCAATTGGGTCCAAAATGCATCTAGGAATCACCAATTTGATCCTTTCATCCACAAATATACTTTGTAGTCATCTTTAGGTGTGGACTCAGATGAGAGAATTCTTAAGCCAGATTTTCATGGACAAATCCAATTCAGAGTTCTTGGGACCGATTGGTTAAAAGTTATAGCTAGGATGGGGACCGAATTTATAAAACAATTAAAAAATATTGTCTTCGACCTCTTGTTTGAGACCAGTTGTGGTCCATTTATTTCCAAAACAATTGTCCTAAAAATACCCAACCAATAGATCTAAGCCACAGAATCACCAAGACAGATAAAATCATTATAGAAAGAGCATATAGGTTTCGAAGCAGCACTAAAGCTTCTCAATCAGCAAAGCTAGAAATACACAAACCATTGAAATTGTTTAATACAGAATATTCATAACAATTAGACAAACATTTACTATGCGGGAACACTGAGAAGCTTTAGGGAGAGTTCTAGCAACTCATATGAGGTCAAACAGCTTTTCTGAAAAGAACCTCTGCTCCTTTGAAAGGTGTTCTCCATCTTTTCCAAAATCTTTTACATTCTTAAGGAAAAGTGCACCACCTGAACATGTTAAAATCATCACTTATTAACTATAATATTGTTATTTTTTAATAAAATTTAATATTATTAAAAATTCATTCTAGCAGAATGTTTTTTTTGTATCTTTGAGGTTATTCTATAAACATAATAATATTGTATTGTGTTTTTAAATTACTTAAACTATGAAAGAAATGGCAGTTGGCTTTTCGCAAAAGAAATTATACTCTTAAGTAATAGTTTTCTTCCCCAATCAGATTTTGATGCCAACGGTAGCTAGGTTGATGCAAAACCTAACACTCTCATGATCAGCTGCATACATGCAGTCTGCCGAGACTTAGGATTTTCTTGGCCAAGTGTCTTATATTTTACTAAAAAGGTTCAATAATTCGAAATAAAGTCTTTTTATTCATATTGATCAAGAATTATATCTACGTTTATTTTTTTATTATTTTTATAGAAAAAAATGTTGTTTTTGTAGATATTTTTTAAAGTAATTCTATCAAAATATCCAAATTGAGAATTCATAGTTATTTGACCCGTAAGATATTTTTTTCCCAATAAAAAAAATTATATATACATGCTTTTTCAACACGTTTTTTTAGTTAAAAAATATAAGTGAAAATAAAAACATTTATGTATATATATAATTAAATAAATTGAGAGCTATATTTGTTAATAAATAAAAAGAAAAAGTCAAAAACTACAATTAAAAATAAATCTGAAAAAATCAAGAAAAAAAATATAGATCAAGATATTTAATCTTGCAAGATGAGACATTTATCATTTTTATTTAATCAAATGACAATAGAAATATACATACATTAACTTGATTGGATGCAAATATTTATTTGTGTAAAAACAATCATCCATAAAAAAATAATCAAATTATAGACAAAAAAAATATATTAAAAAATTAAATACATAAAATTAAAAGAGACTTTATAAAAAAAATAATTTTGAAAAATATAAAAGGCATTAATTGTTTTAAAAATAGAAAAAAAAAATAATTTTAAAAAAAAAAAGGTTAAAGGTTGTTGGGTCTAGATAGCAAAGTTAGCCTGCTTCACTCATTTTGTCAGGGCCTGTCAAAGTAGGCTCGCGCGCTTGAGTTTTTATTTTTGTCGGCTGTTAGGCTCTGGGATGCGAGCTTATTTGTTTTAGGGCTTGACTAATTAGAGCCCACTTGTTAGTAAGGGATTGAAGTGACCCATTGATAATCTATCCAAATTTCCTTCTGTAAATGGACACTGTGGACTCATATGAAACAGTAAGTTCACTGTTTTCATTTCAGCAAGATCTTATACTTAAAACCAAAGTTTTTAGTTTTGCTTATTTTGGTGTTTTGTTTATTTAATTGGAATATAATATTTTAGTTTTGAAGTGTTTTTTTGGGGTTGTACTGCTTATATATAATTAATTATATATATGAAAAAAAAATTAAAAAGCAAAAAATTAAATATAATTTTTATTTTTTGTAAAATCAAAGTTGACGCAACAATTTTATTTTTTTATAATATATATTTTTTTAATTTTTATTGTTTTGATTTTGGTTCTCAAATTTTCAATATATCTCATAAACAATAATATATATATATATATATATATAAGGCCGAAACGGCACAGACGAAGTAATATCAGCACGTTTCAGCCGGTGTTTGGCCGAAAATCCAGAAAGGGCCAAAACTTAAACCGAGATAAAAACGACATCGTTCTATATTGTTTTTTAACTGGTACGAAACATTTCGCCCTAAAAAAAACGAAACGGACAACTATACTTAAAACTAGTTTTAACAATGCAAGATAGCTAATACAACTCTTATAAATTGGGTTAAATTGGAGTGCTCTTAGCTAAATCGGGTGTAATTTTATTGCAGAAATGGAAAAGAGAACTTGGTGTCGCTAATATAACTTGATGACACAAAATTAACACCCCATTATTCATGTGATCATGCTGCTGCTAAGTATATCTCTACTTGTTTTTTTGAGTCTCCATCTGCTAAGAATCATTACAGTGCTAAAATAAAGAGCAAGACAGCAATGAAAAATCTCTCTCGCACATAAATTTTTTGATTATCCAATCGTTTCATTCCTTTAATCTCTTAATACTGCAACAAACCTACTCGTTATAAGGAGGAAGGTGGGGCAATGGGCAATGGACTCCACTAATTAAGCGAGCACTAAAGAGTGATTAGATTGTCATAATCCTTGACTTGTGATGCGCATCAATTACAGAAAAATAAAGATAAAAAAAAATATAATTAACAACTGATTTTGCAACCAACAAAAAGATTTTAAAAAAAATACATTTAAGTTTTATTTGATATAAAATTTAGAACTGGTTGTTTCACTAGTAAATCTAATTTCATTCATACTTCTTTCATGATCCAAAACACTAAACACATAAGGAAGAAGAAGCTCAAACCAATGAGACAAATGATGATGGCAAGCCCCATGACAGGCTGTAGAACTGCATATGTGCCGGTGATGAATGCGATAATCATTGTACCCATGCCAATCATGGTAAACAACGTGGCCAGGGCAAATACCTTCTCAACGGTTTCATTGGCTATATGGCTTTGACCAAAGAAGCCTTGAACGAACGCCAAAAAAAAATGGATAAAGACGGCCGAAGTTGAGAGCACCATTGATATTGCATCTGATATAGCAAATACTATAAAAGCAGCTTTTTTAGCTAGAATAGCAGTGCCTTGGTCGCTCTTGTAACCACCAGGAAGGGTGAATGCTGCTGCAAATGTTACCGTTGCTATGAGCGCCGCAACTACTAGATGAGACTCTCTTGCTTTATTCAAAGCTTCCTCTCTCTTTTTCTTCATCCGCTCGACTTCCTCCCTACGATGAAAATTAAAAAAATGGTTGCCAAACGGTCCTCTGCCAACATCTTTAAGGGATTCTATGATCTCTTTCTGCAAAATATAATAGATGATATCATTTTTAGCTAATTAACAAACATCAACTCCCGAGTCTTTGTTTTTGTTTGCAACCAAATCTTTTTTGTTGCTGTAAATATTATAGATAATTAGGAGGTTACAAAATACTAATTTCCCAGGAGGGGTAACCCAATAATATATTATTGTTTATTTTTCTATTTGATTTTTCAACTTTAACTCTCTCTCTTTAAAAAGAATTGGGGTCTAAAGTATTGATTTTTGTGTTTTTCTTGTAAACTTGTTTATTTGTATGTTTTAAAAGTATTATTAAAAAAATATTAATTTTTATTTTTATTTTTTTGCTTTAAATTATTTTTTTAATATTTTATATTATTTTGATGTGGTGCTGTAAAACTAATTGTTTTTTATAAAAATATTATTTTAATGCATTTTACAATAAAAAAAAAACATTTTAAAAAATAAATGTTATACCCCTTAAATAAAATGTTTAATTATTTCAATTGATTTTATTCTTTTCCATTTATATATATATATATATAGTTTTAATGAATGCAGTAATTATAACAACAGTTAATTCACAGAGGATTGATTACCTGTTTCTCAACAAAATCTCCATCATGTAAGTTCTTGATGCTTAGTTCTTGCTTATTAAGACCATATATTCCACTCTGTCCATAAGGATAAAGTCTATGCCATGCCTTCTGGTTGTGCATTAAAGCAGCAATTAGATGGAAAGGCGTGTTTCCTTTGTCATCCTTCTCCGTTTTAAGGCTCTCAAGTTCTGGAATCTCCTCCAGACATCCCTTGAATGCGTAGCTTTTTTGACTGGCCACAACATAGTGAAGGGCATTCCAACCTCTGCTATCAACTAGATCACAACAAGCTGGACAACGGGAAACAATCTCTTCCATTACGCTTACATGTCCTTGACTGGCAGCAATGTGAAGAGCTGTTCTCTTCTTCTCTTTTTCAGCAATGTAGGCTGCGGACGTATCACATTTTAGTAATGCTTTCACTGCTGAAATATTCAAGAAATAGGCAGCGTAGTGAAGTGGTGACCAGCCGTTCTTGTCGGTTCTTTTTGTCAATTTCTTTTCCTTTTTTAATATCTTTGTCATTGCCCCTAAAATGAGTAAAAGTTTCCCTTCATAAACAACAGAGATTTCACATAGTCTATATGAATTACTATATATATATATCCGTTACTTAAAATCACAAAGAATTTTTTATATAAAAAAAGCTAATTGTGAAGCAAACACAGAGATATATAATCAAATATATGTGGCTTTTCAATTATAGTTTACGCGATTATATATAAATTAATTTATTCTCCAGACTTCAGCACAAATTATAATCATACCATGATCTATCGCGATGATTGCCGCGTGTAGAGCAGTTCTACCATTAGGGCCGCCATAGTCCACTGAAATGCAATTTCTTAGGATTTCATCGATCACCTTACCATGTTCATCGATCACCTTACCATGACCTCGTCTCCCACCAACGGAAGCAGCAATATAAAGTGGAGTTTCTCCGTGAACATTGGCGGAATATGAAAAGTCAGGGTCCTCTTTCGTCAATATTTCCACCACATGGCCCCGCGCATTTCGAGCTGCCTCGTGCAACGCTGTATCTCCCTCTCCATTGGTCCTCCTCAACATCATCTTAGCTGCTGTTACTCCGCTCTCCGGATCTGCAGGTAGAGCTTTTGCTCGGTCAATGAGGACTTTCACCACATTGGAATGATCATATTTTGCTGCCAAATGGAGGGGGGTTTCTCCTTTTTTATTGGCTTGCAATAACACTGGTGGACACATTTCAAGAATCCTATCAACAAAATCAGTGGATTCAGGTTGCCTCCGTTGGTTTCTCAAGTAGACATGAAGAATGGTGCTCTCGTCTGGAGTCAATAACCGATCAAGGCTGGTTTGATAAATCTCGAAGGGATCGATATCGCCTGCTGCTGCAGCTTCGTACAAGATAGGATTCATTTCCTCACAAGAACCCATTTTTGTAGTGTAGAGAAACTCACTAAATGAAATGTAAACAAAACAAGGGAGGAGAAACCACTGTGGCACAAAGGTAAGAAGTTCCACTCGCTCAACTGATCACAAGCTGCTGATTTCTTAGGTTTTTATAGAAAGAAAAACCTAGATAACAGACAGGGTTAACATAATTACATTTCTTTTCCTTTTTTATTTTTTGTTGCAATATCATTTCTTTTGCCCTGCTTGAAAGTTTTGCTTTAAAAAAAAATAAGAAGGGAAAATATAATCAAAATAACTAGTAAATTTCTATAAAAAGAGAAAATTAATATAACCACTAAATTCCACTCATCGTTGTAGCTAGTAAGTTCGGTTTAAAGCAAACAATTTGATCAATTTAATACTTTGTTTTCAAAAGTAGTGGCTTTATAATTTTACCCAAAGCCAGTACAATTTGTTTTAAAATTCTTTATTTTCTATTTGTAACTAACAATTTATTCCAAATAATGAATATTTAAAAAAAATACAACTAAATTTTACTTGGTGTCAAATCTAGGACTGATTATTTTAGTAGTAAATCATGCTCATAAATTTTAGCTTAAATTTTTATTTTTTTTATTAAGTATTGCAAAGAAGTAGTTGTTGTTATATGAAAATTCATTATTTTTTTATGACCATTATGTTATATATATATATATATATATATATATATATATATATATATATATATATATATATATATATATATATATATATATTATTGTTTTCAAACAAATTTCAAATTTGCATTTTTGTGAACATTTGTCTGTACAATGTGCTGGATTATTCAGTATTTTATTGATTAACTATCTGGAATACTGTCATGCTAAGATTATATAAATGTAATTGTTGATTAATTTATAATGCCTAATTTTTTTTTCTTATCATTAAAGATACTAGAGATGAGTGCTTCTATAATAATGTTGTCTATCCTCTTGAGCTTGACAAATGCGCAAATGTGAACAAATCAATCGTCTGCCTAATTGTTTTTTAGGACAATAAAAAGTTTTCAAAAAATATTTATTGTTGATTCTCGTTTATAAAGTATAACTTCCTCGCAAGGAAAAGGATTTTGAAACACAAAACTGAAAGCAAAATGATTACTATGCCATTAACCGAACAAATTCGTTTTCTTTAAATTAAGATGGTATTTAAAAGTGTTGAAATAATTATTTTTAAAAATATTTTTTGTTAAAAAATACATGTATATACTTTTTAAATATGTTCATCTCTATAATATTTAAGTAATTGTTTTTAACTTAAAATATTGTACATACATTCATAATAACATTATTATTATTATTATTATTTATGAAAAATAATAATTTTTTAAAATTGGTGATACAAACTATGATATTAATTATTAGAAACTATCTAATTATGTGACCAATAAATGTATGTTTATACATACACGCCAATAAGTTCATTAATCTAGAATAATGTCATGCTAATATTATATAAATTATATAAGTACAGTTGTTAATTAATATATAATGTTTAAGTAGTTTTTTCTTGCTTATCATAAAAGACACTAGAGATGAAAAGTTTCTCTCATAATAGGATATTATCTACTAGTTTTTTTATGTTGTCTATGCTCTTGAACTTGCGAAATGCTCAAATATGAAATAATCACTTGTCTACCTAGTTTTTTTTAGGACAATAAAAAAATTTGAAATATTTTTATTGTCAATTCCCTAATATAAAGCATAATTTTATAGCAAAACAAGGGATTTTGGAATATAAAAGTGAAAAGAAAAGAATCTAGCATTTTTTTTCTAATGCTTAAAAACTCATATGAGTTAAAGTATCTCGCTATATAAATTTTTATTGGACTTAAAAAGTGAATCAAACACACACATGTACATGCAAACGCATGCACGCACCTGCATGCACATATAAACTAAAATAACATAGTAAATATTGGATATACATTTATAAAACATTAATGTAACTAAAGAATTTTATCATGATCTTTTAAAAAATATTTGTTTTCTATTGGTGACCAACAAATTATTTCAGGACAATGAGTATTTTAAAAATATATATATAACTGAATTTGATAGCAAATTTAGGATTGGATGTTTTAGTTTGAAATTTTGTACAAAAATTTTAGCTAAAGATTTAATTTTTTTGTCTCATTATTTAAAAAACATTTATTATTGTTATTGTTATTGTATGAAGAAAAAGATCAAGACCAATTCTTCAATGCAAATTTGGATTTTAAAAAAAATAAAA
Source organism: Salix purpurea (assembly GCA_027405865.1). Lineage (NCBI taxonomy): Eukaryota > Viridiplantae > Streptophyta > Magnoliopsida > Malpighiales > Salicaceae > Salix > Salix purpurea. The sequence goes on along the minus strand of JAOWLH010000016.1, from coordinate 6,206,683 downwards.
TTAATAATATATAGAGGTCACATATTGGTTAAAAAAGATAAATTCTATTTAGTATGGAATAATCAATTCTTCTAAGATAGTTATCAATAATTAATATCATAGCAATCATCATGATTCTGAATAATAAAATATTTATGATAATGCAAATGATTGACAAAGAAGTCAGATTTTTGTGAACATTTGTTTTAGTCGCAAACTTTGTTTGAGATCGATTATATATATATATATATATATATATATATATATATATATATATATATATAACTGATAACTTTTATGGTAATATATTATCTATTAATAATTGTTTTTGATTGATTTAATAACCAAATTTGTTAATATAGAATATTATCATATTAGTATTATATAAATTGTATAAATAAAATTGTTGATTAATTTAGATATGTTTAGCTCTATATAAATATATTTTCTTAGCTTATCATGAATGATACTACTAAAGCAACGCTTTTATCATAATAGGTTGTTACATATTATGATATATGCTCTTGAACAAGAGAAATGCTTAATAAGAGTAACCTAACTTGTCTCCCTTGTTGTTTTTTAAGGATAATGGAAAATACAATGATATTAATTATTAATAACTATCTAATTAGGAAAAATAGTTATTCCATACTAAATAGAAATTCATCATTTTTTTAGGAAAAATAAATATTTTCAAACAATTACAAATTTGTATTTTGTTTTGAACATATGTTGGAGTAATAAATATTTTATTAGTTGATTTATTAATCAAATTCATTAAGTTTAAATTTTGATTTATTTATAATGTTTAAGTAACTTTTTCTTGCTTATTATAAAAGATACTTAGAGATGAAATGTTTCTATCAGATAGTATATATTAGTATTTTAGACACTTTTATACATCAAATTATCTTGTTATATCAATATTTATCGACTTAAAAAGTAAATCAAACACATACATACATGTAAGTGCATGCATGCGCCCTCATGTATATTGACTTAAACAACCTTTCATTCTAAATACTATATATATATATATATATATATATATATATATATATATATATATATATATATACATACATATAACTCAATTTTATTTGATAACAAATCTAGTATCGAATGTTTCTATTATAATATGATATTATCTGCTGTTGTTTTTATGTTGTCTTCCCAATTATTTTGTAGGACAATAAAAATCTTAAAATCTTTTATTGTTATTCCTTCGTATAAAGAATAACTTCCAATCAAGGTAAAGTATTTTACAGCATAAAAGCAAAACAAAAAATGGTAGCACATTTTTTTATCATTTTTCTAATACTTAGACACTCTTATATATTAAAGTATCTCGCTACATTAATATTTATTGACTTAAAAAGTAAATCAAACATTTATATTCATGCAATGTGCACTCTCACACACGTATAAACTTAAATATCTCACTGTAAATATTGGATATACATTCATAAAACATTATTTAGAATGAAACTAAAACATTTGATCATGTATTTTAAAAACATTCTTTGTTTTTATTTGTAACAAGCAAATCTTTTCAAAACAATGATTATTTTAAAAGCATATAACTGAATTTTATTTGATAGAAAATATGGGATAAAATGTTTTAGTTTGAATTTTTTTCACAAACTTTAGCTAAAAATTTGAGATTTTCTCTTGTTGTTGTTGTTGCTATATGAAAAGGTAAATATGTTTTAAAATAATAAGATGATTACTATGATATTAATTACTGATAATTATCCAATTAGAAGAATTGATTATTCCATACTAAATAAAGATTTTATCTTGTTTTTCAACAAATATGTGACCTATATATATTCTTATATGATTTCAAAATAATTCTAAACTAGCATTTGAAAATTGTCACAATGTTTTTTTAACAATAAAATATTTGTGATAGTGTAGATGGGTGACAAAAATCACATTTATGTGAATATATTTTTTTATCTCAAACTTTGTTGGAGATCAATTTGAGGCTATGTTACCGATAACTTTTAGGGTAATATATCATTTATTAATCATTTTTTTATTCATTTATTAATGAATCAAATTCATTAATATAGAATATTGGCATATTAGTATTATATAAATAAAAATGTTGATTAATTTAGATCATTTTAGCTTTATAATGTCTAAGTAAATCTATTTTTTAGCTTATCATAAAAGATACAATAGAAGCAATATTTCTATTATCATGGGATTTTACCTACCTATTTTTCGATGTTGTATATGTTCTTGAAATTGAGAAGTGCTCAATATGAATAACATGACTTTTCTCCCTCATTGTTTTTTCAGGATAATAAAAAAATTGAAATTACTTTTAATTTCTTTGTGTAAAGCATAACTTCTAAGTAAGATAAAGTATTTTGCAACACGAAAATGAAAAGAAAAGAAAAGTTATTATGCTATCATCCCCCTGTTATAAGTAAAGAATAATGATATTTTGAAGCTCTTATATATCAAAGTATCTCGCTACATCAATATTTATTGACTTAAAAAGTAAATCAAACACTTATGTCCATGCAACGTATAAACTAACTTCTAAGAAAGGCAAAGTATTCTGCAACACGAAAATGAAAAGAAAAGAAAAGAAAAGTTATTATGCTATCATCCCCCTGTTATAAGTAAAGAATAATGATATTTTGAAGCTCTTATATATCAAAGTATCTCGCTACATCAATATTTATTGACTTAAAAAGTAAATCAAACACTTATGTCCATGCAACGTATAAACTAACTTCTAAGAAAGGCAAAGTATTCTGCAACACAAAAATGAAAAGAAAAGAAAAGTTATTATGCTATCATCCCCCCTGTTATAAGTAAAGAATAATGATATTTTGAAGCTCTTATATATCAAAGTATCTCGCTACATCAATAGTTATTGACTTAAAAAGTAAATCAAACACTTATGTCCATGCAAGCATGTGCGCTTCCACACACGTATAAACTAACTTCTAAGAAAGGCAAAGTATTCTGCAACACGAAAATGAAACAAATCCCCCCCGCGCTCTGTTATAAGTAAAGAATAATGATATTTTGAAGCTCTTATATATCAAAGTATCTCGCTACATCAATATTTATTGACTTAAAAAGTAAATCAAACACTTATGTCCATGCAACGTATAAACTAACTTCTAAGAAAGGCAAAGTATTCTGCAACACGAAAATGAAAAGAAAAGAAAAGTTATTATGCTATCATCCCCCCTGTTATAAGTAAAGAATAATGATATTTTGAAGCTCTTATATATCAAAGTATCTCGCTACATCAATAGTTATTGACTTAAAAAGTAAATCAAACACTTATGTCCATGCAAGCATGTGCGCTTCCACACACGTATAAACTAACTTCTAAGAAAGGCAAAGTATTCTGCAACACGAAAATGAAACAAATCCCCCCCGCGCTCTGTTATAAGTAAAGAATAATGATATTTTGAAGCTCTTATATATCAAAGTATCTCGCTACATCAATATTTATTGACTTAAAAAGTAAATCAAACATTTATGTCCATGCAAGCATGTGCGCTCCCACGCATATATAAACTTAAATATTTCACTTTAAATATTGGATATACATTCATAATACATTATTTAGAGAATGAAACTAAAACATTTGATCATATATTTTAAACAAATTCTTTGTGTTTCTATTTGTAACCAATAGATCTTTTCAAAACAATGATTATTTTAAAAAAATAATTAAATTTTATTTGATAGCAAATTTGGGATAGAATGTTTTAGTTTGAATTTTTTTCACAAACTTTAGCTAAATATTTGAGATTTTTTGTCTCATTATTATTGTTGTTGTTGTTGTTGTTGTTGTTGTTGTTGTTATTCAATGAAAAAATATATGTTTCAAATAATGAAGATTACCATGATATTAATTACTTATAATTATTCGATTAGAAGAATTGATTATTCCATACAAAATAAATATTTTATCTTTATTTTCAACAAATATGTGACCTATATATATTATTATATGATTTCAAAACAATTCTAAACTAGCATTTGAAAATTTGTCACAATGTTTTTTGAATAATAAAATATTTGTGATAATGCAATTGGATGACAAAGAATCACATTTTTGTGAATATATTTTTTTATCTCGAACTTTGTTGGAGATCAATTTGAGGCTACATGACCAATAACATTTATGGTAATATATCATCTATTAGTCATTTTTTTATTAATTGATTAATGAATCAAATTCATTAATCAAGAATATTGGCAAATTAGTATTATATAAATAAAATTGTTGATTAGTTTATATCATTTTAGCTCTATAATATCTAAGTAAATCTATTTTTTTAGCTTATCATAAAAGATACAACAGAAGCAATATTTCTATTATAATGAGATTTTACATGCTCGCTTTTTGGTTTTGTATTTGTTCTTGAAATTGAGAATTGCCCAATATTAATGACCTAACTTTTTTTTTCTTATTGTTTTTTCAAGATAATAAGAAAATCAAATTTCTTTAATTCCTTTGTGTAAAGGATAATGTTTTAGAATGGAAAAGTATTTGCAACACAATAGTGAAAAAGAATTAAAAAATATTATGTTAGTATTTTTTTTAATTTTTTCCCCTAGTTTATAAGTAGAGAATAACGATACTTTGACAATATTATATTTCAAAGTATCTTGTTACATCAATATTTTTCAGATTTTAAAAAAGTTAGTCAAATCTACACATTAAACTAAAGCAATACTTCTCGATGAATAGACTAGAAAAGAGTGATTTAATCTTCATGTATATCAATTTTTGTATGGTGTTTTTAGTTTATCTAGAAACTATTAAACTCGACAAACATTTATTTTATGCAATTCCTTTCTTAATTGACATATTACTTTCATTATTTGAATTTAATTCCTAAAAAAATATCTTTGTTTTATAAATACAATAAAATCAATTTTAATATGCAAAAATATTCATTATATTTGTTTAATATTTGATATATATAAAAAAAATAAAAGAAACATACTTGATTGAAAAAAAAATATATAAAATATATATTCGTTTCTGATAATTTAAGGAGAATATTAATTATTTTAATACAAAAAATACAAGAAACATATCCTTTTATCTTGATTATCTTTGTTTTTCCTATTTTTAAATATAAACCATAAAATATCACAATTTTTTTAAATGCAAAAACCCCAATAATTTCTTTCTTTTTGATGAATTATAAAACAACAAGAAAAATTATAATTATAAAATCCGAACATTCTCGAAACTCTTTTGAGTTGACATCCCAACTTGACTACAATTACAATAAGACCTGCCTAGCTTCCACCGCCTTACTTTTGCATCAAAACGCTGCCGTATTGACAGTCTCATAAATCACACCGACTTCCGTATCTTGCATGAAAAGGAAACGCCTGTATCTTTTTCAGAAAGGGAGACGAGAAAGCGCGACGCTAGGAGTAGAATGTCCGCCACCGCAACCACAGCCCAAAACCTGTCAAAGACTTCTCCGCTTCTCGCTCCTGCCGCCATCGCTGCGTATGCTGCTTATCGGTACGTATATTAATTCCCTTAAAGGAAAATATTTCTCTGTTTTTTTGTTTTTCGAGAGAGGACTGGAAAGCAAGGTGAAGGAAATGACTTTTATATTTGTTTTGTTTGATATTTTAATATAATTAATGGGTTCTCAATTTTATTCATGGTTGTGTAATATATAGTGTAAAAAGTTGATTCTGTTGCTCTTTTGAAATGTTTTTTCTCTTTTCAGAATCTGAAAAATATTGCTTATTGTATTATTGTGAAAATGGTTTGATTTTGATGGTTTTTGCAGGGTTTGATGTTAGAATTTTTTTTTTATTTTGATGTTTAGAAATGGGATTTAGGCAAAAAAACAAAAATAAATTCTTGGTATTTTGAGAGGCTTAAGGATCAATTAGTGGATCTCTTATTCAAGATAAGTTTGCGGATCTTGTGTTTAGAAATGAGCTTAATTATATTGAACTAAAATCTGATACTGAACATTTTGGTTTCTGCGTCTGAATTATTATTTAGTTTTCATTGCCCAATTGAGTGATCAAATAATTGGGACATCATTTGTTACACCAAATTTGTTTTTAATGAAAAACGCATTGACTTTGTGATTGGATAACAGTTTTGTCAGCTAATGAATCAATGTTAAGTGTGTGCTGTATTTATTGCTTCTTCATTGTCATATCCGAGGATTGTTGGTTAATGATTGTTAATTTCTTTCCTTAAAATCAAAGTTTTGGAGTACTGAAGTAGAGGTATATAGTCGTAAACGCGATCTAATAGAGGAAAATTGGGAGTTGATTTTTCACACTTATCTTCTTCTAATCTGTTCTGTTAATGTTATACTGACGACGGCAACCAGGTATAGGCGGGAGCTTGCAGATGGATGTCAGAAGATCTCAGGGGTTAATAAGCTGTTGTCAAGTAGCTCCAGTGTAGCGTGTGAATCTAACTTGCCTGAATGGCCTGCTTTGTCGATCAGCAGAAGTTCACGTTTCAGATTTCATCAGCATCTGCATTGCTGGTCTTCTAAAGGTCATTAAATTCCTCTGCTACTATTTTTATTTGAATAAATTTTTGTTGTGACTGAATATGGATGTCTCTGGTAACCTTGAGTATTAGGGCAGAAAACAGGTCCCTTGAAGTTTTTGTGAAGTTATCTGGTGTGCGTTGAGTTTAGAAACCTAAGATGAATGGGTGGTATCAAGAAGCATTCGTAGAGCTATGACAAGCTTTTATGTTAACAATGCAGCAGTACATGTCTTGATGAGCACCTCATCTAGCGGAATCCGTCTTTACTGTATTTTTGTTTTTACAGAGGAATTAACATTAATTCATTGCATCAGTATGGGTATGCTATTAGTGTAACAAATGATGTTTGTTTGGATAAACTATTTTTACAGAGTTTGAAAACAAAAGGTTGTCATATATTTTGGTGATAATTGTGACTTGAGACATTAAATATTCATGATTGTAATTTCATCGTGATTGGCAGAGAACACAATGTCGCGTCTTTTGCCTGCACACTCATCAATGTTTGGAGCCATGGAAGGTATATTAGACACAATACCCTGGCCACCTGCACAGCGAAGATCCATAAAGCCCCCAAGAGCAATGCATAAGAATGAACTTTTTGGATTCCGCTACCCTGTATTAGCTGAAAAGCCTGAATGGTGGTGTCCCTTATTTGATTGCTTTACAAATTTCAGATACAGGATATTTCATCCAACCCTTCATTGAACACTACGATGTCCTCGGAGATTTGATATATTTTGTACCAGGAGCGATCACGAGATTACCTGTCTGGTTTTCTATGATATACTGCTACTTCGCTTACATTGGGATCGTGAAGAACAAAGATGTGCCTCACTTCTTTAGGTTCCATCTGATGATGGGCATGCTACTGGAAACAGGCCTACAGATCTTGTGGAATACAAGCAATTTCTTTCCTCTCATACACTACAATGGTATGTTTGCGATGCATTACTGGGCTGGCGTGGGACTCGCCTACATTGTGATCTTGTTGCAGTGCATAAGGTGTGCTCTTGCAGGTGGTTATGCTCACCTCCCTATGGTGAGTGACGCTGCATATATTCATACTCTGTTTAACATAGGAGGGTACCAACGACCTTTCTAGATTTCTTTCTTATAAAATCAGGAAGATCCACAGAACTTGCATATTCAGGCTTGAGGGACTACGATCCAGGGAGGGACAATGTGATACAGACTCTCGACATTGAGAAACAGATAATAAGTGGGAGGTAAAGGGGGCAGGGCTGTTTAGGCTGGAAAGACAAATTTTGTATTGTATCATATTTTATATTGATTACATCAATAATTCTGTATTCCTAATGCGTGAGAAGATATTGATGATTGATGTTTTTTCCCCTTTTGTCTCTCCTGCAAGCTAAAGTACATTGAAGTCTCCTTGGTTAATGATGTTTTCATTTCAGTCCGTGATCTTTTGATTGTTTTGTATGGTCTTGATTTCTATGATATAAATTTTGATTTGTTACAATTTTGTCTTTCAAGTGAAATTTATTATATATTTTATTTTCATTTCGGTCCTTATTCTTTTAATTTTAGGATTGGTTTTAAATCCCTTAATATTTTCAATATAGAAGTTTAGATGTTTTTCAATTTTATCTTTCGATTGAAAATAATCATATATTTTGTTTTCATTTCGGCCCTTATACTTTTAATTTTGATTTTCATTCTTTTATTTTTTATATATATATTTCTGTTCATGTTTATATGTACATGCTCTTAGTTTTGATTTTTAATTTTTATTATTTTCTCTTTTGTTGAGGTTGAAGTTTTTTTTAATTTAATTCTTAAATTTTAATTTGTGTTGGTAATCATTTGAAAATTAATATTTTTTTTATTTATTCTTCAAGTAAAAATGAATCACAAGTGAATATGAAAAATTTATGAGCAGAATTTATTCAGGCAGAGAAAAGCCCTTCATCAAGAGCAGATCACAGCAACTCTTCCGCCTTTTTGGCTAGCATCAAACCTTGTCGCAGGCTCATTTCTGCTTCTTGGCACTTTTTAATTATCTCTTCTGGATTTTTTTTGAAGAAGATGAGGCTTTCGATATTTGAGATTAAGCTGCTCTCTTCATTAACAAGCATATACAGAGGAGAAAGGACAATCGAAGAGGAGATGGAGAAGTGGAAGTCAACTGCTGTTACTTAATCATGTATAACTTACTGTTTTAATTCTGTTACATGTAACAGACTCTAGAACTAAGAAGAGAAAATGTAATTGAATTCTCTAGATTACTAGTTATGGCAGTTACAATCAGTTAGAACATGCATTCCATGTATTTCAGCCTCAACAGTATAAAAGGGGCATTTCATCAAACAACTGTAAGACAATTAATTTGAAAGAAGAAATTACTTACCTCTTCTGTGAGAAATCCCCTCATCTCTCTCTCTCTCTCTCTCTCCATTGTTCTTCCTTCCTTATCATTGATTCAAAAGCTGCAATTGACATAAACACAAAAAGTTAACATTCAAGGAATTAACAATATAAGCAATTTCTACAGCAACATTACTTTCTGCTTCCATTTCCGACGATTTCTTTAAACGTTCAAGTTTGGCCTCAAAATCCGGTTTTGCTTCAGTGATCATGCTTTGCCGCTGAATCTTTGTAGAGGCAGCAACCGTGTGTTCTTCATCAGCTGTTTGTTTAATTATGATTTAGCCAAAAAAGCAGCATTGCATTTATATACCATTAATTTATCAGGAAAAAAAGTAGAGACAGGTTTAAAAAATAAAAACAAGAACAACATGTGTTCCATTCCCCTCCTTCCATTCAAAAGATTTGCTCAAGAGTAGGTAAGTGCAGACATGTTGACACAGCAATGAAATTTTGGGCATGTATGGAGGAGCTGCTAGAAATTCACCATGTAAGATGTCCGTTGCAGGCTTTGAAAAGACAAGAGATGATGACGTTGTTTGCAAAACGCTGTCACCGGGTCTGTTAATTCTGGAAACGCTGGAAGTGGACTCGCCGTGTTCAAGGACGGCTCAAAGTCATTACTGGGATGTCTAGAGCTGGGATCAGTACTAGGTCTTGAGGTAGTAGTAGAAGAAGAAACACGAAACTTTTTAAGAGAATTTGGATGGGAATTAGAGGATGTTGCCCTGGGTAGTTCCATGGTTTCGGGAGGATTTGGTGGGATCTCCGAGAGTTTTCCCATTCTTAGTGTAAGTTTAGGAGTATAGTTAAAGGTTGTTTTTAAAAGTTTTTTTTATTTAAAAATATATTAAAATGATTTTTTGTTATTTTTTAAAAATTATTTTGACATAAACACATGAAAATATCTAAAAATACCAAAATAATTTTTTTTTTCAAAAACACTTTCAAAATGTATTGTCAATTAAGAGGTAACCAATAATAGATTTAGAATGGGTTGTTTCACTTGTAAATATAATGTCGCCAATCCTTCGTAATGATCCTAAACACTAAATAGACAAGGAAGAAGAAGCTCAAACAAATGAGACAAATGCTGATGGCAAGCCCCAAGACAGGTTCTAGAACTGCATATGTGCCTGTGATGAATGCGATAATCATTGTACCCATGCCAATCATGGTAAACAACGTGGCCAGGGCAAATAACTTCATAGTAGTTTCATCTGTTCGAATGACTCGAATAAACAAGAATTGAAGGAACGCCAACAAAAAGTGGATAAAGACAGCCGAAATTGAGAGCACCATTGATATTGCATCTGATATAAGAAATACTTTGAAAGCAGCTTTTTTAGCTAGAATTGCAGTGCCTTGGTCGCTCTTATAACCGCCAGGTAGGGTGAATGCTGCTGCAAATGTTACCGTTGCTATCAGCGCCGCAACTACTAGATGAGACTCTCTTGCTTTATCCAAAGCTTCCTTCCTGTTTCTCTCTTCGATTTTGTCTCTTCTATAAGGAAAAAGAAAAGGACCGTAACCAAACGGTCCACTGCCAACATCTTTTAAGGATCTTACAATCTCTTTCTGCAAAATATAATAGATGATATCATTTTTAGCTAATTATTAAAACTCCTGAGCCTTTGTTTTTGTTTGCAATCAAGTCTTTTTTTGTTGCTGTAAATATTAGCAGGTAACAAAATACTAATTTCCTAGGAGGGGTAACCCAATAATATATTATTGTTTATTGTCTATTTGATTTTTTAACTTTAACTTCCTCTCTCTTCAAAAAGAATTGGGGTCTGAAGTATTGATTTTTCTGTTTTTGTTGTAAACTTGTTTATTTTTGTGTTTTAAACGTGTTATTAAATAACTTTAATTTTTATTTATATTTTTTTGCTTCAAATTATTTTTTAAAATATTTTATATTATTTTGATATGGTGATGTAAAAAATAATTGTTTTTTAAATACTATTTTGATGCATTTTTAAATAAAAAAATATTTTAAAAAGTAACTATTATACTCCTTAAATAAACTGGTTAATTATTTCAATTGATTTTATTTAATTTTTATTCTTTTCCATATATATATATATATATATATATGGTTTTAATGGATGCAATAATTATCACAGCAGTTAATTCATAATAGTTAATTCATAGAGGATTGATTACCTGTATCTCACCAAAATCTCCACTATATATGTTCGCAATGCTTAGCTCTTGCTTATTAAGACCATATATTCCAGCACTCTTTTCATAAGGATGAGGATAAACTTCATTCCATTCCCTCTGCTTGTGCGTTAAAGCAGCAATTAGATGGAAAGGCGTGTTTCCTTTGTCATCCTTCTCTGTTTTAAGTATTTCAAGTTCTGGAATCATCCTCAGACATTCCTTGAATACTTCTACTTCCATGCTTTGACGGGCCACAACATAGTGAAGGGCATTCCACCCTCTGTTATCAACTTGCTCACAACAAGCTGGACAACTAGAAACAATCTCTTTCATTATGCCTACACATCCTTGAATGGCAGCAATGTGAAGAGCTGTTCTCTTCTTCTCTTTTTCAGCAATGTAGGCTGCGGACGCATCACATTCTAGTAATGCTTGCAGAGTTGAAATAGAAAAGAAATAGGCAGCGTAGTGAAGTGGTGACCAACCATTCTCATCGGTTGTTCTTGTCAATTTCTTCTCTTTTTCTAATATCTTTCTTATTGTCGCTGAAACCAACAAAAACAATGAGTAAAAGTTTCCCTTCATGAACAACAGAGATTTCACATAGTCTATATGAATTACTATATATATAAATATCCATTGCATAAACTCACAAAGATTTTTAGTGGTTTCTGTTTTTTTTTTATTTTTAAAAATGCTAATTGTGAAGTAAACAACAGAGATATATAAAATCAAATATATGTGTCTTTTTAATTATAGTTTACACGATTATATATCAATTAATTTATTATCCAGACTTCAGCACAAATTAATCCTACCATCATCTTCCGTGGTGATTGCCGCGTGTAGAGCAGTTCTACCATTAGGGCCGCCATAGTCCACTGAAATGCAATTTCTTAGGATTTCATCGATCACCTTACCTTGCTCTAGCCCCGAACCAACGGAAGCAGCAATATAAAGTGGAGTTTCTCCGCGAACATTGGCGGAATATGAAAAGTCAGGGTCCTCTTTAGTCAATATTTCCACCACATGGCTCTGCCCATTTCGAGCTGCCTCGTGCAACGCTGTATCTCCCTCTCCATTGGTCATCCTCAACATAATTTTAGCTGCCGTTACTCCGCTCTCCGGATCTGCATGTGGAGCTTTTGCTCGGCCAATGAGGACTTTCACCACAGTGGAATGGCCATATTTTGCTGCCAAATGGAGGGGGGTTTCTCCTTTTTTATTGGCTTGCAATAACAGAGCTGGACACATTTCAAGAATTTTAACAACAAAATAAGCGGATCTCGGCTCCCTCCGTTGGTTTCTCAAGTAGACATGAAGAATGGTGTTCTCGTCTGGAGTCAATAAACGATCAAGGCGGGTTTGATTATACTTTAAGGGATCGATGTAGCCTGCTGCTGCAGCTTCGTACAAGACAGGATCCATTTCCTCACCAGAATCCATTTTGAAGTGTAGAGAAACTCACAAAATGAAATGTAATCAAAACAAGGGGAGGAGAAACGACTGGTACAAAGGTAAGAGGTTCCATTAGTGTTTTTAGATAGTTTAATATAACAATATTAAAAATTAATTTTAAACAATAAAAAATATATTAATTTGATATATTTTTAAATAACCTCAAGAATTTTATAATAGTGAAGTCGCGACCAGCTGTTATCAACTTATCATTAGTTGTTTTTGTCAATTTCTTTTCCTTTTTTAATATTTTTCTTGTTGTCACTGGAACCAACCAAACAATGAGTAAAAGGTTTCCTACATGAATAACAGAGATTTCACTTTGTCTATATGAATTACTTAAACTCACAATGAATTTAAAAAAAAACTAATTGTGAAGCAAACACATAGATATATAAAATCAAATATATATGACTTTTAAATTATAATTTACATGATTATATATAAATTAATTTATATTCCAGACTTCAGCACAAATTAATCCTACCATCGTCTCTCATCATTTTACTAATGAAAAGCTGCTCTTAATAGGAGAGAGAGTCTCTGTCGCTTCGCTTTTCAACGTTCCACTCAAACACGGCTCTGAGCTTTCTATCGGTGGCTTCTACATTAGAGTATGTTTATATTTGTTTTATCTGTAAATAAAGTATCCATTCCAGCTAATTACAGGAGGAGACGATACACTTCTCTCATAATCATAATATTTGGCTTTTCTGAGATAATATATTGGAGAGTTCAGCATATACACACACATACTTTTCTGAGATAATTTTATTTAATTTTCACTCTTTTCCATAACAAGGGACCTGAAACTCCTTTTATGTTTGGGCTTTCGATCACGGGTTTTTAGTACTATCATGTTGACTTGAATTGTCATAATATACTTAAAACTCTTTTAATTTTTACAAATATTTATCCAATAATAAATTATTTTAGTCTTAAATCTGTATTTTCATTCATTTCCGGGCCAAAAAAGAGGTACAACCGGGCTTCAAAAAATGTCCAAAATTTCCGCATTAATTTTGTGCCGACATGAGCCCCTTTTATTTTATTTTTGTTATTTTTCGTTATATTTTAGGGAATAACACAGAAATTGGGTTATGACACTTAGTTCATGTTTTCTTTTTCTTTTTTACCACAGTAGTCTATTTAAAACTCGATGATTCCACTTGCACCAAGATTAAATGAAAAATTACAGGAAAGTAGAAAGTAAGAAGAAAAAAAACCCATAGTTATGTGGGGTATATGCTCAGCTTGACATAATACAGTGGCAGATATACTGAGAACCTCATTTGCCTACCAAGCAAGTTGCTCATCAGCTTGACATAATACAGTGGCAGATACTGAGAATCTCATTTGCCTACCAAGCAAGTTGCTCATCAGCTTGACATAATACAGTGGCAGATACTGAGAACCTCATTTGCCTACCAAGCAAGTTGCCTCCCAAAGACTAACCTTCTGCAAGTGGGGCTGTCCTTTCTTGTTTCACAGCTATAATCCAGAAGCAAAGAAATCTGGAACCAAAGATTGAGGAGATTAGAAGATTTCTAGCTACTTCCCCATGCTTTGTTTTATTAGGCTGATTCGTTTTAGTTGATAGCCATGTTTTATATTTTCTGAAGACCACAGCGCTACAAGTTATTATTCAGGATGGATAAATTCTTCCATATCTCTTACAAGGCATTGAAAAGGAAAGCAAATGGCATTGAACATGATTTTTAAACTCCATGCCTTTTACGAGCGTTGAAGGGCATTTCAAATGTCCAGCAGGTTTATTATATATATATATATATATATATATATATATATATATCGTTACATGCTTGCCATGATGATGTCCCAAGTAGCAGCCTCACACTGATTACTAAGGACAGGGATGAACACAGAATCTCTCTATGAACTGGAATCACTCCAAAGACAATTCAATGTAGAATCGTAAAAGTTGGCCAGAAAAGTTGCCTTTCGTTTATTTCATTCTTCTTTAAATAGTCAAGTGCTAGTGTCTCACCCTCTTCCTGATTTGCATCACATGAGTTTCTACAATGACTTCAGTTATGATTAGATTGGGGAGACTGAAAAAAGAAAAGGAAAGAAAACTTATAATTAACGTAAGGTGATTGTTGAATGACTTGTTCAGTTTCTGGACTGAAAAAATTAAAATAGAGAGGGAGGGTGGGTGGGTAGATCCCACGGAATCTTTTCTTTCAAGCCTGTTTGGAGTGTAGTTGTGATTTTGAAACGAAATGCTAAATACCCTTTCCAAGTCCTGTGGAGTACGTTTTATCATTTCGAAAGCTGTTAATAAGGTGGCGATAAGGATTTTGTGAATGAAACACATCAACATGGTCAGACGGAACCTTCAGAGAATATGTCATTGCCTGGGGCTCTTGCTTATGGGTAGTGAATCAAGAGAATTTCAACCCATCAGGATTGCGAAATTCGTTGCTTTACCTGGTCCTAATTGCGTCTCGTAGCTAGCATAAGCATGCGAAGTGCAAACAACTTCTCTCTAGAATCTTTGAAAGAAATCAATTAGTATATAAAAAAAATTATATTTTTCTTCCACTGCTTCTTCATCCTCTGCGCTGCTCTCAACTCGGGCGAACTGATCTTTCTCTCCACCATAAAAAAAATTACATTTCTCTCATCCCCATGATAGACCTCACACCTCTCTCTTACCAATTTCTCTCTAGCCATCCAACCACAGAAACCAACAATTTCTCCCACTATCATTATCATCGCCACTAACACCACCCATAAGTGTCCATTTAACCAATTTAAGCTATATTCATTTTCTTCTCTATTATTTTTCTTATTTTACTTTGGTAATTTGTGATTTTTTTTTATGATAAAGAATTTTATGGTTTTTGGCTAGGGTTTTTGTTGATTTTGCCTAATTGAAGATTAATTAGATATAAAACTAGTTAAGTAAGTGTGTACATTGTCTTATTTAGTAAGAGAAAAGCAATGAATTATGTTGTGTTAATTATGTTAGTATTAGGGTTTAGTTTATGATTTTTGTTAATTTTGACTTTTATTTAATGCAACGTAAATAATTTTCTATATTGACAATTCAGCATAGAACTTGTCTTATATTGTGGGGATTTTATATTATTATAGTGGTAAAATCAATGATAGTGATAATGGTATGGAAGTACCAACTTATATGGCTTGAGATTAGACAATTCATTTGATGAATTCAAAAATTTAGTGTCAAGGAATTGCGTGGATGTTGGGTGAGACCATCTGAATAGTTATATTGTTGTACCTATTATTAGTGATATGAGTTTTAATACAATGGTTGTGTTAATCACAGATTGCAACTATTAGAGCTCTATTTTTAATACAATTGTTGTGTTAATCACCATAAATATTGATTGAGGTATGCGATAATTTTTTTATCGTAATTAAGGAATGTTAAGTAATTAACTTACCTATAAACTTAAACTATTAAGTAAAGTTTCAAAATATGATTTATATTATTCTCTAACACATCCTCTCAAGTGAAAACCTTTTGGGTTTGAAAGTTGCACAGACTTATATTACCTTGTGCTTGATTTTTATCGAATAGAATGGAGATGGTGAGATTCAAACTCGTGATCGCTGGGTCAACAAGACTATGATATCATGTCAAAAAATCATCTCACCTAAAAATATAATATGTTAGATGAAACCCCAAAATATAATTTAAATTATTTTATAACAAGGAGTAGATACCAAAATTTAATACTTTGTTTTCAAAAATGCTTTATAATTAGACCCAAAGCCAGTATCTGTTGAACTTCGGATCCAGTCCACTAAATCAGATATCTGCTGCAAGAATTAACGCAATGACCCTGCCTTTGGCTCGGAGAGAAGTTGTGCAGATGTCCAGAAAATGCTTCCACTTTCCGCGACCCAATAGATGCTGAGAAGCCTGAATGGCGGTGGAGGTTATTGCAGTGTATCAAATATGAGCTTCTTTATCCAATCCTTTCTGTAAATAAACCTTTGGTTTCCTATCTTTTTTAGACAGTGTATAATGAATGATACAAGTATTTCCCAGCTTCTAAATTACTCCCTAAATTCTAAACTGTAAAGAAAACGTTAATAGTAAAAGAAAAGAGTCCAAAAATAGCTAGAAAAACAAAGAAAAATCTAAGATAATATTAATTTGGACATGAAATGGCATTTAATGGTTACATCAAAGTTAACTCATTATAGAACCATGTATGTAGAACATGCTTATAAAATCAAACTCATGAACAAACTTTACCATCACAAACACTTGAAAATATATAAATTTCAGTTTCCCTCCTTTCTTTTCAAATTTATTCCAATTTTCATTTTTGTAATCATTGAAAATCCATATGAAGCAGATCCAGAAAACGAAAACATTAAAAGAAAATAGTGCCAAAGCAATCAAAACCCAGATCTCCATCCCTCGCCAATTCCTTTCCCATGAAACCAGTAGCAGTCTGCTTCATTTATGCTTGGTCTTTATGCCACTAGCTTTCTGCATCCTACAGCCTCGACGATGTATCTAATGTTCGACGATGGATCTCGTATTCATTCCAACCCAATGAACATAAGATACATCATCGAGAGGCCCTACGATTCACAGAATTTTGTTCAGATTTTCTAGATTTTGACAATGGATGAGAAGATCATCCACAGATTATGTTTCCAAAGAAGAAACAAGGCAGGAACCTTTCTCAACTCCAATATTACTCTTCTAACCAAGACTCCTCTCGTATTGATTCTACCCAAATGGCAAGCCAACAAAATACTTCCGTCTTGGGAGGGACTAAACCTTTCCATATACCATTGAAGGAAATGAAATTGATAGATCGACAAGTTGGAGAACGCAGACAACACATAGACTTGACAGAGTACATCCCATTAGAATTAGGTTGCATGAAATTGCATGATCATTATGTTATATATATATATATATATTTTAATTTTTTCAAACAACTTTCAGATATGCATTTTGTGAAAGAAATCAGATTTTTATGAACATTTGTTTGTAGAATGCGCTGGATTGATCTGTATTTTATTGCTTAACTATCTGGAATACTGTCATGCTAAGATTATATAAATGTAATTGTTGATTAATTTATAATGCGTAAGTTTTTTTTTCTTATCATTAAAGATACTAGAGAGTAGAGATGAATGCTTCTATAATAATGTTGTCTGTGCTCTTGCGAGGAAGTTATGCTTTATAAAATCTTTTGTCTTGCGAGGAAGTTATGCTTTATAAAAGATAATCAACAATAAATTCTTTTTCAAAAGAATTGATCTCTTGGGCTTAAAATGTGAATACAAAACACACACACCCAAACTTATATGCAAGCGTACATGCTTGTGCAAGGATATTTAAATTAAGATGGTATTTAAAAGTGTAGAGATAATTATTTTTTAAAAATATTTTTTGTTTAAAAATAAGTATAAATAATTTTTTAAATTTTTAAAAAATTATTTTAACAGAAAAAATTAAAAACATAAAAAAAAAAATTTCAAGCAAAACATTAAAAAAATCATGATAAAAAACAGCCCCTAAATCAACATTTCACTATAAGTATTGGATATACATTTATAAAACATTATTAAGCAAATGACACAAATAAAATTTATCACAATTTCTTAAGAAAATATTTATTTTATATTTGTGACCAGTAAATCATTTCAGAAAAAAATTAAAAAAATATAACTGAATTTTATTTGATAGCGAATTTGGGATTGATTGTTTTAGTTTGAAATCTTGTTCACAAATTTTAGCTAAAGATTTAAATTTTTTGTCTTATTATTATTATAATTATTATTTCAAAATGATGACGATTACTATGATATTAATTACTAAAAAATGATGATGATTAAAAAGATATTAATTTCTAATAACTATCAATTACAAAATTGATTATTCCATACTAAAAAAAATCGTTTCTTTTTTTTTTTCTCAACCAATATGTGACCTATATGTATATATATTATAAAATGTTTTCAAAACAATTCCAAAAAAATTTCATTTGAGAAGTGGGTACAATTTTTTTAAAATAATAAAATATTTGTGACAATGCTAATGGGTTACAAAGAAATCGGGTTTTCATTTAACACAAAGCCACAAGCAATGCTCGTCATCTTGGATTTTCTCGACCAACTTACTCTTCCCTCAAGTCCTTCCTTTTCTTTTGCCCATGTTTTGTGTTGAAATCAAAAGAAAATTTGTGTTGTATTATGTTTGTCGTACCTTTTATTACATAACATGAAGGATATATATATACATAATAGAGGCTATTCCTCTT
Organism: Salix purpurea; assembly: GCA_027405865.1. Classification (NCBI taxonomy): domain Eukaryota; kingdom Viridiplantae; phylum Streptophyta; class Magnoliopsida; order Malpighiales; family Salicaceae; genus Salix; species Salix purpurea. The sequence continues at coordinate 6,187,864 of JAOWLH010000016.1, read as the reverse complement.
GACAAAAAAAGAATAAACCTTAGAGCTGACATGTTTAATGAGGGACAAGACCTCTTATCGCAGATATCTGTTAGATTGAGTAATTGATGAAGAATAATGAGAGAGGAATAAAAGAGAGAGAACAGAGGAGATGGAGAGAAGAGAATTTGAATTTTATTATCTTTGTCACACACCTTGTGTGCTACAACAACTCCTATTTATACACTTTGTATACTCTCTATTTTATACTCTAACAATATCAACACACATTAAAGGGAGGAAGGCTATTGTCCATGAACCATCGCAGAAATTTGTCATACATAACAATACCTAAGAAGCAACAATGCAGGTGGCTGCACTATACAATACAAAATCCAACACATAGGCACACCTTAACATGCAGAGGAGAACGATCATGGTTATTATCATCATCCAGTGCATTCCTCCATCTTTAACCACCAGCCAGGAGCAGTTTTTAGGAGCAATTCAAATAAAAAACAATTGAATTTCTTTTTATAATGATAATGATTGTGGCAGCAATAGTATTGACAATAATAATTAGAATATTAATTATTTACAATAATAGTTATAGTGACAACTATAATAATCGGGATAGTTTAATAATTATGATTGTCGCGACGGTGATTTTCTTTCGCGCCTCGCCATCCCCTGTATTAGAGAGACAATGGCGTGCGGTGAAATGAGGTGTTTGTTATAGTCGCAAAATTATGACTATAATTATTAGGAGTCGCCACCTAGTATTAAGGTCACTAGGAACCTATTGGCCTGCAAGAGTCTTGGGTAAGGGGACTTGTTGTGCAATGAGAAGACGCATCACCCCTAGTGCACCCTACCTAAGGCAAGTTGCATTGTTATTTGATTGTTTTTCTCTAAGTTTAATTTTTTTTTAAACACCGCATTTTGAAAAAGTATATATATATATTTTTTGTCCGCGAGTATACTTTACAATATAATTTTACACCACAGTAAAAGAAAACCTTTTTTAGTATCTACAGGTGTACTTTACAATGTAATTTTACACCGAGATAGCTAAAACAAAAATAATTTTTAATTCTTTTGATATTTTGGCCAAATTCCAACGGATAACCATAAACTGGGTACAATATGCAATTTTCGTTCAAAACATGAGAAATGTGCTATATTTGATTTTTACGGAAACAAAATGCTTGGGAAAACCTTGAAATTTGGCCATATGCACAAAAACAACATTTTTTTAATGCAATTTTAAAAAAAATTAAAAAACAAATTCAGGCTAGGCCTGGCCCAACTAAATGGGTAGCCCTAGCTAAGGTGGGCCAAAGGACTTGGGCTGGACCCGGCCCAACAACTGGGTGGGCCAAAAGCATTCCAGCCCAAAATTAAAAAAAAATGCAGAAAGAAATGAAAAAAAAGAAGAGAGAAGTCAGGCTGCCACTGCCACTAGGTAGAGGAGATCGAGGTGCTTCTTCCTGTCGTGATGGCATCAAAAATGGCGGCCTATGGTGGCCGGGAGGAGCTCCTAAAGCTGTCGGTCTGTGCTGTGTTAGTGGTTTACAGGGCATGGCTGCTGGTGTGGCCAAGCATTGCTGCTAATTTTTTTTTTGTTTTGAAAAATTTTAAATAAATAGGTTGTGCTAAAAAGGAGTTTTTTGATGGGAAAAACCAGGAAGAGTGATGTTTTTATTTTCAATTTTGGCTTCCAATTTCACCTAAAAACTTTCGTCACCGAAAATTCTGATCTTCTCAATTTAACCCAGATTAGGCTTCCAAACTTAATTTCTCACCAGTTAAGCCCTTAATAAAATTAATTTGACCTATTTAAAACATAATTAAGCCCTTGCGCTTAATTAAATCCTTCAATTGGGCTCTCAATTAATTCTGAAGCATAATTACACTTTAAAATTGGCTGAGGATTAAATCAAATTGGCCCATAAAAATATAATTATGTCTTTCGACTTAACTTTTACACAGATTTATCCAATAATAAATTATTTCAGCCTTGACTATGCATTTTCCTTCATTTCTGGGCAAAAAAAAGAGGTACGACCGGGCTTTCGAAAACGTCCAAAATTTTCACCTAAATTTTTCTGCTGACACAAACCTCTTTTAATTTTTGTCTAGTCAAGTTTCATCTAGTTTCTACTCACTGAAGGCATGCGCACCAAAAAGGAAATTCAACGGTTATTGACAAGCTTTGTAATGAGGCATGCATATACGAATAATGAGATGCTGCGAAAATTTGACAGCATTCAGGATGTAGCTAGATGATATATGTTGATGAGTTCGTCAAAAAAATCCACATAGAAACTGATTAGGGTTTTTTATGGCATGCTATGAAACTGGGCTATATGTGTTTGAGATTTTCTAAAATCATTTTTTTGTTGTTAAATAAAAGATTTTTCAATAATTAAGTTAGTGTTCGAGAAGAAGAAGAAGAAAATAAAAAATAAAGCTGTATGTATCTGGATTTAGTCTCTGACTGGCTATGTAAAAATTCAACAGGCCCTTCTCTACTTACTGCGTCTAGCTGTATTTATATACTTCCTCTATCTCTCTCATTAAGAAAGTTAATGGCTTGATAAAGTAATGTTGATTCTAATTTTGGAATTCTGATCATAAAGTGTTAAGTCCTTATAATTTAAAACAAAAAAATCTTAAGCCACAAATTACGATGCACCAAACCAAAAATAAAATACAAAAAATCAATATGACAATTAGCTCCTTTGTTTATTGAAGGTAACAGGCCCTTATCCTTTATTGAAGCATCATTAATTTGTGTATGATTTCTTGTGCTTTTTTCAGTTTTGAGTTCCGGTCGCCATTAAACTCTAAGCTAAGTAGCAAAATATTACTGCGACCTGTTCTTGATGAACTGCAGTGGCACAAAAAAGTTTTACGATTTTTTAACATATTTTTCTTTGTTTTTTCATTTCTCATAAAACCAAATTAATATGAAACTGCATGGTATCTGTGCATCTACTAAAACGTTTTTTTTATTAACATAGTATCGGATTTAGCTTATACATATTTAGGCTAATCCTGCGAGTCTTGATCCTGAGAGAATTCAAACTCATAATCATTTGAGAGCAAACTCAAAAGATCTAACCAGTTGAGCTACTCTTGGTATTACTACTAGCTCATTTTAGAATTACCCGTAGTTAATTTTAAAAGAGGATTATTAATTTGTTTTTCAGATTAGAACTAAGTGTCCGGGTCAGGCGTGATTAATCCTGGAGTTTCTTGTGAATACACCATAGTTAATTCATGGGTTTTAATCAAGTTCGAATGCCCCATGAAATTATTTGTACCTGGTGAGAGTTAGAGCCGGAGATCTTCGACACTGCCAAGTCCCAGCTTTTCTCCCCCTAGCGAACTTCATGGAGTTATTATTTAATTATTTGAAGTAAACATTTCCTTGATATTTCAAATTAGCCTTTAATATATAGTGCCACTATAGTTGCCTGTCCACCAGGAATTCTTAATAACCTAGTTTTTTTATTTAAAAATGCAATAATAAAAATAGTTATTTGTATATAAGATATTGAATAAATATATTCTTTCATCAAAATTATTTATTTTATTTATTTATTCATAATGAAATGATTTTTGAAATGTTTATTTCATTGAGTAAAAAGTAATAGAAAATTTCTATAATAATTAGTAAGATGATTCGTATATAATAAATCTTTTTAACTGCTTGTTCATTATCATAGTTGAAAGGATTTCCATATGAGAGTCCTTACATGATAAATGATTAATAATATCATCAGAAAAAAGTTATGATTTTAATTGAAAATTATACAAAACCAAATGATATATTAACTGAATGATGTCTTAAATATAATTTGGATTATTATGTTTACAGTGAATTTTTCTAATTATAAAGGAAAAAACATATTAAAAAACACTACAAGGGCAATATAGAAAGAGGTCAGTAAATAGAAATATGTCTCTATTTAGCATTGTATTTCAAAAATTCTTTTGAAATTTTTTTGACTAGATTTGGTTTTAATTGACTTAGGTTTGGTCAGTAAATAGACTTAGGTTTGTGTGCCTAGTTTTCTTCTTCTTCTTTTTTAAATAGGTGGATCAAATATTGTTTTGCTTTTTTTTTTTTTAAGAAAAAAGATATATAGATGATGCTTCATCAACTAAGGAAAACATTTTAACCATAAAATATTTTATTTTTACTAAGAAAACATTTTCTTTTTACCATAAACACACAAAAAAAAAATACTAAGAACATCATTAAATTTATTTTCAACTTCAAAACACCATTAATTATTAAAAATAAACTGAATAAAAAACTTATCAAGCCTCGTATACTTTTTTTATATAAGATATTACATCACAAACTTCTTTCTCACTCCACCCTTTTTCAAGCGATTTTTTCTATCCTTTCTCAAGACTGAACAACTGAAGCATATATGGAGACTATTTTTTATATGTAAATGAATTTTTTGTGTGAAATTGAAGGACCCGTTTGTTTTATTTAGCTTTAATCTATTTAATAAATTTCCTAGAACTTCCTCATGTTTTAACCTAAAAATTTAATGAAGGAAACATATAAGACCAGTTTTTCAAAATTCACACCACACAAGTTAATTATTAGTTAAAATTCTTATAAATATATATATCTATATATATATATATATACATATATATATATATATATATATATATTATGAGATAATAAATTTAATGGTCTCAAAATACTTGTTTTTCCATCCTCTCTTTTTTTTCTTTCCAAAACGTGAAGCAACAATCACCCTGCGTGTCCTTGTCCTCAACTATAAAAGGATAATCATAACAACAACAAAAAAAACCTAATAAATCAGAAGTGATACTATCCTTGAAATTAATTATAATATTGGGGAACAAGTAGGATAGAGAAAGAAAAGGGAAAAGAAAATAATACAACAAACAAAATATTTTGGCTTTCGCATAATTCATTCAGGCAGAGAAAAGCGCTTCATCAAGAGCAGATCGCAGCAACTCTTGCGCCTTTTTGGCTAGCATCAAACCTTGTCGCAGGCTCATTTCTCCTTCTTAGAACTTTTTAATTATCTCTTCTGGATATTTTTTTTTGAAGAAGGTGAGGCTTTCAAGGAATTAACAATATAAGCAATTTTTACAACAACTTACTTTCGGCTTCCATTTCCGACAGTTTCTTTAAACGTTCAAGTTTGGCCTCAAAATCCGGTTTTGCTTCGGTGATCATGCTTTGGCGCTGAATCTTTGTAGAGGCAGCAGCCGTGTGTTCTTCATCAGCTGCTTGTTTAATTATGATTTAGCCAAAAAACAATATTGCATTTATATATCGTTAATTTATCCGGAAAAAAGTAGAGACAGATTTAAAAATAAAAACAAGAACAAGAAAAACATGTGTTCCATTCCCCTCCTTCCATTCAAAAGATTTGATCAAGAGTCGGCAAGTGCATACCTGTTGACACAGCAATGAAATTTTGGGCATGTATGGAGGAGCTGCTAGAAACTCACCATGTAAGATGTCCGTTGCAGGTTTTGAAGAGACTAGAGATGATGACGTTGTTTGCAAAACTGTCACCGGGTCTGTTAATTGTGGAAACGTTGGAAGTGGGCTCACGGTCGATGTTCAAGGACGGCTCAAAGTCATTCCTGGGATGTCTAGAGCTGGGATCAGTACTAGGTCTTGAGGTAGTAGAAGAAGAAGAAACGAAACTTTGTAAGAGAATTTGGTAGGTTTCTGGGGGATTTGGTCGGATCTCAGAGAGCTTTCCCCTACTTAAATTTGTTGACTTCTAAGTTGACATGCTTACTATTGAGACAATTTATAAACAAAAACTTCTCCCCATCCAACCGAACAGATTGTTCAACTTTTCCAGAGTTATTGTCAGTTTGATCCCTCTTTTTCTAACGTTTTCAATTTAGTTTACAATGTTTCAGGTTTTGTTCAACCCTGTCATGTTAGAAAGCTATTAGATCCAGTCACATGAAAGCGATGTTTGGCACGAAGATTCTTAGATGTCTTTTTGCAATATGCTGCAAATATTTATTTTGTTGTTTTTTAATGTAAGTTTAATATTTATTAATGAGAATAAATGTTCACGTGAGTGCTTGTAACTTTTCACACTGTTTTCATCCATCTTTCTTTCTCCTGGCACTTACCTTCATTGTACACGTCTAAATATTAGACGGAGTTTATGACCACTTGACTTGTGATGCGTCAATTACAGAAAAATAAAGATAAAAATAATATAATTGACAACTGATTTTGCAACCAACCAAAAGATTTAAAAAAAGTACATCTGAGTTTTATTTGATAGAAAATTTAGAATTGGTTGTTTCGCTAGTAAATCTAATGTCGTCATTCATTGCTCACATAATGTAGTAAATTTGTAGATCCTTGCCAATGATCCGAAACACTAAAGACGCAAAGATTAAGAAGCTCAAACCAATGAGACAAATGCTGACGGCGGCAAGCCCCAAGACAGGTTCTAGAACTGCATATGTGCCTGTGATGAACGCGATAATCATTGTACAAATGCCAGTCATGGTACATAACCTGGCCCGGGTAAATAACTTCGTAGTGGTTCGTCTAAGTAGCAAACCTTGAAAAATCACCAACGTAAAGTGGATAAAGACGGCCGAAATTGAGAGCAGCATTGAAATTGCATCTGATATAACAAATACTATGAAAACAACTTTTTTAGCTAGAATAGCATTGCCTTGGTTGCTCTTGTAACCGCCAGGTAGGGTGAATGCTGCTGCAAATGTTACCGTTGCTATCAGCGCCGCAACTACTAGATGAGACTCTATTTCTGTATTCAAACTTCCCTTTTTGTTCTCTCTTCTAAACTTAAAGGGGCCGTATCCAAATGGTCCACTGCCAACATCTTCAAGGGATTCTATGATCTCTTTCTGCAAAATATAATTTTTAGCTAATTATCAAATATCAACTCCCGAGCCTTTGTTTTTGTTTGCAATCAAATATTTTTTGTTGCTCTAAATATTATAGATAATTAGCAGGTAACAAAATACTAATTTCATAGGAGGGGTAACTCAATAATATATTATTGTTTATTGTCTATTTGATTTTTCAACTTTAACTCTCTCTCTTCAAAAAGAATTGGGGTCTAAAGTATTGATTTTTCTGTTGAAAACTTGTTTATTTGTATGTTTTAAAAGTATTATTAAAAAAATTAATTTTTATTTTTATTTTTTTGCTTTAAATTATTTTTTTTAATATTTTATATTATTTTGATGTGGTGTTGTAAAAAATAATTGTTTTTTATAAAAATATTATTTTAATGCATTTTACAATAAAAAAAAACATTTTAAAAAGTAACTGTTATACCCCTTAAATAAACTGTTTAATTATTTCAATTGATTTTATTTAATTTTTATTCTTTTCCATTTATACATACATACATATATATATATATATATATATATATATATATATATATATATATATATATATATATATTGTTTTAATGGATGTATTAATTATCACAACAGCTACTTAATGGAGGATTGATTACCTGTATCTCACCAAAATCTCCACTATGTATGTTCTCGATGCTTAGCTTTTCCTTATTAAGACCATATATTCCACTCTCTTCATGACGATAAACTCTACTCCATTCGTGCCGCTTGTGCGTTAAAGCAGCAATTAGATGGAAAGGCGTGTTTCCTTTGTCATCCTTCTCCGTTTTAAGTCTCTGAAGTTCTGGAATCCTACTCAGACATCTCTTGAATGCGTTTCTGTTTTGACTAGCCACCATATAGTGAAGGGCATTCCAACCTCTGTTATCAACTAGATCACAACAAGCTGGACAACGAGAAACAATCTCTTTCATTACGTTTACACGTCCTTGAATGGCAGCAAGTTGAAGAGCTGTTCTCTTCTTCTCTGTTGTTTCAGCAATGTAGGCTACGGACTTATCACATTCTAGTAATAGTTTCACTGCTGAAATATCAAGCCAAGGAGAGAAATAGGCAGCGTAGTGAAGTGGTGACCAGCCATTCTCATCGGTTGTTTTTGTCAATTTCTTTTCTTTTTCTAATATCTTTCTTGTTGTCACTGAAACCAACAAAACAATGAGTAATAGTTTCCCTTCATGAATAACAGAGATTTCACATAGTCTATATGAATTACTATATATATCCATTACTTAAACTCACAAAGAATTTTAGTGGTTGATTGTGAAGCAAAAACAGAGATATATAAAATCAAATATATGTGGCTTTTAAATTATAGTTTACGCTATTATATATAAATTAATTTATTCTCCTGACTTCAGCACAAATGAATCTTACCATTATCTCTCGCGGTGATTGCCGCATGTAGAGCAGTTCTACCATTAGGGCCGCCATAGTCCACTGAAATGCAATTTCTTAGGATTTCATCGATCACCTTATCTTGTTCTGGTCTCCGACCAAGGGAAGCGGCAATATAAAGTGGAGTTTCTCCGTGAACATTGGCGGAATATAAAAAGTCAGGGTCCTCTTTCGTCAATATTTTCACCAAATGGCCCCGAGTATTTCGAGCTGCCTCGTGCAAAGCTGTATCTCCCTCTCCATTGGCCATCCTCAACATCATTTTAGCCGCTGTTACTCCGCTCTCTGGATCTGCAGGTAGAGCTTTTGCTCGGTCAATGAGGACTTTGACCAGATTGGAATGGCCATATTTTGCTGCCAAATGGAGGGGGGTTTCTCCTTTTTTATTGGCTTGCAATAACAGTGCTGGACACCTTTCAAGAATCCTATCAACAAAATCAGTGGATCCCAGTTCCCTCCGTTGGTTTCTTGAGTACCTTTCAGGAATTTTATAAACAAAACCAGGAATTTTATAAACAAAATAACAAATTTTATAAACAAAACCAGGAATTTTATAAACAAAATCAGGAATTTTATCAACAAAATCAAGAATTTTATCAACAAAATAAGTGGGTTCCGGTTCCCTCCGTTGGTTTCTCAAGTAGACATGAAGAATGGTATTCTCGTCTGGAGTCAATAACCGATCAAGGCGGGTTTGATCATTCTCAAAGGGATCGATATTGCCTGCTCCGGCAGCTTCGTACAAGACAGGATCCATTTCCTCACAAGAATCCATTTAGTAGTGTAGAGAAACTCACTAAATGAAATGTAAACAAAACAAGGGGAGGAGAAACCACTGTTGCACAAAGGTAAGAGGCTCCACTCACTCAACTGATCACAAGCTGCTGATTTCTTTGGTTTTTATAGAAAGAAAAAGCTAGATAACAGACAGCGTTAATATTATTACATTTCTTGTCCTTTTTTAGTTTTTGTTGCAATATGTTTTCTTTTTCCCTGCTGGAAAGTTCTGCTTAAAAAAAAAACAAGAACGGAAAATATTATCAAAATAACTACTAAATTTAAATATAAAGAGAAAATTAATATAACCACTAAATTCCACTCATCGTTGTAGCTAGTAAGTTTGGTTTAAAGCAAACAATTTGATCAATTTAATACATTGTTTTAAAAAATGCTAGGTTTGATGGGGAAAAATCCTTTTTCAAATAGTTCCCGTGTTAATCTTATTCTACCATTGGTTTTTCCATTTTTTTAACATATATATATATATATATATATATATATATATATATATATATATATATATATGTGTGTGTGTGTGTGTGTTAGTGTTTTTAGATAGTTTAATATAATAATATTAAATTAATTTTAAACAATAAAAAATATATTAATTTAATATATCTTTAAAGAGCCTCAACTGCTCAAGTACTATGATATTGACCTGTTCTCCATGTGTTTGTCCTTGCTAGTGGGATGCAAGCTTTCACATGTAAAGAAACTATTTAATAAATCATCAATAATATTCAAATTACCAAGAATTTTATAATAGTGAAGTGGTGACCAGCTGTTATCAACGGTTGTTTTTGTCAATTTCTTTTCTTTTTTTAATATCTTTCTTGTTGTCATTGAAACCAACCATACAATGAGTAAAAGGTTTCCCTTCATGAATAACAGAGATTTCACTTTGTCTATATGAATTACTTAAACTCACAAAGAATTTAAAAAAAACTAATTGTGAAGCAAACACATAGATATATAAAATCAACGTTTAATTATTGTTTAATTAACGTTTAATTAACGTTGTTTAATTATTGTTAATTATTGTTTAATTAACGTTGTTTAATTATTGTTTAATTATTGTTTAATTAACGTTGGGGCAGTTGTGTAAAGGAGTCAAAAGCAGGATATCCCGCCTTCTCCATTACTCTTATTCTGTAACAATCTTTAAACGTTGGGGCCTGCTATTTTATCTTTGTGTAATTATTGTTTAATTAACGTTGGGGCAGTTGTGTAAAGGAGTCAAAAGCAGGCCAATTTCCCACCTTCTCCACTACTCTTATTCTGTAACAATCTTTAACAATGCACTCCTGGAGAAATTGAGGTAAACCATGAAATGTCGTGCACGCTGATGCTTGACTTGCGGTGTGCACTTTTGAGTCTTAAACACAAGCAAGCACTACTTTCCTTTTAAGAATTAAGTCTTCTTTCTTAGACTTGCAGGAGCCATCACAAGTTCACACCAGCTTGTTCCATGTAATTTCTCCGACTCCAAGAAATTGCCTTCCTCATTATTTACTTGAAGATTACGTCGACGAGATTAATTTTATGGCTAGCAATCTCTTATTAGGATTAGCATAGACTTTGAAGTCATTTTCAAGCAAGTTAAGAAATCTTTAATAAGTCTTGTACATGAAAGATCTGCATTGATTTTAGAGTCAATGTGGAGTTATTTTTTTTTCTTAAATTATAATAAACATTTCTTAATTAGCTGGCGTGGACTCTCTGTCTACAGTCATTTTTAATTCTCATAGATAGCATAGGGTTTAAGGTGGAATTATTTTCAAACAAGTTAACAATTCTTTAACAAAAGGGATCTGCATGGATGTATGGAGTCTTTGTCGAGTCATTTTTAATTATTTTTTTTATAATAATCAATTATATTATTATTATTATTAATAAAAAAAAATATGTAGAACATGATCTAAATTGTATGAGCGATGTTATTTCAAGGGACCTAAAAAATATATGAGTCAGTTGCCCTGTGTTTCGCCGCAGACAAAACCAAATTTTATAACATGTCAAAGAACTATTAATGGTTATTGATTTTTTTAATAATGCTATACATTAGAACGAAATAATCAATCTACAAGACTTTCAATTATTTAGTTTTTTAATATAATCATTTTATTATAGATAATGCATTTAAAATAATGAGAAATATTATTTTAAAGGTTTTTTCTCTTAAGAATAATTATATATTATGATATTTTTTTAATGTTAACGCCTTAAAAAATTTAACAAATAGCTAACAACTGAATATTAACTATACATACATAAGAGAGGGTTTTACTTTCATTTCACAATACCAAAGGTGAGCTTACTCTGTTTTTTAACCAAAACTACATTTAATACAAAGATAAATTTTATCAAAAAATTAAAAGTCAAAACTAAGAGTATAGATACATAAATACAAAAAAAATTATTTAGAGTTATACCAAAATTACTGAAAAAATAAATGGATTGAAACTAAATCAAAATATAAAAGAATTATTTATTTTTTCCTTGCAACACTTTAAATTGTTTTAATTTAATCATTCGGTTAAAATTATTTACATATTTTGTTTTCATTTCAGTCCATATACTTTTAATTCTTTATTTTAATTCCTTTATTTTTTAGATATATTTCTAAATAGTCCCTATTTTTGTCCATGTTTATACATACACACTCTTAATTTTGGTTTTTAATTCTAATTATTTCCTATTTTGTTTAGGTTGTATTTATTAGAAAAAATTAATTCTTAGATTTTAGGTTGTTTTGGTTAAAAAATTACTTTTATAATATTTTTATGTATAATATTGCAGATCTAACACATAAACAAAAAGGAGCAGGTTGTATTTATATTTGATTATGGATCCGAGATAATTAAAGAGAAATCTGAGTCTAACTCTGTGGATGACTTGGTTTGCTGGTGGAGGATTTACACCACTTGAGTAGGATGTTGCTTAAAAATCATTGATTTTGAGTATATATATATATTCATTCTGAATTCTATTAGCATCTCAAGTTTTCTCATTTTATTTTAGTCATCTTTGCTCCCAATGTGCACGTCAGAATTAATATCAAAATATTATTCCTAACAGCTGTATATAGTTGCGTGGATTTTTATCTTCTTTTTTTTTCCTGATGCAAGTCAATTCTTAATCATATATTCACATTCATAATTCGGGATCATCAGTCCCCAAAAAAGAATATACAATTATGTCTAGGTATTTATGACTTTATTTTTAAAAAGTAGAAGTCATGAAAAAAAAAATAATTTTACAGACTTAAAATCGTGTTTGATACAATAACTTAATTAATAGATATTAGAAACTAAAATATAATAATTATTGTCTAAGAATTCTATTTTGTGTTAAACGTCGTGGCCGTTGTGTAAAGGAGTCAAAAGCAGGATATCCCGCCTTCTCCATTACTCTTATTCTGTTACAATCTTTAAACGTTGGGGCCTGCTATTTTATCTTTGTTTAATTATTGTTTAATTAACGTTGGGGCAGTTGTGTAAAGGAGTCAAAAGCAGGCCAATTTCCCACCTTCTCCACTACTCTTATTCTGTAACAATCTTTAACAATGCACTCCTGGAGAAATTGAGGTAAAGCATGAAATGTCGTGCACGCTGATGCTTGACTTGCGGTGTGCACTTTTGAGTCTTAAACACAAGCAAGCACTACTTTCCTTTTAAGAATTAAGTCTTCTTCCTTAGACTTGCAGGAGCCATCACAAGTTCACACCAGCTTGTTCCATGTAATTTCTCCGACTCCAAGAAATTGCCTTCCTCATTATTCACTTGAAGATTACGTCGACGAGATTAATTTTGTAGGACTTAAAATTGTGTTTGATACAATAACTTCATTAATACATATTAGACACTAAAATATAATAATGATGGCTACCAATCTCTTATGAGGATAGCATAGACTTTGAAGTCATTTTCAAGCAAGTTAAGAAATCTTTAATAAGTCTTGTACACAATGTTATAAATCCCGTTCCGTTCCGGCCGGAACGGCCCGTTCCAGTGTAAAATCCGGGACAAAACGGCGACGTTTTTGTCCCGGTAAATATCCTGCCCCGATCCGGAAAATCCGGCCGGAATCCGGCCGGAACGCCCCGGTTTTGTACCGGGGGTTCCGTTCCGGTGTCAGCCATCATCTCCCTTCCCTCTCCGACGGCTTCCCCTCTTTTCATCCCCATAGCCTTCATCAATGGCCTTCGCCTGCTTCACGACCCTGCCCCCTTCACAGATCGACCACTCATCTGCCATCGACGGTGTCTCCTCCTCTCAACCAGCCTCAGCTCTTCCTCTCTCCACCGTCTGCGGTGGTACCCTACGACAACCCCATCATCAACCAATGTATTTTTATATTACTGTCCTCTCACTTTAAATTTTGCATTTCTACTATAATTAAAAAATTTAACAAAAGGGTCTAAGGTGGAATTATTTTCAAACAAGTTAACAAGTCTTTAACAAAAGGGATCTGCATGGATGTATGGACTATGGACTATGGAGTCTTTGTCGAGTCATTTTTAATTATTTTCTTATAATAATCAATTATATTAATAATAATAAATTATGTAGAGCATGATCCTGAAAAGTCTCATTTATAGAAAAAATAAATGAATACATTACACCGTTAATTTAGTCATTTTAAATCTCTTAAATTGTAGTCAAGGTTTCTTAGTTAGCTGGCGGGGAATCTGTCTGGATTCGTTATTTATTCTAATAAAATAGCATGCGATTTTGTTTTTTTCAATCAAGTTGCCAATTGGATAAATACTATCTTTCCAAAAACTAAACACACACAATTAAAATACAATTTCTATCCAATTTTTTTTTTTAAATAAGAGATATTAATTGAATTATAAATTTAAAAATTATTTGAGAAAAAAAGATATTAATTAAAAAACAAAAGTAAGCTTGGATATTTCAGTTTAAATTGTTAAAATATGTGTTTCAGGTCGTGGGTTCAACCCTAAAAAAACAATAAAAATAGCTTACGCTCTTAATCCTATAGCCCAATGTGTTGGGCTATTGCTAGTAAAAGTTCAGGTGCATGAGTAAGTCTTCAAGCCCACAACCACGTGCCTAGGCTTTGATTTATCATTTTATATGCAAATGACATGTCAACTGATGCATGTATCATGATCATCATTATTGTGGTCAGAAAATCGGGATAACATTTTTTTTTTGTAAAATACCCATAAAATTGCCCAAAATACAAAATCAAGCTGGATTGGTTTTGGATTTCACAGCTAATTTTTTTTATACAAGACTGAGGCTTCAAACAACCACTATAAGCCTTTTTTTATAATTTTTATAAACTTGTGTTCACCAATAAAACTCATTTTAAGGTCGGAAATAGAGTGAAAAATGAATTTCTCTTTCATTAACATCCTATAACACATGTCTCTCTCTCTCTCTTCTCTAATCAATGACTAAAAAATAACACAAATGAACTTGTGTACCAAAAGTTATTTTGAAGTTTCAAGAGACCTAAATTGTATGAGTGTTGTTATTTTTATCTAAGTACTGTGTTTTGTATGCAATCTCTAGTAAGCCATCCATGTTTGATGTCTTTCCATTTCAGTTTGCATTATTTTAATTTCATCACTGATCAAGAAATAAAAAATAATTAATTTTTCATTAGAATTAAATCACACAAAATAAAACTTTAAAGGTCAAAATTAATTATTAGAAAGTGAATGGTAAATCCACAATATTTTTTGAGTGTGTGAATAATGACAAGCTATAGTAAATAAATAAATAAATAAATAATCGAGTGTGAAATCCATCTTTAATTTATAATTAAAATCTCACAAAATAGGCCAAATTCATCACGGGATTTCTGTCTCACCTCTTTCATAGAACAACTAATATGGCCTCTTATATTGTCTTAGTGAAGTCTCATCTAGTTTCTACTCACTAAAGGCATGCGCGCCAAAAGGGAAATTCAACGGTTATTGACGAGCTTTGAAATGAGGCATGCATATACGCGTAATGAGATGCTGCGAAAATTTGACAGCATTCAGGATGTAGCTAGATGATATATGTTGATGAGTTCGTGAAAAAAATCCACATAGAAACTGTTAGGTTTTTTTATGGCATGCTATGAAACTGGGCTATATGTGTTTGAGATTTTCTAAAATCATTTTTTTGTTGTTAAATAAAAGATTTTTCAATAATTAAGTTAGTGTTCGAGAAGAAGAAAAAAATAAAAAATAAAGCCGTATGTATCTGGATTTAGTCTCTGACTAGCTATGTAAAAATTCAACAGGCCTTTCTCTACTTACTGCGTCTGGCTGTATTTATATACTTCCTATCTCTCTCATAAAGAAAGTTAATGGCTTGATAAAGTAATGTTGATTCTAATTTTGGAATTCTGATCATAAATGACAATTAGCTCCTTTGTTTATTGAAGGCAATAGGCCCCTATCCTTTATTGAAGCATCATTAATTTGTATATGATTTCTTGTCCTTCTGTCAGTTGTGAGTTCCGGTCGCCATTAAACTCTAAGCTATATAGCAAAATACGAGCGGTATACCCGCGCGATGCGGCGATTTTTTTTATCTATGTAGAAAATTGATTATGTATTGTATTTTATTATTTTAATATTTAGTTAGTATAATTATAATTAAGAATACTGATATGAATTTTCGTCCTTCAAAAAATCCAAAGTCATTTTTCCTCTCTCTCAATATATTTTTAGGCAATAATATTCAATAAATATCAGACATATTAGAAATAAAAATATTGTAATTTTTTTTAAAATATAAACTTAATTTTTTTGTGTGTTATAATTATTTATTTGCCGTCTAAAAAGAACAGTCTAATGGAAACGGGAAGTGACTTGTTTATTTTTAAATTTGACTTGTAGATAATGCAGGTAAATTTGTCAACTTTATTTTTTTAGATGTTTTTTTTTTCCAGTTATATTAGATCTAAAATATTAAAAATGAAAACATTGGAAATTCTTGTAAAGAAATAAACTTAAATAAAAGAGCACAAAATTCAATTTTGAAGCCAATATTTTTTTATGTATAAGATTTATTAATCATATTATTATATGAAATATATGTAAGAAGACATGATATAAATTTCTGTATTTCAAAAAATCTTAGGTCATTTTTCCTCTCTCTCAATATATTTTTAGGCGATAATATTCAATAAATATTCAAACATATAATTAGTTTTACATATTTTAATTTGACATAAATATACAAATATATAATTAATTTGACATAATTTCAATAATATATTTAATTTAAAGGATAATCTTAGGCTATTTTGTTCTCTTTCTATATATTCTCAGGCGATAATATTCAATAAATATTAGAACATATAACTGTTTTTTTTCTTTATGAGTTGTTTTATCTCCCCAGTAATATTAGACGTGACACATTGGAAATAAAAATATTGTAATATGTTTTTAGGAATATTTTTTTTAAGATATGAAATATTAAAAACCGAAATATTGTGATTTTTTTTAAGAAATAAATTTTAAGAAAAGAAGACAAAATTAAAATTCGAAGACAATTTTTTTTTGTTATCCGATTTATTAATTATATCATTATATTAAATATATTTAAGAATATTGATATTAATTTTTTATTTCTGGAAACATTCTGTGGTCCTAATTAGCCCTTCTTTCATTTCTGGAAAAAGTCCTGTATAAAAGAATATGGATTCTGGAGATTTAATTTCGAAGTATTCTTGTTAATTTCCGATTTTTTAGTTTTTGTTAATTAGTTTAATTTCTCTATTTGATGGGATGATTAATGGGTTACGATAGTTTTTCTTATGTTTATCCTTGTGAATTGCTTCTATTTTTCATGTAATATACTATCCTTGTGTTCATTTAGGATGATCGTTGGGTTTTTTTCCGGAAGAGAACCCCTCTGCTGTTGGCGAATATGTTTTTGGATATAATTTTTTATTCCTCTTCCATTTTGATGGATACCCACTTTATTGTTATAAATGAATAAAGCACATAAATAAATAAATAAATAAAAGACAAAAAAATCATAATAACTTTAACAAAAGACAACAACAAAATCAAGAAAAAAAATATTATTATTATTATTATTATTATTGTGTTAATGATGAATAAAGAACATAAATAAATAAAAGAAAAAAAATCATAATAACTTTAACAGAAGAAAAAAAAATCATAATTATCAGGGAAAAAAATCATCTAACTTGAAAATACTAACAACAAAACCAATAAAAAAACCTAAAAGAAAGAGCACATAAAAAAAATATAATAGATGATAAAACAAAAAAAAAATATTAGCTTAAAAAATCATTTAATTGAAAAATTAAAAAAATATATGTTCTGCGATGCGGGCTGAGTAAATAATTTTTACAGGATTTGTTGGATCAAAATAAAAATATAATATTTATATATGTGAAATTGAATATAATAAAATGGCTTAACACACCTTACTATAACAATATCAAAATCAAAGTTTGAAAATCTAAAATTATTATTGCTCTTACTATTAAAATAATAAAAATGATCAAATTATGCTTAAAAAAACCACTCAAAAACATTAACAAAAGAGTAAGTAAGATAAACAATTATATTATTCTTCTTATTATTATTATTATGAAAGAAACAAAACTACATGAAAGAAAAAACAACGCTAGAAACTTAAACAAATGATAAAACAAAGAAATAAAATAAAAATAAAAATAAAAATTATCATTGTTATTACTGCAAAAAAAATGAAAATTATCAAATTATCCGAAGAAAAAAAACATAAAAAACATTATCAAAAAAGAAAGTAAGAAAAACAATTAAATTATTATTATTATTATTATTATTATTATTATTATTATTATTATTATTATTATTATTATTATTATTATTATTATTATTATTATTATTATTATTATTATTATTATTATTGTGTTAAACACAATTATATATACATGGAAAAAAATAGGAGTTATTTTAGAAATAAAAAAAAAATCAAAGTATAAGGGCTGAAATGAAAATCAAATATAAAGGGTTTAAAATCAAAAATTAAAAGTTTAAGGGCTGAAATGAGGGCTGAAATGAAAATTATATTTATTAACATTTTCAATTAAAGGACAAATCTGCAAAAATGGAAACTTCTGTACCGAATAAATTCATCATTTTCAGTCCAATCCCGAAATTAAAAGAAGGAGGATCGAATTGAAAAATAGACATTCAATCAATTCCAATTAAAGGGCGAAATTGACTGAATTCGAAACTTCTATTACAGAAATCAAACAAAAGCCAAGGGACTAAAATGCATGGACAATAAATCGGGGGACTGATTTTCAATCCAGCGCTGAGAAGAGAGAAAAGAGCACATAAACGTTCAACCGACTATATGAGCCTCTACGTAGATCCTATCACAACACGCGCCACTCCATGAGATTCAGGGCAGGGTGGCGAATCGTTTTCACCGGCGGCGGAAAATTTTTCACCGCCGTATGAAGCCGCACGCGCCACCTGAATAGATCGCGGTAAAAAAACGTGCCAACGCGCCCGTACGGCTTGCTGACAGCGCTGACGCAAGGGAACAATATTGTATGCGTCAATTACTAAAGCACCCCTCAGACGAATTAATGGTTTTTGTCGTTTCGGGGGCTACAGACGTAATAGCACATTTTAAAAAATATTAAAAAAATAAAAGGTTGCAGCGGACCGGATCGGACCGGTCCGTACGCGTGCAATTACAACGGTAGCCCTCAGCCGAAACGTGTTTTTGTCGTATTATCAGGGGTCCGAGCGTCATTACACTGTTCACATCAGGAAAAAATAAAAAAAAATAGGGTGGACGAACTCGCGCGATACACGGCTAATAAAAGACCAGTCCACAGTGCCACTGAGTGTAAGGGCAAAGTGAACGGTCCGAGCTCTTTTAGGTTATTTCTTAATTACTGCTACCTGTTCTGGATGAACTGCAGTGGCACAAAAAAGTTTTACGCTTTTTTAACATATTTTTCTTGGTTTTTTCATTTCGCATAAAACCAAATTAATATGAAAGTGCATCTACTAGTAAGTTTTTTTTTTTTACTAACCAGTTGAGCTGCTCTCGATATTTTGTTTTTCAGATTAGTACTATGTGTCTGGGTCAGGCTTGGAGTTTCTTGTAAATGCACCATAGTTCATTCATGGGTTTTAATCAAGTTCGTATGCCCCATGAAATTATTTGTACCTGGTAAGAGTTAGAGCCAATAAATATTTTCAAACAAATTCCAAATTTGTATTTGTTTTTTGAAAATTTGTTGTAGAATATGTTGGATTAATATATATTAGCTTAAACAACCATTCATTCTAAATACTGGATATATATTTTTATAAACCATTATTTAATAAATTAAACTAAAGCATTTGATCGCATTTTTTAAAAAATCTTTGTTTTTCATTTGTGGCCAACAAATCATTACAAAACAATCAAGTACTTTAAATATATATATATAACTCAATTTTATTTGATAACAAATCTAGTATCGAATGTTTCTATCATAATATGATATTATTTATTGTTGTTTTTATGTTGTCTTCCTAATTATTTTGTAAGACAATAAAAAATTTAAAATCTTTCATTGTTATTTCCGTCGTATTAAGAATAACTTCCAATCAAGGTAAAGTATTTTGCAACATAAAAGTGAAACAGAAAAGATGGCAATGGTAGCATTTTTTTATCATTTTTATAATACTTAGACACTCTTATATATCAAAGTATCTCGCTACATTAATATTTATTGACATAAAAAGTAAATCAAACACATACGTTCATACACATATATGTGGTCCCACGTACATATAAACTTAATTATAAATTATAAATATAACTAAAAGAGATCAGGAAAACACTGTGGATTGTGAGTGAAAACACTGTGGATTTCAATAGTGTTTTTTTTAACAATGTTTTAACGATTTTAACTCTGATAATAAGACAAAAAAAAAGGTTCCGGCTGAGGGTCACGGATGTAATTGCGCGCGTACGGACCTGTCCGGTTTGGTCCAGTCCGCCGCAACCTTTTTTTTTAATAATTTTTAAAATGGCTAAATACGGTTATAGCTCCTAATAAGACAAAATTTGTGACTTAAGCATAGGGGTGTACTGGTAATTGACCATTATTAGTTTTTTTTTCGAAATACTGTCGGCGCGTGCGGGACACGCGACCGACAGTATTCCGCCTCACGCCCATTTCAGGTGGCGTGTGAAGGCTGTTAGGGTGGCCGGAAATGGGCTACCGGCGTCTATTTCGGTGCGCCCCCTCATGGTCTTCCTCCCGGGGCGGCCCATTTTATCCCCATGTGGCCGTGGACGCGGTGGTGGCCGATTAAAGCCGGTTTCACCTCTTCTCTCTCTCCTGCACGTAAAAGTGCAGGAGAGGCCCCCGATTTTCGTGGCTTTTAACTTTGGTCCCTTAACTTTTAATTGTGTCTATGGTCCTGATTTCTGTTATATAAGTTTTGATTTAGTTCGATTGGGTCCTTCGATTGCAATTAATTCAATATTAATGTTTCACTTCGGTCCTCTTTCTTTTAATTTCCGGATTTGGTTGAAAAAGCTTAATATATTCGGTACAGAAGTTTCAATTTTTTCAACTTTGTCCTTTAATTGAAAATGTTAATAAATGTAATTTTCATTTCAGCCCTTAAACTTTTACTTTTTAATTTTAATCCCTTTATAGTTTTCATTTCAGCCCTTATACTTTTATTTTTTAATATTTCTAGAATAATCCCTATTTTTATCCATGTATATATAACTATGTTTAACACAATAATAATAATAATAATAATAATAATAATAATAATAATAATAATAATAATAATAATAATAATAATAATAATAATAATAATAATTTAATTGTTTTTCTTACATACTCTTTTGTTAATGTTTTTTTGTGTTTTTTTCTCCGGATGATTTGATAATTTTTATTGTTTTGACAGTAATAGCAATGATAATTTTTATTTTTATTTTATTTTTTTGTTTTATCTTTTGTTAAAGTTTCTAGCATGTTTTTTAGTCTTTCATTTATTTTTGTTTCTTTCATAATAATAATAATAATAATAATAATAATAATAATAATAATAATAAGAAGAAGAAGAAGAAGAAGAAGAAGAAGAAGAAGAAGAAGAAGAATAAGAAGAAGAAGAAGAAGAATAAGAATAAGAATTTAATTGTTTCTCTTACTTACTCTTTTGTTAAAGTTTTTGAGTGTTTTTTTTCAGGATAATTTGATAATTTTTATTGTTTTAGTAGTAAGAGCAATGATAAATTTAGATTTTAAGACTTTGATTTTGTTATTGTTATAATAGAGTGTGTTGAGCTATTTTATTATATTCAATTTCACATATATAAATATTATATTTTAATTTTGATCCAGCAAATCCTATAAAAATTATTTGCTCAGCCCGCAACGTAGAACATATATTTTTTTAAATTTTCAAATCAAATGATTTTTTTCAGCTAATAATTTTTATTTTTGTTTTATCATCTATTATATTTTTTTTATTTTCTCTGTCTTTTAGTTTTTTATTGGTTTTTTTATATATTTTCAAGTTAGATTAATTTTTTTGCCTAATAATTTTGATTTTATTTTTTTGTTTCATCTTTTGTTAAAGTTATTACAATTTTTTTTTTGTCTTTCATTTATTTCTGGTTTTTTATTCATTATTAACACAATAATAATAATAATAATAATAATAATAATAAATTTAATTATTTTTCTTACTTACTCTTTTGTGAATGTTTTTGAATGTTTTTTCTCTTAGGATAATTTGATAATTTTAATTGTTTTGACAGTAATGGCAATGATAATTTTTTATGTTAAAACTTTGATTTTGTTATATTTATGATAGGGCGTGGTAATCTGTTTTATTAGATTATATTTTGTATATATAGATATTATATTTTAATTTTAGACCAACAAATCCTATTAATTTCTTTAATCCCAGTAATCATAAATATTGTTTGCTCAGCCCGCAACATAGCGCGGTCAATTTTTTTAATTTTCAAGTGAAATGATTTTTTTTTCAGGTAATAATTTTTATTTTTGTTTTATCATTTTTTTATTTTTTTTATTTGTTCTTTTGTTAATGTTTTTAGACTTCTTTTAGTCTTTGATCTAATTTTGTTTTTTTGGTTATTACGGAATAATAATATTAATATTAAGAATAATAATAATAATTTAAAATTTTGTTTTTACTTGCTTTTTTTTTTCTCTCGAGGTATTTTGATAATTGTTATTGTTTTGACAGTAAGAGTGATGATAATTTTAGAAGTTAACATTTCGATGTTACTGTTGTTATAACATGGTATTTTGATTTGTTTCATTATATCAAACTTTACATGTAAAAATATTATATTTTAATCTGAACAGTTGTAAAAATTATTTGCTCCGCCCGCAACGAAGTGCGGGCCATCAAACTAGTATCTCACTATAGATATATGATATACATTCATAAAACATTATTTAGAGAATAAAACTAAAACATTTGATCATTTATTTTAGAAAAAAAAATTTGTTTTTATTTGTGATAAGCAAATCTTTTCAAAACAATGATTATTTTAAAGGCATATAATAGAATTTTATTTGATAGCAAATCATGCTAAATAAAGATTTTATCTTTATTTTCAACAAACAAGTGAACTATATGTATTATTATATGATTTCAAAACAATTCTAAACTAGCATTTGAAAATTCATCGCAATATTTTTTGAACAATAAAATATTTTTGATGATGCAATTGGGTGACAAAGAATCATTTTTTTGTGAATATTGCTTTTTATCTGGAACTTTGTTGGAGATCAATTGGGCTACATGATTAATAACTTTTATGGTAATATATAATCTATTAATCATTTTTTTATTCATTGATTAATGAATCAAATTCATTAATCTAGAATTTTGCCAAATCATTATTATATAAATAAAAATGTTGATTAATTTAGATCATTTTAGCTTTATAAGGTCTAAGTAAATCTATTTTTTATCTTATCCTAAAAGATACAATAGAAGCAATATTTCTATTATAATGGGATTTTACCTGCCTGTTTTTCAATGTTGTATATGTTCTTGAAATTGAGAAGTGTTCATTATGAATAACATGACTTTTCTCCCTCATTGTTTTTTCAGGATAATAAATATTAATTACTTTTAATTCCGCTGTGTAAAGCATAATTTATGAGCAAGGAAAGGTAATTTGCAGCACAAAAAGAAAAAGAAAAGAAAATTGATTATGCTATCACCCCCCTCTCTTATTGATAATTATCCAATTACAAGAATTGATTATTCCATACTAAATAAAGAGTTTATCTTTTTTTCAACAAATATGTCACGATATATATATATATATATAAGGTTTCAAAACAATTCTAAACTAACACTTGAAAATTGCTCGTAATGTTTTTTGAATAATAAAATATTTGTGATAAGACAAATAGGTTACAAAGAAAACACATTTTTGCGAATATAATTTTTTTTATCTCAAATTTTGTTTGAGATCAATTTAAGACTACGTGACCAATAGCCTTTATGGTAATATATCATCTATTAATCATTTTTTATTAATTGATTAATGAATCAAATTCATTAATCTTGAACATTGTCATATTAGTATTATATAAATAAAATTGTTGATTAATTTTGATCATTTTATCTTTATAAAGTCTAAGTAAATCTATTTTTTTAGCTTATCATAAAAGATACAACAAAATCAATACTTCTATTATAATGAGATTTTACCTACTTGCTTTTGATATTGTAAATATTCTTGAAATTGAGAAATGCCCAATATGAATAACCTAACTTTCCTCTCTTATTGTTTTTTTTTAAGATAATAAGAAAATCAATTTTCTTTTAATTCCTTTGCGTAAAGAATAATGTTTTAGAAAGGCAAAGTATTTTGCAACACAATAGTGAAAAAAATAAAAAAATGTGATTACGTTAGTATTTTTAAAATTTTTTCTCTCAGTATATAATTAGAGAATAATGATACATTGACAATATTATATTTCAAAGTATCTCATTACATCAATATTTTTCAGATTTAAAAAAGTTGGTCAAATAAACACATTAAACTAAAACAATATTTCTCCATGAATAGACTAGAAAAGAGTGATTTAATCTTCATGTATATCAATTTTTGTATGGTGTTTTTAGTTTATCTAGAAACTATTAAACTTGACAAACATTTATTTTATGAAATTTCTCTCTTAATTGACATATTACTTTCATTATTTGAATTTAATTCCTAAAAAAATATCTTAGTTTTATAAATACAATAAAATCAATTTTAATATGCAAAAATATTCATTATATTTGTTAAATATTAAAAAATAAATAAGATATATATATATATATATATATATATATATATATAAAATAAACATACTTGATTGAAAAAAATAAAAATATAAAATATATATTCGTTTCTGATAATTTAAATAGAATATTAATTATTTTAATAAAGAAAATACAAGAAACATATCCTTTATCATAATTATCTTTGTTTTTCCTTTTTTAAATATAAACCATAAAATACACAATATTTTTAAATGAAAAAACCCCAATAATTTCTGTCTTTTTGATGAATTATAAAACAAGAAGAAAAATAATAATTATAAAATCCGAACATTCTCGAAACTCTTTTGAGTTGACATCCCAACTTGACTACAATTACAATAAGACCTGCCTAGCTTCCACCGCCTTACTTTTGCACCAAACGCTGCCGTATTGACAGTCTCATAAATCACACCGACTTCCGTATCTTGCATGAAAAAGGAAACACCTGTATCTTTTTCAGAAAGTGAGACGAGAAAACGCGACGCTAGGAGTAGAATGCCCGCCACCACAGCCCAAAACTTGTCAAAGACTTCTCCGCTTCTCGCTCCTGCCGTCGTCGCTGCGTATGCTGCTTATCGGTACGTATATTAATTCCCTTAAAGGAAAATATTTCTCTGATTTTTTTTTGTTTTTCGAGAGAGGACTGGAAAGCAAGGGGAAGGAAATGACTTTTATATTTGTTTTGTTTGATATTTTAATATAATTAATGGGTTTTCGTTTTTATTCATGGTTGTGTAATCTATAGTGTAAAAAGTTGATTCTGTTGCTCTTTTGAAATGTTTTTTTCTTTTTTCAGAATCTGAAAAATATTGCTTATATATTTTATTATTGTGAAAATGGTTTGATTTTGATTATTTTTGTAGGGTTTGATGCTAGAAAAAAATGTTTTTTTTTTTTATGTTTATTAATGGGATTTAGGCAAAAAAAAAATAAAAAAAATTCTTAGTATTTTGAGAGGCTTAAGGATCAATTAGTGGATTTCTTATTCAAGATAAGTTTTTGGATCATGTGTTTAGAAATGAGCTTAATTATATTGAAATAAAATCTGATACTGAACATTTTGGTTTCTGCTTCTGAATTATAATTTAGTTTCCATTGCCCAATTGAGTGATCAAATAATTGGGACATCATTTGTTACACCAAATTTGTTTTTAATGAAAAACGTATTGACTTTGTGATTGGATAACAGTTTTGAGAGCTAATGAATCAAAGTTAAGTTTGTGCTGTATTTATTGCTTCTTCATTGTCATATCCGAGGATTGTTGGTTAATGATCGTTAATTTCTTTCCCTAAAATCAAAGCTTTGGAGTACTGAAGTAGAGGTATATAGTCGTAAACGCGATCTAATAGAGGAAAATTGGGAGTTGATTTTTCACACTTATCTTGTTCTAATTTGTTCTGTTTGTGCTGATGTTAATGTTATACTGACGACGGCAACCAGGTATAAGAGTGAGCTTGCAGATGGATGTCAGAAGATCTCAGGGGCTAATAAGCTCTTGTCAAGTAGCTCCAGTGTAGCGTGTGAATCTAACTTGCCTGAATGGCCTGCTTTGTCGATTAGCAGAAGTTCACGTTTCAGATTTCATCAGCATCTGCATTGCTGGTCTTCTAAAGGTCATTAAATTCCTCTGCTACAATTTTTATTTGAATAAATCTTTGTTGTGACTGAATATGGATGTCTCTGGTAACCTTGAGTGTTGGGGCAGAAAACAAGTCCCTTGAAGTTTTTGTGAGGTTATCTGGTGTGCGTTGAGTTTAGAAACCTAAGATGAATGGGTGGTATGAAGAAGCATTCGTAGAGCTATGACAAGTTTTTATGTTAACAATGCAGCAGTACATGTCTTGATGAGCACCTCATCTAGCGGAATCCGTCTTTACTGTATTTTTTTCTTACTGAGGAATTAACATTAATTCATTGCATCAGTATGGGTATGCTATTAGTGTAACAAATGATGTTTGTTTGGATAAACTATTTTTACAGAGTTTGAAAACAAAAGGTTGTCATATATTTTGGTGATAATTGTGACTTGTGACATCAAATATTCATAATTGTAATCTCATCGTGATTGGCAGAGAACACAATGTCGCGTCTTTTGCCTGCACACTCATCAATGTTTGGAGCCATGGAAGGTTTATTAGACACAATACCCTGGCCACCTGCACAGCGAAGATCCATAAAGCCCCCTAGAGCAATGCATAAGAATGAGCTTTTTGGTTTCCGCTACCCTGTATTAGCTGAGAAGCCTGAATGGTGGTGGAGGACACTGGCATGTGTCCCTTATTTGATTGCTCTGCAAATATCAGATACAGGATATTTCATCCAACCCTTCATTGAACACTACGATGTCCTCGGAGATTTGATATATTTTGTACCAGGAGCGATCACGAGATTACCTGTCTGGTTCTCTATGATATACTGCTACTTCGCTTACATTGGGATCGTGAAGAACAAAGATGTGCCTCACTTCTTTAGGTTCCATCTGATGATGGGCATGCTACTAGAAACAGGCCTACAGATCTTGTGGAATACAAGCAATTTCTTTCCTCTCATACACTACAATGGTATGTTTGCGATGCATTACTGGGCTGGCGTGGGACTCGCCTACATTGTGATCTTGTTGCAGTGCATAAGGTGTGCTCTTGCAGGTGGTTATGCTCACCTCCCTTTTGTTAGTGATGCTGCATATATTCATACTCTGTTTAACATAGGAGGGTACCAACGACCTTTCTAGATTTCTTTCTTATAAAATCAGGAAGATCCACAGAACTTGCATATTCAGGCTTGAGGGACTACGATCCAGGGAGGGACAATGTGATACAGACTCTCGACATTGAGAAACAGATAATAAGTGGGAAGTAAAGGGGGCAGGGCTGGTTAGGCTAGAAACACAAATTTTGTATTGTATCATAATTTATATTGATTACATCAATAATTCTGTATTCCTAATGCGTGAGAAGATATTGATGATTGATGTTAGGATGCTACAGTTGATGCATATCATTTTAAGGCCCTGGAATCCAGTGTTTGATGATTTGAAGTTTGCAGGATTCTTTTTTTTATCTACTTTAGCATGCTTGCTGTGTTCATTGGCAGCTTATGTATATGTTTCCAGAGTCGACGACTTGCTTTGTAGCCTAAACATTCTGGGGGATGTTACTAATAAATGCCATTCTGCAATGATGCTAGAAGCATTTCCTGCACGCTCAATTAAGGTCCAAATCTAGGTTTGTCACAAATGTATTGAAAATGAAAATGGAGTGTAAAATATGCAAGGATTTGTAGTGCATGATGGGGCCCTAAATTCACAACAACTAATGGCTTAGTGACTGTGTGAAGTACAGAAGCTCGACAATACATGTGAAGATGTCCATTTCTGAGAATAGTGGGTGCAACAGTCCTAATAATTCTCAAGAAAAGATTAGAAACAATAAGAAATCCATAGAGAATGAAGTATTCATTGTCTGCGAGATGGTTAACCAAATGCTGGGAGCTTGGATCTGCCTGCTGGTGAAGGAGAGCACATGTGACAAAGGTTAGACTATCTAAATCAGTTTCAGGTTCAGCTGTAAAAAAAGATTTGGGACCAAATGATGATCATGCACCAAGATTCTCAATAATGCCCCCACAATTCTCCTAAAAAGCAAGTAATTATGCCATCAATAATTTCATTAGTGTCATTTTCATCCTCAGTATTCAACAATTAATCTTCTCTGCATTGCAAAAGTTCTTTGGCTGAAGCCACACTTTTCCGAGAACGTGCCTTCACCTTCCACTTTTCAGAGAAAACACCAATAATTGGAAGAGGAAGAAAGCAACACCTATGCAATTTCTGTGGCTGCCTCTTTTCTTATTTCCTACCCTTGAATTGAATCTTCCATTCCAAGGAAAGAAAGATCTTGTCTGATAATAAATATAGAAAGCCAGTATTCAGTTATGATTCGGCATCAATAGAGTTTTGAACAATCAAAGTTACATATCTATAAAAAAATATTTTCGATGCTCATTTTGTAAATCTAACCATGGTTATGAAACTGGATATAGGGTTAACTCAGAGCATGCATGGGTTACGAGGTGGGAGGGTTAATTTAAGTCAACCCATAAAAATTTAAAAATTATCAAAACAATATTATTTTGAGCAAAAAAAAATCAATGGTTCAAAACCAAGTTTTACTCATGTCACATATTGTTTGGATAATAAATTAATTTAATTATGAATGGACCTGAGTTTTTATACGTCAAGTTAACTACTTCTATTTTTTATTAATTTAAATCGATTAGAGTTAACTTTAAATTGATTGAAACCCTAAATCAACTTGATTTTACATTTATAGCTAGGATATTCACCACAATCACCCAAAACCTCAAGATAAACTATTTTTGTTGTTTCCTAAAGGATTAGCAACCATATTACCACCTAATCTTTTGACAATGAAAGGCCAAGTTGTCCCTGTTAATGTATCACAACCGCTAATTTAACATCACATAAATCGACCATTTAAATGCCTTAACCCCTAATTAAGTAAATTTGAGAGGATATAAAAATGAATTATAATTTAAGATGATAACCACACGTTACTAGATGAGCTTCTCGTTGTTGTGGGATTCAAATGAAAAGATTTTTTTTTATAAGCAAATGCTAAAAACATATGGGGATTAAGTTGCAGTTTTCTATACTAGAGGGACTAACTGTTTAATGTATTTAAATATTAGGGGTTAAATTGTAACTTACTAAATTAATTAATTAATAGTACCCACACAAAATCACAATAAACCAAAACAATTTCCCTCTCTAAAATCCATGCTCCATAACATCATAACTGTATATTGCAGTCTGTATCTCTCCAAAGAAGTGAACTTTAAAACACAAAACCCCCAAAATTTAAGAATCAGAAACCAAAATTTTGAAACACAAATCAAATGATATTTCAGATCCCAATCTCAACTTCTCAACTTTTCATGATCTGGGTCGTTAAGACTTGACCTTGAGATCCATAATTGGGATCTTTTTTATTCATTTTTTTCGAGGAAAGTTACTTTCTGTGGAACCAAACAGAGCTTAAAAGTTTGAGATGAGGAGGAGACCAGTGGAGTTTAGGAGGCCAGTAAGGAGGAGGATATCAAGTGTGGTGTGGTGGACTTTGTGTGGTATATCTGTGTTGCTGTTTATAGTTATTTTTAGCAAAGAGAGTCATATCGAATCAAGACCCACCAGCCTTAATAAGGTAAAGATCTGTGCTTTACTGATTATTTTATTATTTTGGGTAGATGTTAATGTGTTTGGTTGCTGAAAATATGGGAATTTTGAAGGGAATCAGTGTTTTGAGCTCTGGGATTTTTATGAATTTGGGATTTGAAGATATAATAGTTTTAACTGGGTTTTGGTTGGTACTGTTAATGGGCTTGATGAAGATTGAGATATACAATTCTGGGATTGTAGCTGTATTATGACATGATTGTTATCTCAAATTGCAGTTTTTGCTTGTATGTGCTTTTGTGCTGTTGGGTTTGTCTTTATGTGTAGAATGGAATTTTTGTTTGATCCGTGACTTTGCTTGAGCTAGATGGAGTTATACCCTACATGATAGAAGAACTGCATTAACTAGTGGATGTGAATAAATTGTTTTAAAACCTTTATCTTGCGATTCATGGTTGTATTCTTAGGATATGCCATATGCTTCCAATAGCTTAATAGGTACTGTTCCTTAGTGGAGGCAATGGCTTTGATTCCAGCCTCGTAATTTGATTCAGGCTGTTGAGTTAAATGACCTTCTTAAGTATTGATTCGAGGAAGTTATGTTTAAGGCACTGTGTGTGCGTGCCATACATTGCTTCAATACTGTGCATGTGAAGCACAAACAAAATTAGCAGGGCATTGAGATTGAAGGAATTTTGTATAAATACCTTAATGGGGCACTTGTTCCATGTATATTGTAATGTTGATAAGAGAGGGTAGAATATTTAGGCATCAGGCACCTAATAATAGCAGGTATGGAAAAATGAGAGAAGAATGAGTAATAGGTAGTTGTTATTTGTATGCAGAACAAATTGAATAACTTTTTTTGGAGATGAGTTTGATAACTTACCTGACTTCTATTGGGAGGAATTTCGAGAGAAGTAAACAGAATTATATTTATGAAAGATCTGATCTTTTCAGTATTTATCAATTCAAGTCTACAATGTGCTGCTAAAATTCAGTTTTATTAGCAGAAAGAACTTGTAAAGAAAGATTAATGGCTTACTATATAAGAAGAAATGTATGTTTTGTGGTTTCATTTATAAGAGCTTCAAACATGCTGTGATCTAAAGGATTTGAGTTGTGTTTTTGGGCACAGTGGTAAGAAATGCTAATCATGTTAACATGCACTTCATGTGCTAGCTTTTTGATGTTATTATTTCGGAGACAGCTGGCATGCCACATATTTGTGATATCATAGAATACCTGGCATTTTTGTGACTTTATCTCTTCATATATTGATGTGATTGGATTTTTTTATAGCAACCGGTGAAATATTCTGTGTTTTATATCAATCTGCATGAGATGTGGAATCAAATGGAAAAAAAATTATTTCCCTCTCTTTTGTGTTTATATTCTGTTTAGTTTTGTTGCTTTTATTGTAGCAAATTCTCTGCATTCCTTATAAACTGTAATTTTAGTTGAGTAATGAATTTTTGCCTTTTGTTCTTAAAAAAAAGGTGAAATATTGCTAATGTATAACAACCTTATGGACCAGTGTCTCCCTCGCTTCTCTATCATTTTCTTTGAGTGTAAGTTAAACTCCAGAATTGGGCAATGATGAAATTTGCATACCTGGGTCAGACTGTTGAACTCTGTATATTAGAAAATGATTACTTTACAACTAAACAAACTCACAAAGAGAGAGAGAGAGAGAGAGAGAGAGCAAAATCGCCCAAAATCTGAAAGTAATGGCAGCTACCTCACTCTCAGTTTGTGTGTTTTCCTTGCCACCAAAGTTGTGATCGTTAACAACACTCTACCTAGTTCATCATGTTTGTTTTATTTACTCTGTATTTTCTTTTTAACCATAAACTTTTAGAAGTGAAGGCATCTGTGTCCATATTTTACAATAACAGCAATTTCTTTCTGCAGTATAAGCGTTGGATTTACTGCAATATTCTGCGAGAGATCTCAAACTGCATACCACGTGTTTGAGCTTCATTTTTTTTAATAATAATTATGCTGTATTCCTTGCATTCCCTGTTTCCGCTCCTGTGCCAGCTTATCTCATTGAAATTAAAAATTCTGATTCGTATTCTTTCTGCAGGCGTATACCAAGTATGAGAAAAACTTTGAAGGCCTAAACATTACAGATGAAATGTTGAGCCCCAACTCAATCACCAGGCAACTTAGCGACCAAATTTCTCTGGCAAAAGCTTTTGTTGTGATTGCAAAAGAAAGTAACAATCTTCAGTTTGCTTGGGAATTAAGTGCCCAAATTCGCAATTCTCAGGTCCTCCTTTCAAGTGCTGCAACGAGACGAGCTCCTTTAACAACCAGGGAATCAGAAACTGCTATCCGTGACATGGCACTTTTGCTCTTCCAAGCCCAGCAACTTCATTATGATAGTGCAACAATGATTATGAGACTGAAAGCCAAAATCCAAGTTCTTGACGAACAAATGGGTATTGTGAATGAGAAAAGCTCCAAGTATGGTCAAATAGCTGCTGAAGAAATCCCGAAAGGACTTTACTGCCTTGGTATTCGGTTAACTACTGAATGGTTTGGAAATTCAAATTTACAGAGAAAAATGAATGAGAGAATCAAAATTCAGTCAAAACTCAGAGATAACAGCCTCTATCATTTCTGTGTCTTCTCTGACAATATCCTTGCAACTTCAGTTGTTGTCAATTCAACTGCTTTAAATTCCAAGAATCCAAGTATGGTTGTGTTTCATCTTGTAACTGATGAAATAAACTACATCGCAATGAAGGCTTGGTTTGCCATGAACACTTTCCGAGGAGTTACTGTTGAGGTTCAAAAGTTTGAAGATTTTAAATGGCTAAATGCTTCTTATGTTCCGGTGCTTAAGCAGCTCCAAGACTCCGAAACTCAAAGCTATTACTTTTCAGGCCATAATGATGATGGCCGGACTCCAATAAAGTTCCGGAACCCAAAATATCTATCTATGCTTAATCACCTCAGATTTTATATTCCTGAAGTTTTTCCTGCATTGAAGAAATTGGTGTTTCTTGATGATGATGTAGTTGTTCAGAAAGATATATCTGGTCTATTTTCAGTTGACTTGAACAGCAACGTTAATGGAGCAGTTGAGACATGCATGGAGACATTTCACAGATACCACAAGTACCTGAACTATTCTCACCCTCTTATTAGAGAACATTTTGATCCTGATGCGTGTGGTTGGGCATTTGGAATGAATGTTTTTGATTTGGTTGAGTGGAGGAAGCGAAATGTAACTGAAATCTACCACTACTGGCAAGAAAAGAATGTGGATCGGACACTGTGGAAACTCGGGACACTACCTCCTGGACTTTTGACTTTCTATGGGCTAACAGAGCCATTAGATCCCTCATGGCATGTGTTGGGATTGGGCTATACAAATGTTGATCCTCACTTGATAGAGAAAGGGGCAGTTTTGCACTTCAATGGAAACTCCAAGCCATGGTTGAAAATTGGGATGGAAAAATACAAGCCTCTTTGGGAAAAGTACGTAGATTATAACCATCCTTTATTACAACAGTGCAATTTGCATTGACTATGGAAATGGAAGCTTCAAGTTTTCCCTGGTGCGTAAGAACATCTAAATTTTGTAGATCAATTATGCTTGCACAATTTTTACAGGATCAAGCATGGCTGTTGGCTGTAAAAGTGCCTGTTGTAGTATAGAATGTTAATTTAACATCATTTATTCAAGAATCCCTGCTTATTGCCTAGCGAGTCTTTTCAGTTTATTATGCTGGCTAGCCTTAAGCTCAAACCAACAGTCATCCACTATAGTTTTACTTGATCTTCTTCCCCTTTTCCAACACTTCTTTGCGATATTGCTGGTTTGCTTCTTCTGGAGTTCAGTAGAGCTGAAAAGGGCTTTTGAATCTGGTCGAATTTATTGCTCAATCTGCACTAATAAATAAGGTAATTGCCGATGGAATATTGTTGCTCAATCTGGTCGAATTTATACCATGAAGGCCTTAAGTAACTGTTACCTCTCACTCCCTGTGAGGGAGGTCTCAAGTTTTGAGTATATAAAAAATTCTCACTCGTGGAAGTGGAACGTATAGTTGGGCTGGGAAGAAAATTGGAGTTGGAATATGGTGCTGACCTTGATGAAACGCACAGCTTATTGCCTTTTCAGAACAATGGTTTTTTACCCTACTTGCGTAGGTGCCTTATCAGCAAACCCTTCGTGCATTCAAATTATCAACCAGGGATCTTCATAATTGCAGGCTCCATGACAAAAATTATGAATATGGTGCTGACCTTGATGAAACGCACAGCTTATTGCCTTTTCAGAACAATGGTTTTTTACCCTACTTGCGTAGGTGCCTTATCAGCAAACCCTTCGTGCATTCAAATTATCAACCAGGGATCTTCATAATTGCAGGCTCCATGACAAAAATTATGGTCCTCTAAATGAACATAGGGAGAATGCAGATAAATTATGGAGCTTTGTAACATTTATGTTGAAACAGTCCTGACCACAAGAAATGGAGCTTTGGCTTCTCAATAGCTGTTGCCAAATGTTAAGTTGACAAATCCTGAAGTAGGCGAAGGAGTTCTGGTACCGCGCTTGGTAGGTTTGAAAATGAGAGAGAAAATCATAGACTTATTCTTTGGAGGATCCATGAT
The DNA here is from genome assembly GCA_027405865.1 of Salix purpurea. Classification (NCBI taxonomy): domain Eukaryota; kingdom Viridiplantae; phylum Streptophyta; class Magnoliopsida; order Malpighiales; family Salicaceae; genus Salix; species Salix purpurea. The sequence goes on along the minus strand of JAOWLH010000016.1, from coordinate 6,153,625 downwards.
ATACATGGAAGTTTCACTTTCCAGGATATTATCAATATTTTACTATAGAAGAATTTGAATTGTCAATGGATATTATTATTATTTAAAAAAAAAAAACAAGAAGCACTTGCAGAAAGTCTTAACCCTCGTGGTAAATTGATTGGAATGAGAGTTACACCTTCTGGGCCATGAAATTATATGCTTTTCATTTTTTATTTTTTTGCAGGTTTCACAAATTTCACACATGAAATCTATAAATGAAAAGCAGTTATTCATGAACCGATGGTCTGAGAGGTTTTATTGATAGACCCATATAAATGTGCTGATGTTTTAATATATAACCAAACCATAAATCACTAGCTTTTTTTCAAACGCAGTTAAGACCACAAAAACAAACAGCCACTGATCTATAAACACATATGTTAGGTTATCCACATGATTCGTTGGTGACAAATCCCCATCTAACTCTGATAAATTCTCACTCAAAACCTTTATTTTCTACTAGTTTGAGTACATCTCGGGTATGAGAGTGCCGCATCCCAGTGGACCTTATCACTAGGGCGATCAGGGCCGCCGCACTGATGTCGGTGGAAAGCAAGAAAAAGTTGATGAGCTTGTGAAGTTTGAAACCACAATCAAGTCCGTCGAGGACTATAGGTGTTGAAAAATTGCTGGATATGGTTCTGGACTTGTTTTAAGGATAAAAAAATCTATGTCATATAGTTCATATATTACTCTCAGGATCTGGGAATGTTGAGAAAATTCATCAGCTAAGAATGCTTCATATTCAGCTGATGCAAGGGCGGTATGCCAACTTTAGGGCTGGTAATGTGTGTCAATTAACCATCTCATTTAAAAGTTTAAGCTGATAGATGAGATCCCGGAATATAATTTATATTATTCTTTAACATTTTTTCTACCATGACAAGGAACCATTTAAATTGATAAGTAAAATCTCAGAATATATTTTATATTATTCTCTAATATTGTGAATGTTTACGTAACTAAGCAAGTGGTGGTATGCATGATTAACTTAATTGATCAACTAATGTTAGGAAACATTCTATCCCTTGTTCACACTTATTAATTCAAGATTGATTTTTTGAAATAAAATGTCTACTTGTTGATCTGAGACAGAAACTATGCTCAATCCAGAAAGATTAATACCAAAGACGATTGCAGTTGCCAGGGTTCTAACCTATCAACTTCTACAAAGTTCCTCAACAGTAGTTGAACTCTGAGAAAAAATTCTTTCTGATGGTTTTGCAGAACAGTCTGTTATATGCATGGAGTAGTCTTTCAATGTTTCGATGTTCGGTGCGTAAGAAACCAAGCTTCAGAAGGAAAAACTCGAGATGAAACTGAACTTTATTCTTCGTTCTCGAATCGAAACCCCTTTCAGCAGCTTGTGTTAAACTAGTTCAGCTGATCAATAAGTGATTTTCCTTACAAATCCAGAATTATAGGTGGATCCATAATCAGTTTAGTTCGCAATTCAGCGTGCTTCGGATCTATCTCAGCTTCCATCAAGTCAACAACGTCTAAATTTTCACCCTCAGTAAGCAGCAGCTATCAAAGCAATGCTACGTCGGCGTTTGATGCCTGCTGTTTATGTCATCTGAACTAACCTTGTAGTTCTTTCGCGTCAGGTTGAGCAGATTGGAGGGATACAATTTACGGTTAATTGAGTTATAGTTTTCAATCCAGTCCGAGAATCGACCTAATTCAAGCAAGTTTGTTAATTCCATTTCGGTTGGTGCTTTGTTTTTTCAATCCAGTCCGAGAATTGACCTAGTTCAAGCAAGGTTGTTAATTCCATTTCAATTGGTGCTTCGTTTTTTTAATTGGAATGAAATGTTTCAGTTTCGAGCGTCTTGGCGCGCAAGGTTATATATATATATATATATATATATATATATATTAAAAAAATTAGTTCAAATTCAAAAATAAAATTATTTAGAATTGTGCAATTTAATCTAAAAAAATACATAATAAAATGATTTTTCTGAACAAAATTATAAATATGTATAATATTACAAGAATGGCATCATCTATCTCGCAAGGTCATTACATTCTCAAATTGCTCTTAAATTTTAACTAATGTATATAAATATGTCAAGAGATTTCTCGTAAAATTTCATCTTATTCTCACAGTCAGATTAAGATAAATGATTTATATTGTAAAATTATTCATTATTAAAAAAATATTATTTAGCCGAAACAGAACTGGTGAAATGAAACCGAAATGTTCAAGTCTAAATTGGGACGAAATTTCTAGAATGAACTAAAAATTTAAATGAGATAAAAATTGTATTGTTTTATCTTATTTTTTTAACTGATACAAAATATTTCAATCGAAATACAAATTATAAAATATTTCAGTCATTTCATACAAAATGTTTTGATAATTTCAGTAGAAATGAAACAAATTAACATCACTGAGTTCAAGGCCTACAAGATATTTCGGGGGGGGGGGGGATTTATTTTATAAATCCAAGCTGTATTAAATTTTCACTTTCAGTCAACAAACGACACAAGCAAGGTACGATTATTATGCAGAGGATGACAGAAAAGCTAAAGTTATCAATTTCGCATGTTTGGAAAGTCATATATTTCAAAATAGTTACTTAGAACGTTTTGTTCCATTCAGGTGGTTCTATTCTAATCAAGTAGATTTTATCTATATATATATATATATATATATATATATAAATCAATATGTCTATCAATTTGATCGTTGAATCTAATAGAAATTTTACAAAAAATCTCTTAATGTATTTTATATATCAAGTTAAAATTTAAAAGAATCATGTGAGACTATCAATAATATTTTCATAATTTGTTCTCAAAGGTTTTTTTATTTTTAGATTATTTTTTTTAATTTCATTATTCAACAATAATTTTTTTAGAATTGAATTTCATAATTTATTCTATTTTTTTATATCATATTATTACGGTCTCATGATTAGAGTTATGAATTTAAAAGTTTAAATCAGTTTTACTTGAATGGATTAAATATGCTTTCATCTCAATATTTTTTTAAAAAATATATATATATATATCATCTTGAGTTTGAACTCATTGAGTTAATTGCGACATATCAGTTTAACTCTAATTTTTTTACTTGTATTTAAAATTTGAATAACATAATTATAGGTTAATTTATTTTTAAATTTAAATTATATTTATTAAATTTCAATAAAACAAAACCAAAACATATCATTTCAGAAGAAAAAAAAAGTCAATTTCAACAAAATTAGAATCTGCTTTTTTAATTAAATTTTTTTTATTATTAATTTATATATATATATATATATATATAATTATTTAATTATTTTAATATAAAAAAATATTTTAATATATTCTTAAATAAAAAACATTAAAAAAAAAAACCCTCATCCTGCACTTATTTAAAGCAAAAATTTGCCAGTCTACTCTCATCTCCATTTCTCCTCTCTCTCTTTCGATCGCTACAAAGAAGAAAATAAATCCATGGCCAAATTAGCGGCGGCGGCAGCTCGACAAGCCTCCATTCTCTCCCGAATCTCTTCTCCCAAGTCACCCGCTCAAGCCGCCGCCCTCATCCACCGCCGCGGCCTCGCCGGTGCTGCAGGTAAATCCTTTCTGCAAAACACGTACACATACTAACATATACCATGTATAAATCTACCTACAAACATTCACGCATACGTATGTATTCATGCTGCCGATCTGTATCACCTTGCCGTGGATCAGAAACTGATTAAACTCATTAATTATGTTTAAGGCTGCAATCTTTAGCTCAGTCCTTGGAAATTTTGAGCTTAATTAAATCTTGGAATCAAAGTTTTAAGCGGAGATAATAGATTATTAAATTTTCTAGGAATAAAAATGTTAAATTTTTGCTATGCGATTATGAATTTTACATTATGTTTGTTGATAATTGCAGACCACCATGGACCACCGAGGATTAACTTCTGGCAAGATCCAATGAGCCCATCAAAGTGGAAGGAAGAGCATGTTAGTCATTTGCATTTTATATTATGCTATACTATTATGTTTCATGTTATAAGTTTTTATATTTGTTTAAAAAATGATCTGCTCAATTTATTGCCGACACGTTTTTTTCTCGAAAGTTTTTTTTTTCCACACCAAAAGTGTTTTGATTGTTTATTTTTCAGAATTTTGTGTATTTATGGCATATTAGAGCATTGTCTTTTTGGAGTAGTATTGCTGGTAGTGTTGTCATTTTATATATATGAGGAGAATAAAACTTTTGAATTTAGTTATATTCTTTGATTGAATAGCTGTATGGTGTTTTATGGGAGTTTTCATGTTTGATTCCTTTTATATGAGTTTCTTGTCTTTGTCATGTTGATTTTGTTGATGTTGGTGGGAGAATGGATATTATGGAAGGTATTTGTGTTATATGAGTTTTCTTGATTGTTTGTTGGATATTGGGTTGCAGTTTGTTATTGTCTCTTTAAGTGGCTGGGGTGTACTAATCTATGGGGGATACAAGTTCTTTACAGGAGGCAAGAGCAAGGAAGAGGTACTTTTGGATATATTTTTTCCCACTGTTTCTATCTTATACTTTACTGTTATTTCTTCCTTTGCCATCAGAAAATTGGAAATTTTGCAATTGTTCAGTTGGAATGGTGTCTTTGCTCCATTTATCCAACTTTTTTACAGATTGTCATCTTTTTACAATGTTTGTCCTTTTTATAAATGAAGGGCGTATCAAAATGTAATTTTTCAAATTTTATCTTCAATTATTATGATATTTAAGAACCATATTTCAAAATACATAGGCATGTGCATTTTTCAAGATAGAGACATTCTTTTTTTTTAATATGTACAATAGGCAAAGTATTGAATCACTTCTTTAATAGTTGGAAATCCAATAGTAGACAAATAAAATGAGACCATTGTTGCCAAAGGTTCAAAGTGCCTTAAGGTGTTAAGGTCAGGTGGCTTGATAAGACAACTTTCTGCAACTAAGAGGAAAAAAAAAAGGCAGGAAAAAATAGCACAGCAGTGTAATAGTTTGGATGCTGGAAAGAAAATACAGCAGCATAAGGAGAATAGGAATTGATAAAAATAAATAAAAATCTGGCATTCTAATACCTCAGAAAGCTAAAAGTCAAGAGATGAAAGAAAATGATAGAGAAAGAGAGGAACTAATTAGAAGAGAGATGAAAGAATTGCATAACATATTATCAAACTATCTAAATACCTATTTTTTACTGTTGATGCAGCAGTAGGTGGTCCATTTGCTCTTTGATACATGTGTTTTGTATTTTCATTAACTTTAGAAAATACCTTTTAAGACAGCTATTAAAATCAATCATTCAATAAATAAATAAATAAATAAAGGGTAATGTCACTAAAGTGGTGCAAAACAATTTCAAACACAAATCCCTGGAAGGTTCCTAGGCAACGCCTCAAGTGCACAGTACCTAGCTCTAAATGCCCAGATAAAAAGCTTTCAAGTTGCCAAGGCCTAATCTGGGGTGCTTAGGCAAACACCTTGGCATCTTTAGCTTTGAATTGAATAGAAGAAGCTTAAGGCTCCTCCACAATCAATGTCTATTATCATTTTCCTTTCTCTGAAGTCTCTCTCTCTCTCTCTATCTTTTTTTTTTTTTGAAGTGTTACATGCCAGGAAAACTTCTTCAATATTGTGCAAAACAATTTTATTTGTGTGATACACGCTCATCCAAGGAATTGACTTGCAAACAGTCATGTGTAGATTGTTTGACTCTTAAGATTTTCTAAATGCATGGACATCATAAATATTGATGACATATAAAAAGGCAATGATCATATTGAGTATAGCTACGCCTAACACATCACTACAGCAATCATCTTAAGACGGAATCTGGCTATCAGGAGAGTGATCATGTCTAAGTATAGTGTATAACATAGAGTAGTTGCAAGATTAAAAGTTTGAGGCTAATGTTGATCTTTAATGGGGATAGCGAGGCTTATAGATGGCATGCCATTAAGGAGAACACAGTTTCCACAATCATGGGTTACTTCTTAATTGCTCAAGCCATTTGCAGACTTGATAAATTATATCAAGCAAAGAGATTATTGGCCAAATGTGGTTTTAATTTTAGGAAAACTAACAATTTGAAGCTCATGATGGAATGTAACTTGTAATAAAAAAAATAAACCAATTTTAGCTAGAGATATTCTGAGATTACAGTTTTTATTTTCTCCTGACATTTGATTGTTATTTACAGAAACCATTAGAAGCAGCACAATGAGGCTTGAAGCGTGTAATCGAGCCATGACATTTCTGATAATAATGTGTTTGGCTGTACTTCACATGTCATGGGATCAATTTTCCTTGTTTGCAGATGATACTGCAAAAAATATTGTGATTTGTTTTAGTCAAGAATGATGGATGATTAAACTTGGAAGTTAAATTGCTTATTTTGGCAAGAAAATAAGCCCCTTACATTGGCATGGCCATTTTGTTGTCACTCTAGTGGTTTGATTTTTAACCTGCTATATTCTGATTATCTCATGCTATCTTCTCCAAGTTCAAATTCAATTAGTGGATTTGCAACAAATTACAGATTCATGTTGAGTCTCTATTTTTCCTTGTTTCTTTTTGCAATTAACCGAAATGATGTTTACTTATAAGGATAAACAAAATGCTGAGCAAACCTCGCTCTTGGAAGAGTAATACAATGCTTTTTTTAATCAACAGGTTACCCAAATAGACACAATGCGGCAGCTTTTGGAAATAATCATAGAAACAATGGCATTTGTTTTCTTACCAACTGTATTCATTATCTCATGGGAACGTATTTTGTTGAGTATTGTGCCCTAGAGGATTCCTTAGGCTAGATTATGCCCATCATGTATGAGAATGGATAGACGCCAGATTGCTTTCTGGAAGTGCATCATTTCATTTGTATGGCTCAAACAACAAGAAACTGAAGTTTGATAATATTACAGTCCTTGGTTGAGTGTCAAGTCGACACTTTGTTTGGCCTGAAGCTTTGTAGAGAAAGTAAATGAAGCGAGGACAAATATGAAAAAAATAATCTTTGGTCTGGAGAAATTAATGATTAGGTGATTTAAAAGAACAAGCTGACAACAATGGAGCAATGTTGCTATCTGGAAGAAATGGATGTGAAAGGGGTGAGAACCCCTACCACCTGGTTTTTATTTTAAGCTTACTCATGGGCATTTCGGTTCTATTTAACCAACAGTCTCCTGCAAAGTTTGTGTTGTATTTCTGGATTTGGGATGGTAATTCCAATACATCTTTAGTTGATAACTTTCCTAACAACCATGAAGATTGATATTTAAAACCTTTACAGTAAGCATGAATATTAAATGCTGATAATCAGCTAGAAGTCGGACTCATCATTTTCCTCCCTGTACTCTTCTTTCTCCTCATCTAAATCAGAAAGTGATTCCTTGTAAAAATCTCCAGCACTTGCATTGGTCTCGAGCTCTACATCTGAATCCTCCATTTGTTCTTGCCTGTCATGCTTGCTGATATTTTTCACTTGTTCATCATTGTTTTCTTTGTTGTTCATATTGCTACTGTTTTGTCTTTCTTCTGTTCCCCTGGCTTCTTGTTGATCTTCATCCAGGCTCTGTTTTCTGTCATTGCTTCTGATGTTACTGATCTGGTCATCAAGGCTTCGATCTGTCAGAACTTTGGCATCATCAGCTACTGGGACCCTTTTCATTGTCTCATGAACTTCACTCATCTGCTGATTTGTTTGATCTTCCCCCAGTTTGTTTTCCAGGTTCTTAGAGTCTTCATGGTTTTGATGCTCCATTGATTTGGCCCCAGAAGAATCTACTGCCTTTGTTATTTCTTCAGTTTTTCCATCAATGGAAGTTCTTCCCTCTTCTCTGTATATCAGTCTACCTTGATCATCACTAGGAAACTTTCTATTTCTCATCTTCTCAGCAAAATAGTTTCCATGATTTCTTTTCTCCAGCTGCCTATTCCTGGCAGCTACCGTTCCTCTCTTTCCTCTTACTCTGCTAGCACTGTGGTACCTCTCCCGCCCCCTACTTCTGGATTTACCCACCATTTCCGGCTTCACACCACCCCTAAAATTTTCTTGATGATCTTCTGCCCCCCGAACATTTTCAAGTTTATGGTCTTCTCTATCCCTTGATTTCTCATCATTATGGCCATCAGCAGTTTCTGATGCTCTTCCAATTCTGCTGACAATCGTCTCAGTTGCATTTGAAGTATTGTTTTCCTCTACTGCACCAGAAGCCCGCTTCCCTTGAGAATTTTCATTTTCATACTCTTGATCCTTGTCAATGCCGATGAAACTTCCATTTCTAGATCCTTCAAGTTTCTGTGATTCCTCTTCCTCCGACACTTCTCTCCCGTCTGCAATGCCTACCCTGCTTTCACTTGCATTCTCAACTATGGCAGAATCACCCAGCGTTTCTAGATCGGTGGAAGTAGAGTTGACTACATTGCCCCTTGTTGGATCCAAACCATTGCCATCATTTGCTGTTTCATGCAATTGAACCTCCTCTTCTTTACTCTTTTCGACTTGTATGTTACCCTTGTTTACCATGTTCGAGGTTACAGTCATGTTTATGGGTGGGCTTGATGGGTCATCTGTGCTCACTGACCATTTCTTAGCTGGTTTTTCAAGGTGGTGCTTCAAATTTTCAATTTCAGCTTCCTTTTGTTTCAGACTTTCTATAAGATCCGCCATTTGAAGGTCTCCTTTCTCTGCATCAATGTTCATCTCTCTCAGCATTTTGATCTCATTTTGCTTCTCCTCGAGGGAAGACTCCATGATCTTCTGTTCATCCTTTATGGAATCAATTGTGGACTGCATTTCCAGCTGCCTCCTGTCAAGCTCCATCTTCTGGGTTCTTAGTGAGTATATCTTCACTTTCATCTCTTCCGTCTTTCTTTTCATTTCGTTGCTGCGTTCTCTTTCCTTCTGAGCAAGGAAAGGAAAAGATGTAATAACTTTTAGTGCTAAAAATCCAGTAAGAAATCAAACATCATAATCTAGATTATACACCGCAAAGCAAAGCAAAGCTTCTAACTTTCTGAGTGTTTTCATGTCTGCATGCTTGTTTTTAACCATAATCATGGCGCACCAGCTTTTGAATTGGTAAAAGATGGGGTTTCGGAAACTATATAATAAATTATATTGCATCATGAGCATAGTTATGAAACCTGACAGGTTAACCGAGGGCCCTGGTCGGGTTTGAAATAGGCAAAATCCAGGCTTGCAATTGCCCTATCAAACCCGGCCGACTCGCCGGGAGGGTCAGTCCTGAGTCAAGGGGAAAGTGAAGTGATCCCGGAGGTTAAAATATAGAGGAGCAACTGAGTTCCACAACTGAATCAAGAAAATCTGAAACTGATAATGCACAAACAATTGCATGGAGGAAGGGAAGCCACTCTTGAACCATGTTCTACACAAAATTTAGTAAGGGAATTTAATAATATTAAATGAGATGTACCAGAAGAGTTCAATGTACCAGCAATATTTTAGCTAAATGACTAGTCCTGAGCATGCAATTTGCATCCAGCAAGTTGTAGTGGCAGAAAATCATTCTCTAGAGGTGAGTTTTTCAACCCTTTATAAAGGCTTTTAGCTGTATCGGTGGTGTTGTTTTGAGATCTGCTACAAATAAGTCAATATCTTGGGATCATGCGCTACCTTCTAGCTCCTAGAAATGGAAAAATGAAAGCTGTGTTCAACCTAATTCACATGATATCATAATCACATTGAAGAAAGAGACCACGTCAAAAACAAGCTGGAAAAGAAAGATTGGTCCAAAAAAATGGTGGGTTTTCCATAACTGAACTCTGCATGCTTAAACCACAACTCAAAATGCTAAAAGAAGTTGACTTCACCCACTGAGTTTAAGTACACAGTATACAGCCCTCCTCCACACTTCTCCAATGGTGAAAAAATGCCATGAAAGCGTGCTTAAACCTTCTTAATTAGTTGTCATGCGGACAGAAAGACTAAGTAACACGCATTCATGAGAGAGGGGGGAGCGAGGGAGGGACCTGCAAGATAAGGTGAAGGGACATGAGCTCGCGATTCTTCTCTTTGATAAGGAGGTTGAAGATGCGTTTCTCTCTGAACTTATGTAGCACCATAACACCAAGCAAAGCAGCCCCAAATGCTAAAACCAGCATCAGCCCATACGGCCTTCCTCTATTTCCATTACCGATTCCTTTGTGGCCTCCTCCTGCAGCCATGACCCTCTCTCTCTCTCTCTCTCTCTCTCTCTCGCTTAGTGTGTAATAAACTAGCCACAAGAAGAAAAAGAAGAAGGAGGAAACAAAAAGGTCTTTCCCCTTCGTTTTCTTTAGCAAGGTATAATTGTAGAATTTTAAATTCACAGGACCTTGCTTGTCATGTAAAAAGAGCCATGCATCTACCCCTGTTTCTCTCTCTAGTACATAAGAGCGTAGTTAACGAGGTCGTGGAAGCTTGGGAACTGTTTCCAGGCGCTGATTCTGGAATCCTCAAAAGTAACATGCATGCATGAGAGAGAGAGAGAGAGATTCCATGCAATGCAGGGATTTTACCATAGGCCCACTTTAACTTTGCAGGTATTATGAAGAATGAACTTGAATTGGCGACAAATTTCGTGATGAGGGATCATGGTTGCAAATTAATCAATAGGTTAAGATTGTCCACATTAGGAGCTGTTTAGACCTATCATGATGATAACTTGAAGAAATTGTTTGATATAAGAATTGGGTGCTTATGCACTTAAACCCGGATTTATATACCTAGAATTTTGGAAATAGTGGAGCTAATATAAGAGAAAATAACTAGATCGAGTTCAAGTCTTTAGATTATCTATGGCAATTATGTTATTCAAAACAAATTCATTTTTTTAATCAAAAATATTTGGAGTAGATTGATCGGATTTCACCTAGGTTTAGTCTAATTCATTGGCCAACCTATCAAACCATCTAAATTTGATCAAGTTAATATTAAATCAATTATTTTTTTCAAAATAATGTTATTTTATTTTATTTTTTAATTTTTTGAAGTTGACTGAACCAAGTCTAATCCAAGTTTGATTAAGTTATAGGTTAACTTATTAGATCACACATGTTTGATTCGGTTGATTCAAAATAAAATAAGATATGATTCAAGCTCTGAATTACTTGTTAAGTTACTAGGTTAACCTATATAGACTGGATTAATTGGGTTTAATAATAATATTAGAAAATAGTTTTTAAAAAAAATAGAAAATGAATTAATTTGATGAGAACTAATTATATCACTTCATAATATGAGATAACTTGTAAACTCAGTAAATAAATAAATTTAATAAATGTTTTTTTAAAAAAAAAAATATGAGTCGTGGCAAAAGGGTAGGCAACTTTTCTACCACATGGTGGAAGATCATATTATCTATGGGGGAATTAAATATGAATTAAATTCCAAAAAAAAAACACAAATATATAAGAATCATTTAAAAAATATATGTTAAAAATTATTTTTTATTTATCAAATAATAATTTATTTTTACCATATAGATGGCATGAATATTTGTACAAGACTGTGGGGAAAAAAACTAATATTATACTAAAAAAATATATCTTTCGAGTTGAAGAGACATGACAATTTTGAGGGATTTATATATTTTGGAAGCTATATAAACATAATATATTTAGTATGTGATGTCCAAGCATTTCGTCCGACTATAGTTGTCCATTATGGAGAACCAAAATACACACACACACACATGTATACATGTATTATATTGTAAGTGATACTATATCCAATGGTTTTTGCTCTGGTTAAAATTACCCATGACCATGTAGCGGCTATTTTCTTGCAAATGTTTTATCATATTTTTTTCTTTTAGAGATTTTTATCCCTTCCTCTCTTGTTATTTGATTATTTCAATTTTGTAATGTTTGTCTATGCCTACTTCATTTTATTTTCTTAATTGGTCGCAATTATCCAAGGCACAGAAAAGGGAAAAATGTCAAAGAAGGGGATAAGATGAGACGGATAAAAAGGACCCATATGTCACCGGGGTAAGGAAATAAATTTGTTGTTTTTCAATAAATAAAATGAATATAAATAAGAAGAAGAAAAGAGACATACCTATATATATATATATTGTGTTTGATAATGCAACACAAGTGTTTAGGGGTTCATGGTAAGGACCTAACTAAGACAAGTTACATAAAAATTTGCCAAAAAAGTTAGAAATTATCACAATTAGACTTCACAAGGGCTCATGATAGCAACCCTTTGGAGAATGGTGTCAGCTTTGTTTATAATATATCAGCACAAATATTTATCATAATCTCTGCTTATATAATAAATCGAATATTTCTTGTATCAAGATATAGCTTGCCATAGATACCAGCAACAAGGGCTTAAAAGAAAGCATTCCATAGGACAATTTCTTTTTCTCAACCTTGATCTTTCATTGATTAATAGAAGAGAGAGAATTTGCACCGTTCTACACAGGTTGTATATGATCTATGAACATACCAATGTACATTTCAGAGTTGTGTCAAAATTTTCTTTCATCATGAACACTGTTTTCTCCGAAAATCTTCAGACAGCAATGACTGAAGCAGTTCTTGCAACCTCTCAGCACCAGGACCTGGTCGAAAATGGGAATGACTACCGCGAGCAGAGCATGGATCAGATTTGTTGTCTGAGCTGCCAATGCACCATGCTCCAGGAGCAAACCTGCTTGTGCGGTTTAAAATCTCTTTATCAATCTTGTCTAAAACAGGATCATTCCTTGCGAATTTCCGGGCAAATGGGGCATTACTTTTAACCATTTTATCGAAGTCTTTCATTGTCAAAGAGATGGGGTGCTGCCTAGGAGGGCTGTCCCAGGCTATGTAGTGGAGATCATGGCCTATGACTGTGTCTTGGAATTCTTCAGTGTTGCAAATAACAGTGTGGAAATATCCTTCAGGAGACGAGACGAAATTTGTGTAGTACATTAGGATAGTTCGTGGAAAGTTCTCCCATCCCATTATACAGTACTCAAGAAATGATCGAGTTAGCATTATCCATGCTGAACCTGAATGCCAGAAGCAAAATAAATTCACATTATCTTCTCTTTCTCATATTAAAACAAAAGAATTAAAGGCCGAGGTCCCTTTATAGAAACTAATCAATTTTCCAGAGGCCATGAGTAAACAATTGCAGGAAACTATCTAGATGCAGAGTTAAGAGAATCAGATGACCAGAAGGCGTTCAGCCTCAATCATGCCAGGATTCTGGTCGAGTCTTATGCTAGCTTAAGAACCACCACTAAAGATAATCTAGCGACTATCAACTGACTACATGAGGTTCAAAAGGAGTTCAAAAAGACCATGCAATCCCACAAAGTTACAACCAGCATCTCGTTGATAAATAATTAAAAAAAAAAAAAGAATCCTTGAAGCTTAAATAGACATGCATACCAGTAAACAACTTGAAAGAAGTGGGAAGTGATCGACGTTGAGAGGTCAAAGAAAGGTCGGATTTCTTTGATAAGTAAAGGCCTGGATCAATAGCAATTGGTTTTCCCCTGGAGCTCCTGCAACAAGTTGGCAGATCAAAATGCCCCAAGTAAACTCTTTTTCAGAAAATAGAAGCGGATGAAGAATTGCTAATGTAGTAATGCAAAGTTCTGTCTTCTTTTCACTTACATTTTCCATCCAGTTAGCCGTGTGTGTTCAATGAAATTAAGATTTCTAGACAAATTAGAGAGCACATGGAGCAAATCTGCAGTCAGAATACAATCAGATTTTACTTAACTTATTCATATTGCTGAACAGCATGAAAAGATTTGAAGGTAGAATGCTGCTTCTTTCAGTTCATCCATCCAATGCAACTTATGAATAGCAAGTCAATCAAAGAGTTGAGAGAACCATTTAACATGATTGTTTACCAAAAACCATAAGAGTAAGACAGCACATCCTTTATCTAATAAGATAAATGCTGACATCTTGTTATAGTCTATACAGTTTACGAGTTTTCAAATTAAACCTTGCAGGAAGACACTTAGGCAGAACCAACACCTAGTATTGCCCCTGTAAGAATATAATTTTTTTTTCAAAGAGAATTACCTTGAACGATGGAACAAGAGAGCACAGGAGATGATCTTTTTCCTTAAAAATAACTAGAGTTGAGACAAACATGTGGAAGCATAAATCCAGTTGTTACGGGGCAACAGAAATGTTTAAAATAGGCAAATATCAAAACTTCTCACTCCAGAATGACATACAGCAGAGCTTCAGGAGACAGTAACTCACCCCAGAATCCAGTCCCCAACTTTCAAGAAGAGTCTCCCTATAGAAATAAGTTTTATCAGCCCTGATACCATGTCTCCTTTTTGCAGAGATTTTGAGGTTCCTTAAACCCAAAAGATTGGGTTAGCACTTAGCAGCTGCACATAGGGAGCCAGCCCCCAGCAGATCACAACAATACAGTGGCTAAATTCCCTTGAAAGGCTGTTAAATGGCTTTAGACTCCATGTGCAACTCTCAGTGTCAATAATTCTGTTCTTTGTGTATTCCAATATAAATAGAACCCCATAAGAACACTTAAGGCATAATTGTAATCTCCAAAACATCTTACAATGCAACACAGAAATATATCTTCTATAACATACATGACTGCTAATGTGCAAAATGAGGGCGCTAAAGACAAAGTGATCGATTGAGTATGCTAATTTCATGCCTTCCCCAATTTAGAACAAAGACATTATTTTCTTTAGAAGCAAAATGTGCATAACCTACTTGAGAACTATAACTCAAAGCTTAGCCCTAAAGGAAGAAGAAAAAATGAAGTTTCATATAATTAGAACTAAAGAAGAGGAAGAGGAACGGCATCGGCATCTGGGAAATGATATGTGAACCACATGAAGGAAACCTGGTTGGATCCAAAAAAATCATGTTCACATAGGAAAGTTAATAGATTTAACTTATTTGTGAACTGAAGCAAGAATCAGATTGAATGACCCATTATTGTTCTGGTTTGGCAACTTACTGCGTCAATTTTACTTCTTTTACTACAGTTTGTCTGATATTTTCCTATACTGGATACAAGAATTGGAGCTCAGTTTCATTGCGTATATGGAGATATGTTCAAATTAATTCAATAGATAAATTACCATTCTCAAACATCACCAATCGTCTTATGGAAATGGAACAAAATAAGGTAAACAACAGAACACGAAAAGGGCAACAATAATAATTATGAAACAAGTAAAATGCAGCATCGTGTACTAACCATCTTGTGTCACAAGAGGATAATCTGAAGCACTGAGATTGATAAACCAGTCCCACTCCAAGCTCTCCCTCAACATGATTGCAATTGCTTGAAGGGTACAGGCAATCATAGTAGGCCCCTTGTAGGTCACCAAGTTGGACTGTGCCATTACACGCACATTCCCAACTTCTTGAAATGTCGAATCACTCTTCACATACACTCCTAACATCAACCTTTCTCGAGGGGGTGCCTCAAGATCCAAATGTAAAATATACTGATTTCTAGGATGATACACAGCCTGCAAAGTCCTTATCATTCTTTGACTATCACCCTTCGTCCCTGAAATGAGATAAGCTAATCTAGGCGGTTCCAGCTCTGAATACCTACTTCTATTAAACCATTTCTTTAAATCTGATTCTACAAAATACCCATTTGAGTTCTCCGGCCTTGTATATGAAACAACATCAAATGGAACCTGCTCTCCCCCATAAGAAGATGTAAATACCCCAAAAGTAGCCGAAGAGAACAGGGTTAGAAACACAAGAAAGCTTGCGAAGAATGGAATAAGCCATTTTCTATCACCAAACAACCTTCCTGAGTGGGAATTTCCATTCTTCCTCATGCTCACTAATGCCTTCTTGATAGACATCGATCTTCTCCTCTAACTCGAAAGTTCTCCAACTCCAACTTGTCAGAGGAAACCCAGAAATGCTGACAACTAAAGCAAAACCTCAACCAATCTACTGAACAGCAAAGAGCCAAATAGAAGCAAGGAGGTTCTGTAACAGAACCAAAGCCTCCTTTTCAGATAAATGAACAGCATCTAACCTATCAAGACTTTGAAGCAAAGTTGCACCAACATGTTTAATAACAAAACCTCAACAAGATTCCCAGAATAAGAACTCAGATTTCCAAAATAGCGAAATCAAATAGAAATCTCCATGGCACTAGCAGTTACAAAGAAAAAGCTGAACACACCTAATAATTCCAATAAAAAAAGGTATTAACAGTTCATAAAAGCAATCAATAAAATAATTAACTTTCAACTTAAAAGTTAAAACTTTAATGATCAAGAAGAAGATAGATGCAAGAAATGCAATAAGAAAAAGTGGGGTTTTGCTTAAAACTGTTCCAGATCTAATTATCACTCGCAATAAAGCTAATAGAAATAGATAGGTATAGGGAGACAATGACAAATGCTTGGAGTATACGTTTTTGAAACTTCAAACACAAGAGAACTACCAAAAAGAGGAAATAAAAGAAACACTTACTAAGTTAGAAGAGTTTGTAGTTAAGAGAGAGATGAGGAGAGGGAAAGTTGCAATTTTTTTACAATGAGAGATTCAAAGGTTGAAGCTTTGAGCAGGATCAGCTGATCTTTTTATTCTTTCAAAGAGAGGGCGAGAGGACAGTCAGGCGGCAATGAGGACACTAATAGAGAATAATTGATCAAGATTTTGGATTTGTAATAAATTATTTGGTGAATACTTGGGCTTAATTTGCTTGATTTTTTTGGTAATTATTTGATTGAGGAATTGAAATAGTGGTTTTTCCTCCATATTACTCTACTCATTGTTGAATTCATGAAAATAATATATAAAAATAATTTTATTATTCTAAAATAAAAATAAAACCTATATTCGTCTTTCAAGATCAAAAGCTTCCTTAAAAAAAATATTAATATAAAGAGTGTTTTGCACTGTATTTAAAAAATATTTTTTACTTTAAATTAGTTTTTTTTGTTATTTTTAGATCATTTTCATGTGTTGATGTCAAAAATATTTTAAAAAAAACATCATTTTGATACATTTCTGAATGAAATGTACTTTAAAAAATAATCGCAATCACACTCTCAACATGCAAAAAGTTATATTCTCATAAATTTTTAAATAAAACTGCATATGAAACTTGTTTTTGAAAAATAATATTGATCTTTTTTTATACAAGGAAACCCCTGTTCACAAAATACACATTTTATCGATTCAGATAGAATGAGCAAAATCCCAGCTATCATAAGATGTTATTTTGTTTTGGTTGCTTATAAATATTGATCTCTTTATTATATCAAACTATATTTTTAAACAAATTAATTTATTCAACTTCTATCACCACATAAATAACCTTTGTTCCAAGTTGTTACTAAATTCCTCGACGTACAATGAGCCGCAAAGTCAATAAATTGTCTTTATAGTTTAACCATTCCTTATTTTTGAAACCTCATTATATGTTTAATTAACAGCTGTAATTGCCGAAAATCTTAGAGTACATTTGGTGTTGTAGTGCAGAGTATTTTTTATTTTATTTTATTTTATTTTTAACATCAATATATTAAAATCATCGTAAACATACTAAAAATTATTAATCTGATTTTTTCAAGTCAAATGCACTAAAATGCAGTTATAAAACAAAAAAAAAAAAAAAACAAAAAGTATATGTATTTGAAATGTAATAAAATTGAGATTAAAGCTAACTATGCACAAATCTCACTGCAAAAACTATTTTTTTCTTTTTAAAAAAATTTTAAGCTTTAATTTCAATTATATTTCCAACCACACTCTGACAACCTACGCTACTGTGCAAGCAATGATGTGTTGACATTAATCTTAAAATTAAAATGATTTAAAAACACTAAAAAAATTAATAAAAAATAAAAATAAAAACTTTTTATTTTTTTTAAATATTTTTCAAACACATTTCCAAATAAACCCTCCAGCTTCAAACTCCATTTCTGTTCCGTTTCTCTTCAGTTTAAACCAGCTTAGGAACCCTATTCTGTCGGTAGTTACCGTTGTGTTTTTTGCACTGTGGGCAGCATGTTTTGATATACATAGTACCATAAGTATGTTGGTAACGTGTACCCCACAAATCAAAGCGAAATGTTAATTTAAGTAATTATATAATATCTTGTTATCAACTGAGTCTCATTTTTTTTTTATATACATTTAATTCTAATAAATATTATATGCATTAGACAGCATCACTTCTCAATCCGTAAACTTTTAGTGGTAAATAAAAGGTTTTATGTTGATTGTATGCGATTTGCATGTGTGTTCCCAAGTGTTTTTTTCTAAAGCTTTAATTTAGATTTAAATAATAAAAATGAGTTTTTTTATATAAAAAAGTTCATTTTATGCCTTTTACTATCATTTTCCAATAGGAGCAAGAAAAGTTAGGGTTGTTAGACGCTTAATCTCTCATTTAGTGTTAATTTTAATATTAAGTGTTACAGTTGTCTTCTGTAATAAACCGAGAACTATTTTCTTAACGCTTCAAAAGGATGAACTAGACTGGTAAAATCAAAAGAATCTGTACTTAATTGATAATAGAACAGAAAGATAGGGACTAAATCTAAGTTTCCCATAATATAAACTGCTTCAGGGCCCATCAACCAGGAGCCACATAACTTTGATTCTGCAGCTCACGTACGCTGTAGCCTTTTTGTTCTGAATCGTCAAAATGGGGTCACAAGTTATTGTTTTGTGGGCCATTTGAGTGATCTTCTTCTTCTCTTCACTATATATTGATAGCAGTTAGGTTAGGTCAAGGTTCACAATCAAGAAAGTGTAGGGCACTTTTGGGGAAACAGTGTTGGATGGGCATGACAACATGGATATTTATTAGTTTTTATATATTATGCTAAAAATAATTTTTTAAAAAATAAAAAAAATTATTTAATATATTTTTTAATGAAAAATATTTTTAAAAATAATTTCAATCGCACTCTCAAACAGTCATATATCAAATATAAGGAGATGTCAAGATACTTATCTTTAGTGAATGTCCTAATCTTGAGTATTTTGTGCGTGGCAAAACAAAGCGAGTTGCATCCATGGGGTTCCGCTGGAATTTGAGCTGCTCATTTATTAATTTAAGGATGCCAATACGAACTAGGTGATGAAGTGTAAAATTCATAAATATTTATCCAAAGAGGTTTGTTGGTGGTTAGAACTTAGAATATAGAATTGGTTACGTGTCTCTTCAAAAAGTTATCTTCTCCAATGCTAAGGAAAGCTATCTTGATGAATGTCTTGGATTCCTTTTTTTTAGTCATGAAATTTATGGTGTTTTTGAGTTAAAATAATGTCTTTTCTTTGTTAAAAAAACCCGTCTTTTTACCTAATAACATTTATGAGAAATAAATATCTTTTGCATAATCATTAATAAAAAAAATGATATATATATATTGATTAACTTGAGTTATCAAAGGCTTTGTTTGTTTTCATGGTGTAGTATACGTTTTGTTTCAATCACAATTTTTAAATTATTTGGTTAATAAAACAAGCTATTTTCTTACATGAACTATACTAAAAACTCTCTGAAAAATCTTGATTAAAAAAACTATAATTTATAGATTTTTCAAAAGTTACCTTTTCAAACAGCAACATAAAAGCAAATACACACTAAGAGATGTTTGATACTGCGTTTCAAAAGTGTTTTTGAACAAAAATATTTTTTTTTTAATTTTAACTTTAAATTAATTTTTTTTTTAATTTTAACTTTAAATTAAATTTTTTTGATGTTTTTATATTATTTTAATGTGATAATTACAAAAATAATTTTTTTAAAAAAATATCATTTTAATATATTTTTTTAATAAAAAATACTTTTTAAAGCAACTATAATCACACTTCCAAATAATCACTAAATGAGACCGGATAGTTTTGTTTTTGTTTCTCTTGAATCGAGAGTGAAAATATATACATCGGGGTTATTAACAAAACAATATATACTCAATTTTTTTTTTATTTAATTTATCTTTCAATATTATATTATTTGGTAATTGAGTTTCATAATAATTTTTATATTTATTTTATGTACAGTTTTATCTAGTTTCATGAATTATTATTTTTTTAATCAATTTTAACATTTAGATCTATTGGAAATATAACTTTATATTTTTATATTTGATTTTTTATGAAGTTATCCCGATTTCATGAATTGGGGTTTTACATGTTAGTCTAAGTTTATTTTTTAAGTTTTCTTTTTAGTTTCATCGTCCAATACTAGGTTGGTTGAAAATTGAACTTCATAATTTTTTTGATTTACTTTTTATGGATATATCATGATCTTATAACTTAGATCGAGGGTTTGATAGGTTGGCTTGAGTATTTTTTTTTATTATTCTTCAATATAAGGTTGAATAGAAATAGATGTTCATGATGTATTTTCTATGAGATTATTATGGTTTCATAACTCGAGTAATCGAATATTTTACTATCTCAATATTTGAAGAAAAAAAGTTCTATATAATATGTTGTTTTATCAATATCTTAAAACAATATGGTCTAATATTCATAATTTCAAAAAAAAAACTATTAAAAAAATATATTGTTGTGCTAGAATACTCATTATATTTAACCCGCGACACAACACAAGGAACACATACAGTAAAAACTACATCATCTCCTCAAAGAAGTAAAGGCCAACGTGAAATGGACCCAATGGATGGGCTTCGTTGATTTATCGAAAGGAGCGATTTGAAATTGCCTTCAAAATCCTTCAAATTGGGAAAAGAGAAGGTTATTACTTTGCAATTTGCAAGGTTGATGTAACGAAAAGAATGGGTTGAAAATGCCTTCAAAGAGAAGGCCTCCCCTCCTCCGCCGCCGCCTCCTCCTCCTCCTCGGCCACTTATAGTTGCAAATGGATGCTTTTTGTTCATGTACTATTCCAAGCAGACCAATACATACCCCTCTCATCCTGTGGTCAGAAAAATCAGTAATAAGACGACATTATTACTTGATATCTCCACAAAAATGATAAATTGAAGAGGGTTTAAGAAGATAAAATCTATTGTTAAAAAAAAAAAAAAAAAAAAAAAACCTTCCTAAACAAGATAATAAATTTGAAAAGTAATTATAAAAATGTCATTGGCAATTTTGCAAGGACTTTCTACACTCTAAATGTTGTAAGCCTTAAACATGAGATATAACGATATATAAATAGACTACTTGTAAATTTTCAATATAATTCAACAATTGAATTGAGAAATATAATTAATATCATAAAATAACACAATATTTTTTTTAAAATATAACCGAAATGGAGTTAGAATGTTCTCGTTGAAACCTGAGCAATATAAAATCTCTTCTAGTTTATTCTTATGATAAATCAAGATACATAATCTCTACTCTTGTATGGAGCTGGCCATTTGGGAGCACTTTCACCCTTTCGGGATCCACCCGATATGAACATGGATTAGTCTGGACCAGTGTCTAGGACACCGCGTGGTTTATACCAAAAAAAAAACCAAGCAAAGCTTACAACCTGTTTTTTCTTCAATAAAAATATAAATTATAAAACATTTCCAAACACAGTTCAAATGAACAAGGTAAATATAGTAAAACAATAGCTTTTCTTAATTGCCAAATAAGGTTTGATGGGATATCTCATTACATTTCCGAGCACAGGTGGAAAGAGCCAAATCAAGGCCAGTCATTACAACTATCATTTTGCACTGCCCCACCACCTCCCCCATCCTCACCAGCAAGTGTCCCGTCACGCTGCTTTTCATAATCGCCACCTGATATGGAGGTGCCAACCTTACCTGACGAAGGACAAATCAGTGGGACTGATTACTAGGACGGTGGGGCCACCGTGAGATGCAAGATCGACAAGCCGGAAACCTCCAAGAATTCTAGCGTTTTGCAGATAACATATTTTGTCTTTTTTTTCCTTTCTTTTTAGAAGAAGAAATAGCCACTCATATAAACTTGAATCATGGGTAGACCTTCAGCTAACTTGATGTGATTTATAGGTTGAAACAAGACTTGTAGTAGGTCCAACCAGCTCCACGATGATGGAGGGTGAATGGCTTGAACTGCGAGCTGGCAAATTATTATCCCTCCCTTAATTAGTGCTGGTTCATGTATAATATATTTTCTAAAAAAAACTATATTAAAACATATATGTTTTTAATTTTTTATATCAATATATTAAAACTATAACTTTATTGTATTTTTAAAAAATACTCAAATTTAGACAAAAGTACGATACGTTTCATGTATCTCCGAACTAGTCCTTGCATATTGAAATGTTTTTCAATTAGAAAATTCATGAAATAACTTAAGCTCTGTTTGACGATGCGTTTCAAAAATATTTTTAAAAATAATTGAAAAGTATATTTTATTTTTCATTTTTAATTAAAAAAATTTATGTTTTAAGACTAATTTCATGTGTTGATGTCAAAAATAATTTCTTAAAAATACTTTGAAAAACAACCTTAATCATACTCTCAAACATGTCTTTTATTATAAATTAAACATTACGACTCAAAATATAATGAATACTAACTAATATTTATTGTATCAGAAATACAAATGGTGGTATAAGTATGAGTATAAAATGAAAAGAAAAGAAAACACTATCTTAGCGGCGATGATAGTTAGTATTCATTATATTTTGAGTCATGACATTTAATTTATAATAAAAGATATATTTGAAAGCATGATTGAAGTTATTTTTTAAAAAAATATATTTTTAAAACAAGGTATTTGTTAATAACAACAAGAGAGCATAATCAAATTTGGAAATAAAAGAAAACAAAAATAAAAATAAAAAGGAAAAAAGGTTGATTATGATAATGACAATCAGCGGCGATGATCGCTGCAAAAAAAAGTAAAATTAAAACAGAGGAATTTGTTTGTGCACTTTTTAGCAAAGCTAGCTATAGCCACACCTAGGTCTCGTATCTTATTACAGTCCATTGTTTTTGTTTTTCCATTTACGTACGACATGGTGAGGTTTGATTGAGCTTCACGACTTCCTTGGTACTTTCTGACAGTGACATCTCTTGTTTGTAAGTTTAGTTAATATTATTTTTAAAATTATTTTTTAATAATAAATATTTTTAATATAAATATATTAACAATTATGGACAGAGTCAGTGATTCGCATACACATTGGTCGTCATAATCAGCTTTCAGAAATCCTGAAGGGGCTGTCCTGTACGTCCAGTCTGTCACTGGCTAATATTTTGCAGCACACGATATTCTATGGTCTTCCCATTTTTCTTAGAGCTCGTGTGTACCTGTTTAGGCTTCACCTGGTGGTCATCGTGATTTGCTCCATGACGCTAGCCGCGTATATATATATATGGTTCTGGGCTAGCTATGGCTAGTCTGTTGACAACTAAAGCATGGTCCACTATACATAGGGTTTCTGAGCCATTTTGAAAAAGAAAAAAAATTATAGTAAATTTAAAAATTTTGCTGGTTTTAAATTATTTTAATGTGTTGATGATAAAAATAATGTTTTTTTTAAATATTATTTTGATATATTTATGAACAAAAAATACTTTCAAAAACAACTTTAACTACACTCTCAACAAATCACATGGTAGTAGGTGGTGAGCTTGAGATTAAGGAGTTTATTTCTCTTCTGTTTTCATATTCAAGACTTGTGGTTGCTAATATAATGATGATTAAAAACAATTCCAACTACACTCTCAACCAATCACATAGTAGTAGGTGACAAGCTTGAGATTAAGGAGTTTATTTCTCTTGTGTTTTTATGTTTGAGTCTTGTGATTGCTAATATAATGATTATTAAAAACAACTTCAACTACAATCTCAGTCAATCACATAGTAGTAGGTGGCGAGCTTGAGATTAAAGAGGTTATTTCTCTTGTGTTTTCAGATTTGAGCTTTGTAGTTGTTATTACGATAATTATTAAAAATTTATATGATCATTAACTTTAAAATATATAAAATTAATCGAGTCATGCACTAGCAGACCCAAACATCAAAATTAATCAAAAAAAGCATGGTCCATACATGGTATATGGACATGTAAATAAATCAAGTTAAAACAATGATGCCTGTGGTGATCTCTAGAGGTTGGGCATTTAAGTGTTTGGACTATTAAGGCTCTCTTTATAGGCCTATAGGGGGGCGTGTGTTAGGCAGATAAGAAAAGGACAGAGGTGACTAGCGTGTTTAGAATTGTTCACGTTTGTTTTTTAAAGTTATTTTTACCTAAAATTATATTAAAATAATATTTAAAATCTAAAAATGTTAAAAAAAATCATTTCAAATAAAAAAACCATTTTTTTTCAAAAAAAATTGGATTGACCCCCAAATAAATATTTTCGAGGAGAGTGACCGTGGTTACCAATTTTCTACAGAGTTGGTGGCTTTGAAAACTTTGAAAATTGGAATCCTCCTTGGATTCTAGTAAAAGGGAGACTCGAAGGTTAAGTCGGTGAGCAGCAATGAGAATTATATACAGGAAAGTACCAAAAAAGTCATAGCAGTAGATGTACATACGTGATCGTCATACGCAGCTTCAAAATGTTAAGCCAGTTATCGGGGGGGTTTTATAAAGAAATAATTATAACATATTTTAATTAAAAAGAAACATGAAATGAAAAAATGTTTAAAAACCAACACGGTTTGTACATTATTCTTATTGCATAACCGCTATAAGATCATCAAGTATATTCTTAATTTGTTATGGATTTTGTTCAGGTTAATTTTAATTAATTACAATCTTATAAAATGATCTCTCAAAATGTAATTAGAATCGTCTCGTTAAAATTTTTATAACGATATTTGGTGTGTTAGAAATATATCCTCAATGTGTTCTCAATGATCCATTCCCCCTCTCTCTCTCTTTCCAAATCATCTTAATTTTCTTAGCCATTAGATTTTGAATCTTATCTTTTAGTCATTGAATATTCATAAACTTTTAAGTTAATTTTTGACAAAAATTAATTATTTTATAAAAGAGAAAATATCGCTACACGACGCTGATATTCTCAATTGACATTAAGAACTTGATTATGTTCAAACTAAATTATTTTCCAAATACTTTTCCAACCTATATCATTTTCTAAAATTCTCACCAAACCATGTGATTTAAATAAAATTCTAACCCAAGTGTCATACACGAGTGAAATCATGTATGTGTACTATTTAATTTATTATTATTATTATTATTATTATTATTATTATTATTATTATTATATGTCAATGATAACAACTCTTAAGCTTTTTAAGTTTAAATCATATTTTGACATGCTAAACCCAACATGTTCTCTGCAATCTCAGAGTAGGGATAACAATAAGCCGAGTTAGAGTTCAATTGTGCTCCAACCATCTTCAATCGTGTGCTTGATTTGATTTGTTAAAAAAATAAATAAACAAAACTCATCTTTATCTTAAAATCATCAAATAAATGTTAAGATCTATATATATAATGCTAAAAGAAAATCGTCCGTGAGTTATAGTATAAAAATCTACGCTTTGTATTAATTAAATAAATAAATCATTACTCTATAATTTTTTTACTCTATATTAAAAAAAAAGTGTGGCAAATGGGGCAAGTTGAACCCTTCACCTGCCTGTGAGTCTGATTCTTGTCAGATCGAATCAGATTTTATTTTATTTATTCAATTTGATTTCAATCAATTAGAATAAAAATTTGATTCAATCGATATCAAATAACACCTAACATCCGGACGATTGGATGGAATTGCCATGTTAAATACAAGTTACTGACCGATTTTCAAAAAAAAATAAAAAATATATTTATATTTTTTTATTTTAAATTAAAATTTTATAGTATTTTTTATCATTTTCATATATTAATATTAAAAATATTTTTTTTTAAAAAAATATTCTAAACATTGACTTATAGAATAAACATTGACTTCATGCAATAATCACTCACAAGCAAGCTTTTCCTGTGGTCTTCACAGTGCTAACGGGGTTCAAAATTCAAAGTAGCCAGCGAGAGTTAAGATTATTATAAATCTCGCTGTACTTGGGTTCAGTATATAAAATTTATTTTAATATAAATAAATTAAGATTATTACGGAAATAATTGTCAAGGATGGAAAAATAATATTTAAACATTGAAATAAATAAATAAAAGAAATCTTATTTTTACTATGCACCAAACATAGCTCACTATAGATTGAAATAATAACATAACGATTTTACCATTATATATATATATAAAAAAAAAAAACTCAAGTGCATTTTATTGAAGGTGTTAAGTTATTTATTCTTGATTTTTTAGTTATTTTCATATTAATTCGGCATAAAAACAAAATCTCTCTAACCTTTTTAATATAATAAAATAATTTATTTACCCTTAGATAAAAACAGTTAGTCACCTGACATACATAAGCCTTTTTGTCTTTTTATTTTTCTAAGGATAATAAAATGATAAAAGTAACTTGAATAAAAAAGGTGATGTAAATGGGTAATTTTGTAATTTGCTTTTAGTTTTTTTTTTATTATTATAATCAAGTTGACTTGTAATTACTTTGATATTTTAATTTGTATCCATATTATTAAAGAAAACTAAATGGGTGCAAGAGAAGAAATGCACTGGAAGAGAGGGAACTCAGGGGAAAACGTGGTTGTCCTAGAAAAGCGATGTAACGTGACATTTTGTATTTTTATTCCTTGGATTTGTTTATTTTTATTTTGTTTAATTTATGTATTTTTTAATTTCATTTTTTAATAAAAAAATACTTTTATTTTTTTCAATTTTAATTCTTATTCTTTTTTTTTTTATCGTTTTGTGTATATCCTTTTGCTAAAATGATTTTTCTTTTTAATTTAACCCTTTAATAAAAAATAAAATTCATTTTGCATGACCTCTATTATTTTAATTGATATATTTTTATTTATTTTGAATCCTTTTATATAATTACAATTGATTTTCCAGTTTTATTCTTTAATATTTGATTGATTGAAAAATAATTTTCATATTTTTTCCAGATATTGTGCTTCTAATATAATGACTTGGATCATTGATTTGAAAAATTAACACAAGTTGATATTATTATTATTATTATTGTTATTATTATTATTTTGCTTTGTTTTTTTTCATATTATCTTTCCCTCTTTCAACGTTTAATGTTTTTTTTTTAAATTAGCTTTGTGAATTTTTTATTAAGTTATCTTGATATTAATATCATGACCTGAGATACAAGATACAAGTTTAACAGGATAATCCAAAGTTGATTTGTCCATGGTTACCAAGAATATATGTTTGTCATATTATCTCGAGTTGACATATGCTAATTTTCTTAGGTTTTGTTTTTACTAATTTATATTATTTTGTATTTAATGAGTTGAGAATTGAGCTACCTTGTTTGTTTGTTTTTGAAAACAAATGTTTTTCTCATGTTATTATGATTAATTTCAATCTTTTTTGAATTATTTTAAAACTTAGTTACAGTACCTGAATATATTAATTTCTTATAAAAATAAAAGTTTGGTCACGGCAATGTATATAACTGGTGCACACCTATTCAATATGTACAGTAGCATCTAAATCGTTCATATATATATATATATATATATATATATATATATTAGAATAGATCACTACAAATATAATTTTAGTATTTCGATTGAAGCGCAGGCTGGTAATTCACAACCGATGATCCATCGGCTGCCATGGATTCTCATAGTTCATTGAACAAACACATGAAAAGAAGTAACGATGAGACGCAGGCTGAATCATCGAGGAATTCTTGCCATTGAAAACCAACTTTTTTTCTTGACATGCCAACTTGGTTGCGACATGTTGGCATGCAAATGTTCTTGTAATGGGACTGATGCATTTTGAGCGTAGCAAAAGTGATTATTCTCTATGTCTAGAATGGACGGTTAGATTTAACGCAAACATTGTCGTAAATCACAATGGTATTATCAGGAGATGATGTTAAGGAACCAATTTATCTAAAAGTTTAAAATGATAGGTAAGATCTTAGAATATAATTTATATTATTCTCTAACACTCTCCCTCAAGTGAAAGCTTTATGGGCTTAAAACTTGCTGATACACCCACATTACTTTGTGTTTGATTTTTATCAAATAGAATAGGGTGATGATATTCGAACTCGTAACTGTTTGGTCAACAAAGCTCTAATACTATGTCAAAAAGTCAACTCATCTAAAAATTTAAATTAATAAATAAAATTCTAAAATATAATTTATATTATTTTCTAAAAATTGAGACAGTATCATGCCATGATATCTTAGATGCCATTCTTCAGACAGGAGCATCAGGCACAGGGTTTTCTTGTGTTCATGGCTTCATTTTGTTCGAGGGCTGCTGCGTAGCACACTGTAAGAAGCAGGGCAACAAGATGCTTGTTTTCTGACCAATGGCAATAATAGCAGAAAGGCTAAACAGAAGTATGAGATCTTCTATCCATCCAGGAGCCTCCTCATTTGTCCTGGTGTCTCCTGACAAAACCAACATGAAATCCGCTTGTAATGGGATGTTAAAGAACTATATTATTTAAAAATTTAAGTTGTTATATGAGATTTTAAATTATTATTTGTATTATTTTTTAATATATCTTCTCAAGTGAAAGATTTTTGGGCTTTAAACTTGTATAGATCCACACTATCTTATGTTTGATTTTTATCGAATAGAATATGAATGATGAGATTTGAACTTGTAACCGTCGAGTCAATAAAACTCTAATATCATATTAAGAAACTATCTCATTTAAAAATATAAATTATTATATAAAATTCTAAAATATAATTTATTATTTTCGACGTAGTTTGTTAAGGTAAGATAATATGTACAGTAGACAATCCCGGGCAGAGGGCACAGAAACGCAAATTCATTTCTGGCAGCGATCTTGTTCTTGCATTTCAGAGAAAATAGTCTCGTACTCAAAAGACTTGGAGTGAGTGACATTGTTTAGGTAGTAATAAATTAAATTAAAACAAGCACAAATTAAGATGTTTGGTTCAATTTCAACCAAAACAATGTAACCAAGTCCCTTTCCTATTACAATTAGACCATAATATCCCTAGAAGCACACATAAACTAAATAAACTATTACATAAATTTGGTCCACTCTTTCAAAACCATCATATTTCTAAACAATATTTGATTACTGTTTCAAGCTAAGAAAGACAGACAAAATCATTACTTAAATAGTGATTATAAATTTATTTCAGAAATTTATTTATTTTATATCTGTAACCAAACATTGTTTTTTAATTGTACACGTCTTAATTAAAACACTAAATCAAACGCGACGAAGATGCACCACTCGATTGAAATTGTCTTGGCACCACCGACGAGTCAAGATAATTTTTTTTTCCGGCAACGGAGACGAGGAGGCGAGATGCATAGCATGGGGCAACTTTCATGCGTGAAGGAGATTGCAATCATTCACTATTTCACTTTATAAAGAAATAAACAACACCATGCATGCTAATTGATGAGATGAAGCTGGGCATAAAAAGGAGGCCTGGCTTGTAATCAAAAGGGCTTCCTCATTTTTCCAAATCTGTGCATGGGATGGCAAGAATTCTCATCCCACCCTTTGACTGCTAATCATTGGTGTGTTTTTTAATAAAGAAAAGTGTTGGGTCTCTTTGAATGATCCAGCCATGTACATTAAAAGTTGTGGCGACAATTGGTCGAGATTTCCGTAAGGTTTTTAGTGTCGGTGTGTTTTGTAGCTGGAAAATGTTTTTATAAGGAATTATTATTATTATTATTGTTGTTGTTGTTGTTGTTGTAAATTAGTTTTTTTTTAAATAAAATCAAGATTCTTAATCGAACTGAATTTTTAGGGTTTCATCCGATAAACACAAGTAGTAGGGAGGCTGTCAACTTCATCGTTATAGGTTACTTTTTCTTTACACGAAAATGGCCAAAAAAAGAAAAGGAAAAGAAATAAAGGAAGTGGGAAAAAGCTCAAAACATGACGTGGTGAACAGATGAAATCCTTGGTTATCTCCAAGCTGAACGTGGCTCATGACGAGGTCATTTTTGTTGCCATCAACGATGACAACCGAGCAATTACGAGCTATGAGCCCGGAATAAATAAATAAAAACAATAACAAATTATTATTAAGCTTGTTTTTTTACTCCATCTAGCAAATTTCCATTCCTAATTTGATTTAGATTAAGTTTTCAATTTAAATTTGTGTGTGATATTATAATAAATGATTTTTTTTTTAACTTTGAACATGATATAATTATATGATTATTGTCATTTGCAGGCTACAAAAATTATTGTTTCTTGTCGTAATTAGGACGACAGGATGGCTAACATTGATATAAAGCAAGTGCTTTTAAAACTATATATTATATTCCTTAACTAATTAAAATAGAGTTCAGCATCTCTTACAAGTTTAATCAGTGGAGAGCTAGTTCTCCCTACAATGTATTGTAGCGTACAAGGTCTCGTGCAGCAGCAATTACCTTTTTTTTTTTAATATTAACCTGTTTTTGTTGACCCGGAATAATTAGGCGGGTTAAAAACTAACCTAAATTAACTTGGATTGTTTTTTAAAATAATATTAATCTGAATATATTTTTTTCCTACAAAAAACTAATAGTTTTAATTGGGTTTTACCCAGTTGATCATATAAAGCCAAATGATTATTCTTTTCAATTTCTAAATACAAAAATAATTTTATTGAAGATAAAATTATAAATAGATAATCCATATCTAAACTGATAAATCTATAGGAAAATAAATCTCTTAGAACCCTTGTTTGATAGAAACTTAACTTGGATAAACTCTCTACTTGGTCTTGTAATTCAATTGAAGTTATTATCCACGATTAATTTGAGGTCATTGTAGTAATGGAGGTTTCCTTTTGATAATGGCAAAATAAATCAATCATCTAATTCCGGCGGCCATTAAGGAGGAGGTTGTAGGTGGTCCTGCAATCATGAACTCACCATCGTCTTTACAACCTCCACCACGTAAGACATTTCATGAACTCGCCGCCGTTTTTAAACCTATGGAATACATGGATGAATAACTAGCCGTCATGGCCAGCATTGTCAAACCCAGAAACTAATAACTACTATTATTTTTTTTGCTTATTACTTGCACAAATTCATTGCTTACATGGCTACATCATCTCCATATTTGTCTTCATGTAATAATAATAATAATAATAATAATAATAATAATAATAATCTGTTTTTTCTGTATTTTCCTTGTATATATTTTTGTTGGATGGGGGTATAACTTAAACATTAAATCAAGGTTTAAGCTAGCCCTTTCATAACAATAAAAATAAAAATCTCGTATTTCTTTTCATTGAATATGATAAATCATAGGTAATTCTAAAAATCAGAGACCTCACACAGCTTCTTTGACTCTTCGAATAACTCCAACCTAACCTAGGCTTGAAAAGTTGCAAGATCTTGCTCAACCACATGGCACAAAATTGTTTTTGTTAACGTGATCACCTTCACCCTTTCCATTTACCATTTTAGGGTAGGTTAACACTACCCCCCAACCTCTCACAATCCATCTACCAATAATTTCAGCCGTGTTTTTTAATAAATTATTATTACTATTATTTATGTTTTTGGATCATAATGATGAAAATAAATTTAAAAAATAAGAAAATATTATTTTAATATATTTATATATAAAAAAAATACCTTAGCACAACCACAACTCCACCCTAGTAAAGGGCGAACCTTTTCAACATAAATTGAATCCTATCCAAGCATGTTTTGGAGTGATTTTTTTTTAAATAATTTTTATTTTAAATTATTTTTTAGTATTTTTATATTATTTTAATATGTTAATATCAAAATTAATTTTTAAAATTAAAAATATTATTTTAATATATTTATTTAAAAATACTTAAAAAATCAAATTCTACTGTAATAATTCGAGGCAGTCACTTCACAAGCCTGGTAAATAAACCTCGTTTACTCACTTAGTTGATAGTTCTTCCCATGCCCCAATAAACCCCACAATCCCCTGGCTGACCCCGATCTCTCTCTAGCTCTCTCTCTCTCTCTCTATATATATTTATTTTCTTCTCTCGTGTCATGTCATGCAGCAAGGAAGGTTAGCAATAGGAAATAGCACTCATTCTAGCACATAAAAAGGGATTTTTAACATTGCCTTTCTCTCTCGCACACCCCCACGAACCTTTGGTTAGCTCATTCTCTCTCTGTCCAAAATCACCACAAAACAACGACCTCCGCTCATCTCTATTTATCTGATGACACTTTCAACGTTTCCTCCACCAGATCTCTTGGAGACTCGTGTTTCTTAAGAAAGTCTGAGACTTTCTCTCTTATTTTAGCCTTTTTGAACCTTGTGGTTTTGTGGGGTTTTGTTATTATTATCAATACCCTTCACTCAAAATCCTATTATTTTTTTTTTATTTCTTTGGTGTTCCTGGCTTAAAGATCTCATTTTGGCATCTGGGTTTTGGTTGTTTTTTCGAAAGGAGGAGAAGAGGGAGAGTGTTTGAAAGGGGGACAAAAATGGCTAATGGGGTTGAGAGAGAGCTGGTGTTGTTGTTTAGTGAAGAAGAGTTGAGAGAGATGAGTGGGGTCAAAAGAGGTGGAGAGTACATAGAGGTGACGTGTGGGTGTACCAGCCATAGATATGGCGATGCTGTTGGTAGGCTTAGGGTTTTTATCAACGGTGAACTTGAAATCACATGTGAATGCACTCCTGGTTGCGATGAAGGTCTATCCCCCTTTTTTTAACATGTCTTTGTCTTGGTTTCAAAACTTTTTTTGAGGGTGTTAATGAAATGGCGTTTGATTTTTATGCGTGTTGAATAGGTCTTATGTAGTTATATTTTGACGTTGATGGATATCAGTCTCTTCTCTAATCAAAAGTGATAGAGATCTTAGCCAGTTGTATGGTTTAAATTTTGTTTTATGGTATCATTACAATCTCTAAGTGTATGTTGATTTGTCTGAGAGAGTGGGTTGTGCATGCCATTGCTCAACAAGATAATGCAGTTTTGTCTGTGGACTTCTTCAACCTGATGTTTTCTGGTTCAGATTGGACTAAAGCTTGTATTTTGATTCAAAAAGTTGTCTTTGAGAGGTCTTCTTTATGATGGAGCTGCATTGCTTTTGTTGTTTTGATTACAGTGGTTGACTATGATGTTCTAAGATTTGGTTTTTGATGCCAGAGTTCTGTTCTTCCTGTTGGACAGAGTAAGCCTTTGTGTAGCATCACATCACACTCTTATATATATATATATATATATATTTTGTAGTACTCCCTCTGGCTGCTCTATCCTTGGAGCTCTCTACCCTAGCTGCTGTTGCCTTAGATCATGTTCAAATTCAAGGTTGACTCTATGAAAAAATCCGTCGTTTTGTGCAAGGATGGTTGCTGGTTGGGATCGATCTTGGAAGTTGACTTCTAAAGGGCTATCATGCACACCGATCCTTAAGCTTGGACAACGTCTTTGTGTGCATGTGCTTCTGGCTACGTAATGTTAAGTTAGGATATATCTTCTGACAACTCAAGATCTATCTTCTTTGACATCGCTGTATATTTTATTTTCCACAGTGCAACTGGAAGGCCTGTCTAACCTGTGCCTTTAACTCCTCAGAGTTGATTCAAAAAT
The DNA here is from genome assembly GCA_027405865.1 of Salix purpurea. Taxonomy (NCBI): domain Eukaryota; kingdom Viridiplantae; phylum Streptophyta; class Magnoliopsida; order Malpighiales; family Salicaceae; genus Salix; species Salix purpurea. Next base: position 6,120,078 of record JAOWLH010000016.1, on the reverse strand, counting down.
TGATATCATCTTGGAAAATCAAGGCCTTGGGATGGTAAAAATGGAGGTTTCAACATCGGTTGAGGACCGGAGACTTGCAAGGTCTTGATAGTAAAAGTTATTTTGATTGCAGGAAGGGCGGTTTTCACCCTTTAAAAGAGTTAGGTTCATAGAAAATGGAATGCATTCTGCTCGTCAGAATAGCTCTTGTGCTCCATTCACTGAAAAGAGAAAACTGTCATACTGTTTATCTGCAATACTCACAAGTGAAACTACCTCCCGCAGGACCAACCTGGTAACTTTTAGAGCCGAGATTATGCAACTGGTCCTCTGTGCTCAATTGGTCATTCTATGTCTCCTGCAGAAGGTGGCATATTGTCTGGCACAGTAGTCCTGTTAGGCTTATATCTAATTTCACTTGATAACTCCCCAACAATTCTGAAAAAATGGCATTCCAAGTTAAAATGTATTGCATTCCAAGGATGCTTCCCTTGTAATATCTTTTTCTATGTGACCATAATTTGTGGAGCTTTCATTTGTTTTCTGCATGTGATCATAGCTATTTATATTGAAGTATATTCCTTTTTTTCTCTCCCTTTATTTTAATATTTGTTTATATTTTTTGATTGTTTAATTTTCTGTAAACATCAACTCATTCCTTAAATGTTTGAATGGGTGATAGCAGATACGATGACTCCTGCTGCATTTGAAAAGCACTCTGGAAGAGAGACAGCTAGAAAATGGAAGAATAATGTCTGGGTCATAGTTAACGGGGAGAAGGTTCCATTGTCAAAGACTGTGTTGCTCAAATACTACAATCAGGCCTCAAAAAATGGCAATGGATCCCACAGGTCAAATAATGGACGAGTTTGTCATCGTGATGAGTTTGTTCGCTGTAGTAAATGTAATAAGGAACGCAGGTTCCGATTACGGACCAAAGAGGAGTGTCGGATTCACCATGATGCTTTGGCTGTTGCGAACTGGAAATGTGCTGACATGCCATTTGACAAGTAAGTTTCCCATTGCATCAAATGAAAATAAAATCACTGACTGTTGATAGTTTGCTTTATTTTATTAAAATATGTATTGGTTATTTCTTGCTCTCTCTGTTGCTCAACCGGTAAAGTTTCTCATGTGGTTGAACACGCTTTAGAGAATAAAAGGAGACACCATGGATTCGATCTTTTATCTTTTTTTTTCGTTCCAACTTCGTTTGCCGTGATGCCTTATTTGCATCTTTACTTTGTAGACGTGTGATTTCGTACATGGAATATAGCGCATCATTGCTCATAACACGAATAAAGAGCTTGGATGGACATTGATAATGGAAGATGGAATATTGCTCTATTTCGGTGATGCTTGTATGCGGATTCTTTAGAAACAAAAGCTCATGTTATATAATGCACCTTTAGGCTTTTATGACCACTGCTTGATGCCAAGTAGAAGCCTCTATTCAAGTGAGCCACGAATCAGGATTGATAAAAGTACAATCGATTGGGTTTTCAAAATATCTGGCCATATATATTATCCTCATTGATAGATTGATTATTCTTATTAAGAGGTAGCAGAGAGAGCAAAAGGACATTTAGATGATTAAATAAATAAGATATTCTTGCTGAATACATCATAAATAAAGGATATGATCTTTGGTATGTCATAGAAGGATTTCAAATTTATTAGAACGAATAGTGACTTAATGTATTTTATCTTTTTGCTGGACATTTTTTCAAGAAGTGTTGTCCTTATGAAGCATTTTTATTTGCTCTCTGTTATGAAGTATGTTTTTGCTTGTCAATTTTTATCCTCTAATGATTGCATTTGACAAGTTTCTGTAATTTTGGATTATAAAATGCTGCAAGAGCAGAATTTTTTAAGCTTTCTTCCTACTTTCCATGAATTAAGCATTATTTATTAGCATGTTGAAAAATATTGAAAAACAGAGATAATTGTGCTTGATGGGTATTTAAATTTGTGAAGCTTCTTAGAATTTGCTTATACTCCATGATGATAATGTAATCATGTAGTTCTTGATACATAGCCATAGATGTCATCCAACCTTGCGCCACCACCTTTGCACTTTCTAATTCTGAAGTGCTGTTGATGAGGAGACATAGAGTGAACTCCGAATATATTAGTATTTTTAAGTAATTCTATACCACTGATATTTGTGCTTGATAATTGCTGGAACATGTTTACATTCTAAACAAGGTCTTATTGAGATCCCATTTGCAGAATTTGAAACATTTTCAATTTTTATATTCTGCCACCATGTCACTTTATATATCGTTGTGATTATTTCTCGTATTGCTTACCAAATTTGATTGCTTCCTAAATGTATCTCCTTTGAAGAAGCGAATGCACCTGTGTTTCTTCATGGGCTGTCACGTTTTCCATCTTTTTTCCCTTTGTTGAGTTTCTTTCTTACACTTGGACAATGTTTTGAATGGCTCCATGAGTCATGAAATTTCTTGCAGTTATCAGATGAACTTGATGTATGATTGATTAAGTATGCCTAATGCACAACCTGACAAATCTAACTAGATTGTCTTTAAAAGTTTAAATTGGTCCCCAGAAAAGTGGTCTGCCATTGCATGCAAATTTTGAAGTATAAATTTAACTATGTTGTGGTTTCATGTTTTCTTTTTTGTATTTCAGAATAACATGTGATGATGACGAAGAACGAGCAAGCCGGAGGGTATACAGAGGCTGCACCCGTTCGCCGACATGCAAGGGCTGCACTTCCTGTGTGTGCTTTGGGTGTGAGATCTGTCGTTTCTCAGATTGCAGCTGCCAAACCTGCACTGACTTCACCAGGAATGCAAAAGTTTGAGTTCAATGCTTTAGCAGTTCTGATATCCCCCTTTTATCTGGTGTCTTTCCATGGCATTGTTGCTTCATTCTGCCCCCCCCACAGCTAAGAGGAAAGCCTTGAGTGACATTCTCTCATGTTAAACTTGAAATTCCAGTCTCTGAGTTAGGCATTCGTTGTTCTCATTGGCTGGTACAGAACTTCTAAATTTAGTAATTTATCTCATTTATTTTTTTCTTTTGCATGTTTTTATCTCCTGGTACTGTCCTTTTCCTTTATTTATTCCCTTTTCCATCATCAAGCCTTGTTGCACTGAAAAAACTGGTTGACAACAGAGCTGAAAGCTGAGATGGCTGAGCTGGGGTGGTATAAAAATTAAAATGGTGAAATTGAGTTAATGGTGGGCGTTTGACGTATTGATAAATGTCAGTTTGAGTGAATTATACTTCTGATGGAATTATGATATAGGGTGTCTATTATAGAAGTCTTGGAATAGTTTTAAAATATTTTTTTTATTTTCTTAAGACAAACCCATTTTTATTATTTTAAAATAATAATCAAACGACATTTAATTTGTATTATCAAAATACACCAACGATAAAATTATGAGAAGCGTTTTTGTCGAAAACCTACAGGCGAAAGAAAGTTACAGGAAATAGTAAAGACTAAATTATAATTGTGAAGTCAACTAGTCATAGAAGTGCCAAGTTCTTGGTACCTTTGGATTGCTTTGATGGTGATAATTTCTGTATAATGTTTAGTAATGTGAAAATCGAATCACTGGTTATGATTTATGCGCATCCTCATCTAGCAAAATAGGTGATTTGTCAGCCATCAGGGTGGCCGGAATTCAGGAGGAGGGAGTGGCGGCTGAATGGTTAGCTAGCCAAACAGATAGGAAAAGCCGATCAAATAAGTGGGGCATGGCATTTGGATTTACTTGCACAGGAAATTTTGAAGGTATTATGAATATAAGACAGTCTTTACAGCCGGAATTTGCTGCTAAGAATCTCGCAATCACCATGAACGTACAAATTGCAACTACGAGAAACCATTATCAACCACCCGCCTTGCCATACATATTTCTTAAATAGCACAACAATAAAGAACTAGAAAAGGGAAAGAAAAAAAACGAGAGAAATATTGCAGCACTAACTGTAAATGAGGTAAATCCAGCACTAGACAAGCAATGTGGCAAACATTTTCTTCAACATGGACATCAACAAGTGATGATTTACAAAAAGTAGGCAGGTCTGCCGAACACTGCCGGTCCACTAAGTCTCATAGCCTATTTGAAGTTACAGCTAATTACAGACAAAAAATAGTTTGATGGCTGCCTACCTCTTCCACCTGCAAAACGACCACCCCCTCTACAATACGGTGGTTTCCTTCCATGGCTGGAAGAGGCTCCCGTGTTGAATTGCTGAGGAGCTTGTCTGTTGCCAGGAGGTATGGCTGGTGGTTGAAAACTGCAGTTCTGTTCTAAAGGCAGTCCTTTGGACATCATTTCTTGTTCTACTGTATTGGCATGCATACAGAGCCCGAGACAACTAGAGTTTTAATCGCTTATTTAGATTTATAAAATGCACTTTCCGGGAGTGAGGTTTACTCGCATCCAAAAAAAATAGATGGGGGATTAGGTTGAACCTGAAATCCTGTTGCAAATGCAGCTTGGTTAAAGTTGTTTTGTCCTCCAACTGCAGGCCATGGTTGAGGATATGCAGGTCCAGCAAAGAAATTTGGTTGTCCGCCTGGTAAGAAAGCATCAGGAACTGGTCCCTGACAAGCATTTAACTGTGGCTGAATTGGCATACCAATTGCCATATGTATCTGATAGGGATGCTGGAGTTGACTCCGTGCAGCCCAAGGCATATAATTAACTGGAAATCCAACTGGAATTGCTAAAGTCTTGGCTGATGAGTATTAGAGGATAATATAAATCATATTTTGGGGCTTCACCTAACAGCTTAAGTTTTTAGATGAGATGATCCCTTAACATGGTATCAGAGTCTTCTCACCACTCCTATTCTATTTGATAAAAATCAAGTACAAGGTGATGTGGACCTTTGCAAGTTTCAAGCCCAAAGAATTTTCACTTGAGAGAGTGTGTTAGAGGAGGATATAAATCATATTCTGAGAACTCACAAAACAGTTTAAGTTTTAAGATGAGATAGTTCTTTAACAATGAGAAGGCAATACACCATTTGGAGTGAAACACCAGTTGTCTGTGGCACTGGGGCAAATGAGGTCCCCGCAGAAGAGTCATTGAACAAATTTAGATCGGGTGATAGCTGATCTACATCTATTTTTCACCTTCCTTCTGTTTCTTTTTTCCAACTGTCTCAGAATCTATTCCCATCCTGGACATTTTTAACATCCTCTTGTACTCCGCCTCTTCCTCGTCATCTGAAAATTCTGCCTCCATAGTTAGCCCTTCATCGAATTCACCAGATGCATCATACCCTTTCTTGTAAAGATTCTTGTCATTCAGCACATGATTGGCTAATATATCAAATCATATATATATGTATATATATATGATTTGAGAAAAAAAAATCAATTTTAAAAAAAAAAAAATCAAATAAGCGTGAATTTGAAAAATATTACTACCATAATAATTCTGCTGTCTTCTTTTGCCCCTTGAGAATTTAAGATATAAGCTAGTGCGAGGAGATATTTCTATGACATAATTATAGCCTGGATTTTGTTTTGAATCCCTTAGTAGCAAAACTAACAATGACGGGGAATTCTCTTAATTTTCATCCTCCTGCAATTTCATATATATATATATTATGGCATACATGCAATTACAACTTTAGAGCAAAACTGTCAATTTCACCTCGATTGGTGCTTTGGTTTTGAATTAGAACAAAATGTTTCGATTTCAGAGTATTTTGATGCGATGTTTTGAGATTGTACTGTTTATATTGGTTCACACATAAATAAATAAATAAATAATGACAATTATTTGTCTAGTGTGAGATGAAAAACACATTTGTCCGGGCGGTAGGTGAAAAATAAAAAAGTTAGCTCACATCAGTTACCCGCAATAATTTGATGAGGCATCACTGTTCAGCCATCTCCATCCTCCTAATAAAAGCTCCCCATCTGTAAATTTATTACAAATCCTGAACAGACTGCAGACCAAACCATTGTCCGGTATATTTTTTTCGGTGCAATCAAGAAAATTACACATCTCCCTCTTAGGAAGGAGCTCTCTTTAACCCTTTTTTTTTTTTTTTAAAGAACAATGCTGCTCTCTGCAATTTCCTCCAAATTTCACTTTAAAAAATGGCATGCACAGAAGAGGGAGGGGGATTCTACAATAAGCCACGAAAAATTAGGGGTAAAAGCATGTTTTCTTATAATCAACTCCAAAGCATACAAAACTTAATTTGGGGGAAAAAACCATGCTAGAAGTCCTCTAAAACAAAACAATTCATCGGTAAGATTTGAGAACAGATCCACAGAAAGTACACATGATGGCTCTCCAAGATTTCCAATAAAATGGCACGTAGCAAAATCTTGTACAAGTTTTCATATCAGCTACCACACTTGCTCCGCCACCACACCTTGAACAAATTCCGGCAGCCGGCTTGCTTCTTCTCACCTTCCGGGTCTGATCAACAAGAAAACAAAAGTAAACCATGGTGTTCTAGTCTTGCTAATTTTGTGCTTCTGCGTTTTGGGACTCGAGAGGGGGAGGTGGTTTGGCAAGCGCCGAAATATCAGATTGACAAGTGCGTTTATATATGCATGAGCGGTGCTAAACATCGTGCAGCTTCATTTGTCTTTGACAGCTAACATTTGATATCTGTTTTTTGTATGAATTTTTTTAATCATGTTTCAGATGTTTTTTTTTTTTTTTTTTTATATATATATATATATAGCGGTTGAAAACATGTGTAGCCATCCATTAATGGCGGTGGTGGTGGTCTACTGCCCATCAGTCAGCTACTGTTAATATAAAAATAATTTCTAAAAAATAAAAATAAAAATATCATTTTCATGTGTTAATATAAAAAATAATTTTTAAAAAATAAAAAGTTAGTTACTGTTTCGATAACTTCATAACCTAACTTTATTCCAGTTTCGTGTGTGTGGATCACATCTCTGGTTTTTCAATCGTATTCGAAGATAGGTCTTCATAACGTTAATGTTTATGTCTTTGTTCTTCCCGCTGAACTGTTTTCATCCCTTCCATGTCTGTAATTTTGTTGTCCTGGGACACTAACCAAAAGCAGTTTTCTTAAATCTTTACTGTGTTAGGTATATTAAAGGCAGTGGAAGCAGCGACTAGTTTACCAACTTTCTCTAAGAATACGATGCGTGAAGATATATTTACTGAGCTTCAAGAAGAGCTTGCTCGTTTCATATTTTCTGCGCTTCCAACTCCAGACTTCTTTGCGCTATACTTTTTTTGCTATACTTTTTTTTTTATGAGTAAACCCACCTCTTGAAAAATATATTTTATAGAACTAGAACAGCGAATAAAACACCGATTATACAAGGCTTTTATAAAGAGTGCACACCCTCAAGACCAGGAATACAAATCATTTGTCATCATGTCACACCCCCTAGAGACTTTTTGCGCTATACCATTCGTCAAAAAAATGCAGACAACTATGCCTAACCACATCGTTCTTGAAATTCGATTTGCTACCGTACTTTGTTGGCAGGGATAGATCAGAAGGATGGGAAAATGAATTGGCCAATTATTTGGACTGGTTCTTGGCTCATCGTGGTAGAAGAAATACGCAGTATTTTCGGCTTGGTTACGCCATGCAAAATGAAGTTGAAGAGCTCGACCTTGATTTTACACTTGATAATGCAAAGCCTTGCATTAACTTCCCACATTCCCTCTATACTTGTGAATCGTTAAGGTGTCTAACTATGAATTTGAACAGAAATCATTTTTATTGGGATTTCCCATCCTCAATTCCGTTCCCTAACCTGCAATTCTTGTCTTGAAAGTTAACAATGGATACCTTTTTGGTGAATGGAACCCGTCCTGGAACACCATTAAGGAAATTCGGTTTGAGCAAGTTGATATCATCGGTGGCATGAAGATCAAAAGCTCATGTTTGGCATGTTTTGAAGTTCTTAGGTCCTATATCGATAAGCTTAGCATCTTGGGTGAAAGACTTGAAGTAGAAGTTCAATGGCCAAAAACACTTGGCAATCTTAGCATCTCAGGAGAGAGAGAGAGTTAAGAGTATAGATGTGTTATGGACTTTTGAAATAAGATTTTCCTATATAATCTTTTAGGTTCGATATGAACATGATTCGCGGATTCCAACGTTGTATGCACACAACCTGTCTGTATCTTCTCTCAGTTGAGGGACTTGCTTCCTAGGACATGGGTATGATACGAGTTATTGGGAAGGTCAAGACTTTAAGTTTGTGGATCAATTGGAGCATGTGGTGATAGATATCATCAATGGGGGAAATGAATTGGAGCTGGCAAAATATTTGGTTAAGCATGCTAAACGAATGGAGCAGATGATCATTTATCTACCTCTTTTGTCACACAGTACAGATAAAAGAGTCAACGAATTTAGAAAGATTACCAATGCTACAGTTGTTTTCAGGGAGCTACGAAGAAGATAGTCATTTTCATATGTTCTTCATCATCACGAAAAGGTTCATATAGAAAAATCTTTCAATTTCTGGCCGCAGACCATCATGAACGCTGTCAAGATTCAAATTCCAATAGTTCGATTTCATGTCGTCGAGTATTGTGATGATGTTCTCTCCTGCTGCTTTCCATGGTTGGACGTGAGCTGAACAGGCCAACTTTATATTGAATCACCCAGCATCTACCTCTCTTTAGAATCACTAGAAGAGCAAAACAAATTCACATACAATGCCAGTCATTCTATAGAAACATAGTGAGAAACAATGTCTATGCCGCAAGCTCGGATGAGCACAATACTCTAAAAGTCAATCCTATTCGATTTTCTAATCTGTCAAGTTTTTTTGTTTGGGAATTGTATATAAAAATGAACACATGGACGAGGTTAATAATGAAGCAAGATGCGTTATGTATGAGGGAAAAAGTGGGCAGCTGGAGTAGTCTTTTAGTTCAGTGGAGCAATGTCATAGGGCAGCCATCATGGTCCTTGTTGCTGCCTCCCGCTTAATCTCTGCAGCTTTTCCACTTCCTCGGAAATACATGTAGACTTGCTGCAAATCAGGACCAGCAAACAAAGAATCTTGAGCAAAACCATGATGAAACAGTAAGCAGGGTTGCATGCACAAGCCGTAAAAGGATTTACTTAACCTGAATAACCCAGACACTGAGGAGTGATTCAACGCAGAAGAATCCAAATCCAATAAAGTAGAATATCTGAAAACAAAAATTGTAATGTTGTTAGAGTGAGAATTGCTTGGAAAACTATGTAATAACGATTAAAATAAATATCTAGATGTGTTTCTCCCATTATGCTCAGAATGAGTGAGAACATACTTCATAATCGACGAGCAAGTGAAAAGAGCAACAGAAGCTGAAAACTTACCCCAACTAAAGCATGGTTGCCCATGAGATCAATAGCAGGCAAAATACCTCTGTCCACAAAAGATCAGACAAAAATTAGCTATGACGTAGTTGATTATCTAGCAAGAGAACTATCTTCAATGCAACATCTTTAAGAAACTTACGCGAGAGATTTCCCCTTGAAAACAATTGGTGGGGCAACAGCGGCAAAGATGCAAAAGCCAATGTGGAACTGCATGGAGAACACGGAAACAACAAATGAAGGATTTTCTAGAGGATCTTCAAAAGGGAAAGTAATACATAAATGAGATTACCAGGTAAGCAAGGAAAAACCATCCAAACTTCAGAGCACTGTCGGTCCTGCAAAAAGAGTTGACACAACATTAAATAAAAGTAGGGACAACAAAATGCATAAAATGAACAAATGAAAAAGATAAGTACAGGTAAGACCATCAAATTCTCCGAATGAGATTCAAGCATGGAAAAAAATACTTTAATACCCATCCTCGTATTTTTCATTAGCCTATTGCTAAAATAATGCACAAAAATTAGCATAGTTGTCCAATGGTGCTAAATCAAGAAAAAAGAAAAGGATCTAGCGCATTTGAACCCATTCATCCACTGTATACCAAGGACAAAGTTCAAAACACATCATTGTCCAACAATCATTCTTATCCAGCATAACAGGATTATGATTTTCTCCCATGCTAGTATGCCACCTGATAGAAGATAAATCACACATGATCCCTCCTACACAGCATTGCATTTTCCCCCCACTTTCCAGACCCCCACCCCCCTCCTCCCCCTCTTATTGGGTGGACCTCCTTCATAAGTTTAGGTCATGCCAGCGAACAACATCACATTCTTCCCACAATTTCAAAAAAGTATATATTCTTTTACAAGATGATACTTCAGATCTTCAAATATTCAATTCAAATCATGCTTTCACATATGAAATTTCATCAACCATGTCTAGGTAATCATCATTTACATCATTATTAATGAATATGAAAGATCAGGCTTCCACACTATCCATAAGGTCATCTCTGATTTCTGAAAACACATGAATCAAGCTTTTATATAATCATATTTAAATACCATCAGCATCCAGAAACATTTCAAAAACAAAGAGCCAGAATAGGAAACACATGCTATAAAAGTATAGATATAGACATAGTTATAGAATAAATTTCACAGGCCCCGCCAATATTTCATGTCATGACAAGAAATTGAGTTTCAGCAATGAACAACCACAGAATAATACCTCATTGCACGATAAAGAGGGCGATACCACATAACATAGCCTCCAGGAACCCCTGATATGAAGTAGATGATAGCAAGAAACCAAATTGTTGGACCTAGAAAAGAAAACAAGTTTAGACAAACAGGTAATGTGACCATGCACTATATATGTTGAATGGATTTGCACCAACCTTCCCCTTTGATCCAGGCCGTGGTAACAGCTACAATATTCCACGAAAGACACACAAATAAACCTGCAATTACATGATATTAGGTTACCACAGAGCTGATACTTGTTTGTGTGAAAAACATTTCTCAAATTGATCCACCTCTACCCATCTAAAAAGAACTGTTTTACACAATTTGAGCAACATGATCACTCACAGAATGACCTAAACAAAACTAAACAAAACGAAAAACTGGCAATTAAGATGCATCATCCATCTTAGAGATGAAAATGCACCAGTTAGAAAATCTTGTCTCCAGGTTCTCGCTAACAGGACTGAAACTTAAGAACAACCTAACAAAATTGACTATCAAGGACAGCAAACAATAAAAAATGACAACTGGCCATCAAACAGAATTTCCAAGTTGTAGAATTTAAAACATACCCAAAAATGTTGTGAATGCAACATATTGAATCTTCTGTAGGTGGATTGGTATTTCATTTCCGATGTCATGATGGATAATCGGTAAAAATGGTGGCCAGTTCTTGTCCTCTATTACAATTCCAGCTGTCAAAAAAAGGACACGATATTCAAATAATATTACCATGCACAGCCTCATTATCAACAAAAAAACACCAATATGATAAACATACCACGTGCTATTGCCTCTTCCTTCCGTTTTAATTCCTGCAAAACAAAAGGAAAATGGGTTCTAAATTACCATCGAGGATAATGCTATTTAAAAACGAAAGAAATTGCAAAACTCTCAAGGTTTCATTGACTGCAAAACTCATGGATTCTAGAAGTTTGACACAAGGACAGCACAAGGGAAATCGATGATCTTTGGCCCAAGGGAATTTTCCTGATCATTCTATTGATTTTTCAGAAATTAAGTCTGTGTGTGTACAGGAACAAAAATAAGAAATCAACCTTCAAATAATGTGACTGCGTGACCAAACTTCTTGAAGTGTGTGTGTGTGTGTAAACAACTATGTGCACAGCCACTATAACAGAGCACTCACCTGTTCCCTCCTCTTCAATTCAGCCTCTTTCGCATGGAGTTCCTTCTCCTTAGCTTTTAAATCCTAGGGTCAGACAAAGAACAGAAACAAAAATAAGAAAGCAACATTCAGATAATGTGACTACATTACCAAACTTCTTGAAACATTTATATTACTTTTCCAGAATCAAGGGGAATATCTATGGTTGCACCACGATCAAAACGTTCATGAGGAAGGGGTGAAAGCCTTGAAGTTGCAGGGGGGACACTTCCGGGATTCTAGAAATTTTGCAAGAATACAGCAAAACACAAGAGAATAAGTTAACAGCTTTACCAGATAATCTTTACACCAAAATATAAGCACACCACCAATTCATAACATCCATAGATATGCAAGAACAAGTAAACCTGCCACACTATATCCAGGTGTGGCTTGGGACTGGCACTCAGCAATAAGTAGAAGATCCATAAAGGACGGTAGCTAAACGAGAAATTGGCCATAAAAATAAAATAAAAAGTTTGAGTTTTAAGAGAAACATTAAGAAGTATTATCTAGTGCTCTCATTTGTCCTTTTATGTCACTTACAGGCTCTTAATTTCACCCTCAGACTCCATTCATATTGAACAAGTAATTAAGATTAAATTTCAGCATTCAGATTTTAGATTCATATTGGACTAGCAATTGCAACCATCTCAGATCCAACATACAAACAGAATATAGCAACTCAAAAAAGATCCACAATTTTCTCAAACGGGAAAACCTCACTTCAACAAAGCTACACATTATCCAACAACCAACGAAAATTTTCATCTTCCATCATATTACACCTACACATTAGACTTAACTTCCATGTTCAAAGCAGCACCTCAAACTCATTCTAAAATGCTGAAAATTATGAGAAAAACAGAAACTTAAAGGCATATAAATCGCGCCTCCATAATTTGACTGCCCTGATCCTTTACCCTTTCCTCCTTGAGCCTTCCATTACCAAACAAACAGCAAAATATAAGAGCTTCATCTCTTCATCTCAACAACCCAAATTAAAAAAAAAAAATAGAAATAAAAAATAAAAATAATCAGAATGTAAATCTATAATTAATATTGATAAATTACGTACTAACATTACAACTCTCCTTAATTAAGCAGATACTAAAAAAAACAGAGAGAGAGGGTGATTTTCTTTCTAGTCTAAATAAGATCCAAGCTTCTTCAATTTTCTCTCAAAATACCCCGCACACTCTCAGCAACCAAACAACACAATCAACAGAGCTACATTACGAAGAATCAAAATTTCGAAAAAGAATACGTGCATAATGTACGAGCAAACGCGAATATTACAAATAATCATACACAGATGAAAAAAAATAAAATACGTATATTTACACGTACAGCGAAAGGATTAACTTCTTCATCGAACGGGTTCGAATCGTAACGACTCATTACTTCTTACTGAGTAATCACCAGATCTGAACTCGTAATTTCAGATTTAGATCTCGAAAACTGAGAGCAATTAATGTGATTGATTACGGATTCAAATTTATGGAGAGGAAGAGAAGGATTGGAAAAATCGAGGCGGTGAAAATGAGAAAAAAAATTAAAAAATATTTGGACGTTAAGGAAGATAAATGTTCGCGGGAGAGAGGTGCCGAGTTTATATATGTGTGTTCCACTCCGTGTCAACTCGGTTTGAACGGGGATTTGATTTTTATTTTTTTCAGAAAATTGTTTAGCTTTTTAGAGAAAATATTATCTTTTTCCCCGAAAAATTCTTTTTTGGGCTTTAAATGGAGGGTTCTAGGTATACTTATAAAATTTAATTTAGAGTTGGTATGAAAAAAATATCAAAAAACGTTTTATTTTTTATAAAAAAAAAATCAAAAAAATTTAGTTCAGATTTTAATTAAATCACTAAGATTTTTTATCAGGTTAGTTGAATTTTTTTATAAAAAAAAAAAAAAAAAAAAACGTGAAAAGATTTAGAATTTGAGTAACTCGAGTCTATAATTTATTTGCTAAGTCTATTTAGTTTTTATAACTAAATAGATCTATAAAAGCTTATTCAGTTATAAATCTTATTTTAAGGAACTAAATTGATTAAAACAACTTTTTAAGTAGGATAAAGTTGTGGCAATTCTTTTGAAAAATATTTTAAAAAATATATATATTTTTATTTATTTTAAACTAAATATTTTTTGTATTTTTAGATTATTTCATGTGTTGATATTAATAATTATTTTTAAAAAATAAACAAATAATATTTTAATATATTTCTGAATAAAAAATATTTTTAAAAATAACGTCAACCGGACTTCAAAATAGTCATGGTATATACACATTCCAATAACAAAAACTCAGTGTCTCGTTGCTCTAATGACTACTAGATAAGCTAGAAGATGAAGAAAAATCATTGTTCTTATTCTAGTTTTTGGAGTTAGTTGGGTTTTAAAAAAAAAAAACATATATGTAGGAATATTTAAAAAAAAACATTTTTTTATGATAAAAAAAAACAGCATAGCAAGATTCGAGTCTTAAATAATAATTATAATCTATGTAATTAGTGGGGAAAGGTGACCTTTCTTTTTCTGCTATAGACTGTCAATTCATATGAGAAACTATCATTTATTTCACCTTTATTACTATCAACTAAACCTACCGATCATCAGCTCCAGGACAAATACAAGAAAGGAGGAGTCTTCTTCTCACGAGCATGCATGAAAATGAAAATGGCCTTCCATAGGAAAACATTATGAAATTATAATTTCTTAACCCCGTTTGATTCGATAAATCACTTGAGAATTACAGGATTCAAATTCAATAGAATATACATTAAGCAAAACTCGTTTAGCTTAACTAAGTTCTTAATATGTTGGTTAACTTAATCAAAAATATCTAAATAGTATGTAATGAACACATCGAGAAAATTAAGTTTCACTCATATTCAGGTGCTCTACACCAAAATTTCATCGTCAAGAATTGCCAACAAATAATAATACAAAACAATTGGTTAGCAGATTTCTGCAATAGTAACGACTTGGTTGCATGATTTAATGAACAATGGAATCACAAATGATTGGCCAGAAGAATGGATTGTTCACATTTCTTGCTACCTTTAAGACTTCACAGAGGTATGAACTTGAGATGTGGAAGTGACAATCCTTGTGCTAGTTTGCTGCTTTCGTTTACAGTTGATGATGCCATCTTCCAGTGTTGACATTGTGGAAGATTCGCAGCCTCACATTCACAAGTTCTATGTACCAATTTGATTCAGGAATCGATTGATTCTTTGCTGGGGCGGTCTCTCCTTATCATGTCTGAAAGGTCCTGGACAACCTCGGACATTGGTGGCCTGAATTCTGGTTCAGACTGCAAGATATCATTGTGGTTAGGTAAAGCTGATCCCATATTTCATTACGTGGGGAAAAAAATCTATGAATACAGCTAGATGGCATTCACATGTTCATAATGAATCAAGTCTTTGTGGAGACCATAAAGAAACCAGGACTGTAATTCTCACCTGAACACATCGAGAAATGATATCGGCGAAGTGTGATAAAGATTTGGCAGAGTATTCTCCATTAAGAGAGGGATCAACCATCTTTGACAATGTGTTGATGTCATGGAGCTGGGGGATTGCCCATCTCACCAGAAATTGCTCGCCCCGATTCCGTGTCCTGGGCAAAATTTGATGGAAGAGGGACATTAAAGAAACAAAAATTTGCACAGGGTAACAAAGACATCATGTTTTACTTTCTTACCTGTCATGGGACTTCCGGCCTGTTAAAAGTTCTAGCATGACCACACCAAAGCTGTAAACATCACTCTGGAAAGTATAAATTCCTGATTCAAATTCTGGAGCCCCGTAACCATAGGCTGTTAGCAGTTGGCCTGACAACTGAAAAAAAGAGGAACTGTTTTAGGATAGTATGTAGACATTGAAACAAAAAGCTATACACACATTCCTACACCAATTGAAGAACTTTTTTCTAAATACTGAAAAGCATCAATCGCTATCAACTTGATCAACGAAATTCCTTTTGTTTTGCATTCTAATTGCACTTTCATGAGTACATAAATTTCTGCAAATTAACTAAATTTAACACATCTGAAAGTCATCTCCCAAGAGAGTTTGTATTTCAACATGAACTACTGCCTGATTATATGAGCATGATTTACCTGACTGACAGCCCCAGATGATATTAACGAAGCCAAACCACAATCCGAAACACGCACATCAAGATCATCATCAAGAAGAAGATTGGCAGACTTGAAATTTCTGTGTATGACAGGTGGCTGGCAGACCTCGTGCAAATACCTTCACACATAGAACAAATTAAGGAGGCAAAAAAAAATATAAAGCCCTCCCACCTTCATCCCAAAGAAAAATTGTTTGCAAACTGTTGACCATTTTATAGACCTGAATCTTTAGACCACTTCCAGCATATTGGACTACTTAAATATATGTTTTCAATTGATATAGCAATAGAAGAGTCTGCTATTCAAATCAGTCTCTCCATACATGCACACCCTTTGAATTTGTGTTTCTAACTAGTTAATTTAGACCCATTTTCTTAAGGACAGCTGGTTCTATCTCAGTGGTTGGTTCACTTACTCCAAGGCCCTAGCAGCTCCAAGTGCCATCCTTACACGGGCATTCCAGGAAAGTTTCCTTTTAAATTCATCATCTGAGTGTAGTGCATCTTGTAAAGAGCCACCGCGGCAATACTCATAGATTAGAAGCCTTTGGCCATGCTCTGCACAGTAACCCATAAGCTCAACGACATTAGCATGTCGGATCTGATCAATATTGTTGACCAATTCAATAAACTCGTTCTCCTTCTGCTGCTCTGCAGTTCTCTTATCGAGTTTCTTGACAGCAAGAAGCTACAAAAGCAACCGGATACATTAAAGGTACAACACCAAAGAATTCTAATATAAGTTTTATTTCACCAAGATTGAGCTGCTTAATCAGATAGATGCACCATATAAAAGAGGGTTGCAGTAAGAGTAACCAATCCAGTTAAGTTTTAACCCTTTAAGGGATTATAATAATGGTTTCAACAATTAAAATCAATTGTTTTGGGCAATTGGGAAAAAGAGCATGCAAGGAAACTGATTAAAAAAGTGAGTCTTTGAGAGAGAAAAGGAACAAACCATGAAGAAAACAATAAAATTAACATAATAACACAGCAAATCCATTGATAGAATATTTTGGCTCATTAATCTCCATAAATAAATTGCTACAAACAACAGCAATCATAGTAAAAGATCAAAAATACCTTTCCATTAGGAAGCTGTGCCCTATAAACACTTCCCAGCATGCCTCCTCCTATGAAATTTTCTTGAGAAAAGCTGTTTGTGTACTGCTGAAGCGATGCAATGGTGAAAGACTTGGCAGAAGTAAGGGGGGTCTGAGTTTTACGAGAGGGCTTCCCTGAGCTTACTGCAGCTGGAACATATGGCTTAACAATGACATTCTCAACAGGGGGTGGCGGAGGTGGAGATGGTGGTGGTGGTGGTGGTGGAGGAGGAGGAGGCATGAAATCTGTATCTAGTCTGCTCATGTCTATTAAATGATCATCCCGCTTCAATGTAAGGTCCATTTTAGGTTCATTTCTCTTATGCACATTTTGTGGCTTTGGATGGTCCTCTTTTGGCTGCTGTAAAGTCTCCTTCGGAACTGTTAGAACAATTTTAGAATATGTCAATGATCAAAAGAACTGAAATCTCGCGTGGAAGCAGATGATTCAAGTTAAGTCATTTGCCTTTTTCAATTTGATTAGTTGGTTGGGCTAAGGATCCATTGTCCCTTGGGTTTTCTCTGTTGCCTTTATAAGCACCAACTTGATGCCGCTTGGAAATTCTACTGGCCTCCTTCCTTCTTCTGCTACATTTTGGAATAAGAAGCGCAAGTGCTAATGCCAGTATTGCAAACAACAACACCCCTGCAATGCATATCCAAACTAATCTTTTAGTAGTGAGAAATTTTTTTCCTCCCGAATTCAATTCCGCTCCTGAAGATGGCCCATCAGCCTGCTTCCCAGGGGCTTTTCGAGAAGACGGAGATGGTGGGCCCCAAAATGGCGTTGTTGGTGTTGGTGGTGTTGGTGTTGGTGGTGGTGCTGATGCTGGTAGGGACATGGGTGCAGGTACTGGAGAAGTGGATGAATTGAATGGATTGCCATCTTTTCTGTAAGTAATCATATTAACAAACAAATGAACAAGTGATAACCAAATTTTCCAAACTACACAGAATAGGCTTCCTATTCACTTTAAACAACATTGCATATTTCTATGAGCTTAGATACCAGACACAGTAGACTGCAAGTTAAAGCAAATGCCTCCATCAAGGCTATTTGAAGAATAATAAGCCTAAAGATTTAATAGCTGGTAGGAGCCATACAAATCATATGGTATTTTTGATTTGCAGCGTCAGAAAGTCCCTGTGGAATAATTTCCATGCCATTGTCAAGATTTAATTGTGCACGTTATCAATAATGCTCAGACAACTTGGGCAAATTTCTGACTGGCATTCAAGAAAACATCCAGCTCCCAGTTCTGTAAGGAACAAATATGTGCATATAGTTATGTGATTCACCACAATTACCACCTACATGAATTGGATGTACTATTCCCCATAAGTTCCAAGAGTGAATCACAGGTTTCTTCACATTTAGATTATCTTCAAAAAAAAAATCCGGCTTGAAAAAATCTATGCATTTCTAATAGACCCCCATCAACAACATTATCAGTATGAATTGTTTGGACATGTCATTTCCAAAACCTGATTGTTTTAAGAGACACTTCATTTGATTGCTCATACTCTGGTAGCAATACAGCAATGGAAATGCATAAATCATTATCCACATCCTCTACTAACCCACTCACAGATTTAACCATAGTGGAGTTTTCATACAACTGTCAATAACTGTCAAATACCAGAGATTCCTTAAATTGAGAGAACAAGATATATCACTGACATAAACATACAACAATTCAAGTCCTCCTGATGGCACAATTCATATGGATACATGAACGCTTTTGACAAACATCAAGCTCTATTTCAACTGAAATACATTGATTTTCACCTGAAATTGGGGATGGCCAGGAGCTTGTCAGGTATGGGTCCTGAGAACAGGTTATTCTCTATATTCCTGTTTTAAATGGGAAAAGGAGACAAAAAGGAAGGCAGAGAATTATTCCACAAAATTCAGGGTACGAAACTAGACAATGAAATTCTTAAATATGTAACGAAGTACTATTATTTAAAATTATAAGAGACAAAATTAGGAATAGTACAAATCTCTCAGGGGAAGATCTTGTAGAACATCTAGGGTCCCAGACAGCTGATTGTCCTGCAAGCGTCTGTCAGCTACGTTGTTAGCATTACACGTGGAGATAAAGTGATTGCAATATAAATGGAATTGCTGTGACAACTTACAGGGTTGTAAGGCTAGCCAAATCTACAAAAGAAGAAGGCAACTGCCCACTCAAATTGTTGTTGGACAGGTCTCTGCAAAAAATAAGTGGTTACACTAATTATAAAGAACCTTTAATAAAACTGGGAAAGTAAGTCAACTTAACAAATAGAACCTACAAGTTGATCAACCCTGGAAGAGATTGAAAGACATCCGGTATCTCTCCACTTAAAAAATTATCATTAAGAGACCTGCAGGCATAAATAGATAGGATATAAGCATTACAAAACTGAGACAAGTCAGAACCAACACCGGCAAAAGTGGAGCTGAAATTTACATGTCATTCAATAGAGTTAAAGATGATAGAGAATCTGGGATGCTTCCAGTGAAGTTATTGGCTGCAAGAAAACTGTCAAAGGTAAAGACTATCATAAGCTGTTGCATAAAAGGGTGCCCGGAATTGATAAAAGAAATCAAAGAAACAAATATGTAATCTCATGTAAAGGGGAAGCATACAAGGTTAGCATGGTAGCAGGCAGGTTGGACGGAATGCTCCCCCCTATATGGTTGTTGCTTAGATCTCTGAAAATAAACAAAAGAAAAGAAACACAAAGATTAATGTCAGCATCCACAAATATCACAAGAACGAATATTGCATAACTTTCAAACAAATGCAGTTTATGTACTTAGGCTATACTTCCTTTGAGTTTCATCTATAGCTTAGCAAACAATTAGAAATCCAAAGTTGGGGTATCAGGAAATTAAGACCGTTCATCTAAGGGTTGATAAATAACATTTAGTAGGTCCTGTAAAGTAGTTGATGATCTTCAGAATGATGTTCCATATCAAAGCGCCATGTCATTGGCATTTTGCTCAAACAATGCAGTGTCTCCCAAGTTAACAATGGAGCAACCCTGACTCAGATTCTAAAAGCACCTATTCATGTAAAACAATCCCATGCAATATCTTCAATGCCTCTTGTAGTCAATAACAGTCCAAAGGCACACGTAGAATGCCCCTTCTGTTCCTCACACTTGAAATAAAAACCAAAATAGATGATTCTAAAAGCATCAAAGGAATAGGTGAAAAAACGTTTAGGGGTGGAAGGACAGAAGTTTCAATTAGTAAACCACAGCGTTCATAAGCTCACACCTATGCACAACCCAAAGATTGAGAGAATGAGAAACTACCACTTACATTGATCTGATTGAAGCAAACATTCCCAGGTTATCACCAAGTTCTCCTCCCAAATTTGCAGCATTCAGAATTCTGTAAAACAGCAAATTTCAAAAGAAGAAACACTCAATGCACAGCTTTACATTATCCATACCGACAAATTGCAATTAACATGAAGAGACTAACGCAGAGTTCCATACATGGATTGTATTTCTGAAGCATTACATACAATGCCTTGCCACGCTTCACCGCATGGATCTCCCCCAATGCTGACCCACCCAGGCAGTACAGGAGATCCCAGAGAAATGTACAAGCTATTAATTGCAGTAACTAATTCAATCAAAACAATGCCGGTGATAAGATTCAAAGCTCCATGTACTATAAAACAAAATTAATGAGCAACTATATCCACACGCATGCACACGCACACAAATGTGACAAATACTTCATTTCCAGCTCCAAACTGCACACTAATTACTAGTAATCTTGATTTGGTTGCTGGGGGAAAATTAAACTTAAAGCAAGACAGAAGTTTACCAAACCGACCAAAGCACTTTTTCCACCTTGGTGTGATAGCATATTCCATAGTAATTATAACTAATAACTTCACTTTATTTTCATATACCACATTTTCTCATAAACCAAACAGCTGAAAGAAAACCAGGGAAAAAAAAGAGAGCAAAACAAAACAAAGCTTAATTACCATCACTTGGATTAGTAACACCAACTGCAATTCCTGCTGTGCAGATCAAAACAAACCCAATAAAAAACTTTCCATGGATCTCCAAATTCAAGTCCTCTCTTTTACCAGATCTCCTGACTCCCATCGAATCTCTCAAACTCGATTAACTCTTCTTTCTCTATACCACTAACCATAAACCCACTTTCCAATCTGCAAAAAACAACCAAACCCCACAAAAGAAACCACAAAAACACACAGTTAGTGATCTTATCGAAGCTCAACAACTCAAACCATGAAAACCCAACAACAAAATACTTACAAAAAAAACCAGTAATGAGCAGGAAAAAACACAGTTGACAAATGTCATGCTTAAATGAAGAAAATTGTTGTCATTACAAAATGAAAGAAAGTTTCTTTTTTACTTTTTCCAGGCTCTTTCTAAAAGTAGAGCATAGAAACTTAAGTGCTAAGATTTAGAGAATTAAGAGATGGAGATAGCAAGGAATGGACGTAAGCAGACATTACATCACAGTTTTTCATGTAACCAAATCCAAATAAAAAAAGAAAAAGAACTTACTTCTGTAAAAAACTAAAGAAAGTTGCAGAAAGAGAGTTTTAAGCAGAAAATGTGGAGAGAAAAAAAGAAAGAAGGGGAGGAATTTTTTTCTTTTGCTCTCTTCTGTGTATCTCTCTCTAAGACCACAAACCAGAAAGTAGGAGTAGGAGTAGCTGTAGTCTCTACATAAGAGCTGTGAAGAGTTTGTGTGTTTGAGTAGTGTAGCCATGTTCGCGTGTATCTTCTTTGAGTTTTGTTCTTAGTTCTTAGTTTAGTTTACCTATTTTTTCTTGTGCTCTATTATCATCCCTCTATTTTCTATGCTCATTAAAGGATCAAGTTCTATTTTCTATGGGCACTACAAATAATTAATTTTTATGGCATTAATATAAAGAATAGTTAAAATAAATGTTATGATAAATATACATTATAATGACATTTGCTATGTTTATATATATTTAACGAACATTATTTTCTTTTAATGAATTTAATGCGATTTAATATGAAAATAAATAAATTATATGGATACTTAATGGCCGGGTTTAATACTGCTGGATTTGAGTCATAAGTTGACAAAAAGACCAAACAACTGCATAAATTAACAAAAGAGGGGTGATATTGAAAAAACGAATAATATGGATATCAAATAAGATAAAATTGAGAGTTCAAGAACAAGATGCACCATTACCCATGAGGCTAGCTTGGTAATGATAGTATTAGCACGCGCTATGAATGGCGCGTGAATGGGGTGTTTCCGTCTACGGAGCTTGGAAGTGAGGTCGGTGCATATGATTGTAGTGAAAATCCCCAGAAAAAATAAAAAATAAAGTTTGAGAGGCTATTTTTAGTAGAAATGTGGACAGGTTTCAGGGTTCTATTTGCTGCAAGAAAATTGATTCCACTTCTTTTGTCTATGGTTCGGCATCGTTTCGGGAGAGTTAATTTCATTTTTTTTTTAAATAAACAATTAAAATAATATTACTTTGATGTAAATAGATTTAAAGAAATAAAAAAAAATGTGTTTTTTACTTAGATTTTGCTGTCTGTTCTGTTGATCTGGCAATGAATCATCTTATATTTTTAACTGGATTAGGATTAGATGAAGTAAATATATTTTTTTTTATTTTTTTTAAATCAAACTAGTTTATACCCCAGATTGATTGAATCTCAAGTAAATTAGATAAAAAAAAAAAACACTTATTATCTCCTCCTTTTAAGAAAAGGATAAAACACTACCCCATCTATGCTAATTCTTGGATTATATAAATATAAATATAAATATAAATATAAATATAAATATAAATCAAGATGGCTGAATTTGCAAGTTTGAATGTGATAAAGGTTACTTAGAAAGATAACTTCATCAGTCCTCTCTCTTTTGGATTTCTTTCAATGAGGTTTTGAATTTTATTTTTTATTCAATTATATGTATTTACGGAAGATAGATTTTTCATGAAACGAAAATAGAATAATAATTTTCAATTTACTTTTGAATAATTTATATAATTATCCTAATATTATCTTTCAAATGTCATTTATATTCATAACATTATTATTATACTAATCATGTGAACTTCAACTTTAAAATGTGTAATAAATTTTATTTTTTGAAAAAATAGATTTAAAATACAATTATTTATATAAAAATCAAGTGAAATTAATAGTAGTGGTATTATTTAGGTAAAATGTCATTTCATGAACCTTCAATTATTGCATGCTACATTATCTACTTGAACAAGCTCTCTAGCCTTCTTGCTTTGAATGATGACATATAAATAATTCAAGGAGCATCGAAAATTTAATTTCAATAATTAATTAAAATCTAAATGATAATTGTTTTTATGGGAAATTTATGTTATGATATTTCTTTTAAAGTTGTGGACAGTGTCGTCACGTTCTCCCAGCGCGCGTATCGATGCACTCAACGGCAATATATTGAAGGCTGTAATAAATTACGTGGCGTCGTAATAGTCCATATTAGCCGTCAGTTTTTCTATGGGCGTCACGTGCGTGGTCGAATAATTGTTAGCAAGGCCGTATTTATTTTAAATCTTTAAATTACAAAACAAATATATTTTAAATTTAACGATACCCAAATTTAATGAATAATCCAAGTTAATATTATTAGATTACTGTCTCATTAAAAAAATATAACCATTATCGTGCAATGATGGCTGTTATTTAGTTAAGAGTGTATTATAGAATGCCATTCAAGTGGAAGAGTATGGTTTGATTTTAATAAAAAATATATATTTTTTATTTACATTTAATTATCAAATTAATATATACACATTAATAACATTTAGTCTATTTGAAAGTATGGCTGAAGTTATTTTTTTAAAATAGTTTTTATTTAGAAATTAATCAAAATAATATTTTTTTTATTTTTTAAAATAACTTTTAATATCAACACGTCAAAATGATTTAAAAATATAAAAATATTAATTTAAAGTAAAAAAATAAAAATATATTTTTAATGCAATGACAAACAAACAATGGTTCTGTATAAAGATTCTTTATTAATTTGGATTTTAAGAATAAATGACAAAAACATGGTATTCTAAACTGTCATGATACATAAAGTTGTGGTGTTTATTTATTTGTTTATTTTTATCATTAGTTTAATTATTTAATTCATTTTATTTTATCTTATCAGATAGTGTTATGCGTCACCTCACTGGTTATCATTAGGATACAAAAATTCAACCAATCGAAAGATGCATGGAGCTGATAATCCACGAGGATAAGAGTCCTCCATATATCTTCGTTGGCAAATCCTGATTTAGAATGTTGTGTTTGATTTGGACACGAGTCTTACGTTGCAATTCTATCCATTCCAGAAAAGACTTGAATATAAGATATATATATATATATATATATTCTAATTCAATGTACAAATTGAAATAAGAGTTTGTATTTAAGTCATAGCCCTAAGAAATGTTATTAGATTCGTAACATGGATTGGATATATTAATCTAAAATTATGTTATTTCAAAATCTAAAATAAAATAATATACACTCAAACATAGTTATTCGCCATAAAATAGTTTCTCACACGACTTATCGACCAACTCGAAAAACCCAAACTAAAAGATAAAATAATAATAATAATAATAATTCAAGGGAGCATCTCTATGCAATCAACCTCATGGCACCATTTTTCTTCCTTGCCTTGGTTTTGCTAGACAAAGCGCATAAAAATGAGAGATGTGGGGTAATTGTCATGGACAAAGTGGGTGAATATTGCTGCCAAAGAACAAGATATTTTTTTTATGTTTGCAAAAAAAAAAACAAATACATGTAGATTTTATTTTATATTTTTTAATTAAAAGAACCTGACTCAGACCCAATCAAGGTCCAAGATCCCAACATTTATTGCAAATTATATATATATTAAATTGAATTACCAATATTTTAATCTTTTCTTCTAGATTCCATTTCAAAAAACGGTTTTTTTATTAATATATTTATTTATTATTTTGAAACAGAAAAAAAAAACACTGTAGATAAAGGACATATGTCCTTGTAGTAAATGACAAAAAATTATTTTAAAAACAGTGAAAGTGTATGGTTTGATTTGAATTTAATAAATCTTATTTATTATTTTACTTAAATCTAATTATTAGATTAACAAGTAATGCTAGTGTACTTCTCCATAGTAAGATTCTTTATTAGTTTGGATTTTAAGAATAAATAAATGACAAACATACTGTTCCAAACTGTCATCGTACATCAAATTATGGCATTTTTTCCTTTTACTCTGTTCATCTACAGGGACTTCTCTCCTATCTATAATAAGATAACAATCAAGGTATCTCAAATGAATGAAGTTATGGATCATTTAATTATTATCTACAAAACTTTTAATACCATTTTATATTTTTGCTCAAACCGATTGCTTCAAACAATAATTACTGAACCCAAGTAATTAAAAAAAAAGAATCATGTGCTAAAATTTAAAATTTATGGCTGCGATGGATGAAATTAACAGTGAAATCACCGATGATATATTTTAACGATCTCACCAATGGAATATACCAGTAAAATTATAATCGGTATTTCCATTGATATAATTATAGTTGGTGTTTCTATTAATAAAGACATTGCTGATAGAGTCACCGAAAAAAACTAAATTATCAATAACAATTTTACCGATTGATTTTTTTGCCCATATATTGGTTAGAAAATTAATTATCGATGAAAATTACATTATAATACCGATATAATTTTTTGTCTGGAAACAATTAATTCTTGTAGTGTTTTTAATTTGAGAAATTTTCTATTTTTGGTTTATAATGTATATAATCATTTTATCTGAGTTTCTATTCAACATCTCAATCATGTTTTACAAAGATATTGGTGTGCGTACGCCTTACTAAATATAATTAGAACCCACTGATTCAGCTCGTTGAAAGATGCATGAAGATAATTAATTCATGGGGATAGTGTTCTTCATGCATCATTTTGTTTTGACTTTACATATTTCCTCATTTGCAAATCCTATTTTAGAATGTTGTGTTTGATTTGGACACGAGTCTTACGTTGTAATTCTATCCATTCTAACAAAAACTCGAATATCCAAGGGATCCTGGCGTGAGTGGTGAGGGCGCTCTCGTCTCTTAAGAGAGATTTAGGGTTCAATCACTACTCTTGTATGGAGCTGGCCATTTGAGGAGCACTTTCACCCCTTTGAGGTCCACCCGGTACGAACGTGGATTAGTCTGAACCAGTGTCTATAACACCGCGTGGTTTATACTAAAAAAAAAAACAAAAACTCGAATAGTAGTTTGTATTTTTGTTTTTTTAGAATTACGTACACATTTAAAATTTTAGGATGTTTGTAAGTATGATAATAATTGTTTTTTAAAATGTGTTTTTTTTAAATGCATTTAAATAATATATATTTTAAAAATTATTATTAACATTAATATATCAAAATGATCAAAAAAATTAATTTAAAGCAAACTAATAAAACAAAATCTTTATTTAAAAAAATATTTTTAAAATATAAAAACAAACAGCCTCTTAAGAAACTTGTAGAGTCAAGGTTTCCATTCGTTTTTGGGTTTTGAGTCAAGGTACAATTTGAAATATTTTTTCTTGATATTAAAAAAATGTCGGCCAAATTTTATCAGGATTTACCTCAGAAAAATGGGTTACTAGATTATTAAATCAATTCGTTTAATCAATTATTTTTATCAAAATAATATTACTTTATATATTTATTTGTTTTTTTATTCTGATATTGCAATTTGTTTGATCTAGCTAGGACTAGTTAAATTAATGTTTTGTTCAATTTAATCAAAATCTCGATGAGATTAAATCCTAGATTTTACAGGTAAATTTACCATAAAATAATTTTTCACAACGTCTATAACTTGGAGCTAGAATCCAACAGAAGTAATAGTAATATAGAAATCAAACAAGAAATAATTCAATGGAGCATCTCTATGGCATCAACCTCGTGACACCAGTTTTCTCCTTGCCTCGGTTTTCTAGACAAAGCACATAAAAATGAGAGATGTGGGGTAATTTTCGTTGACAAAAGTGAGTGAATATTGCTGGCAAAGAACAATATAATTATTTTGATATTCTTTTGAAATAGAAGAAATGGAAATAATATAGATAAACGAGACATGTTTACTGTGTTAAGTAATCATCTCATCTAAAAAATTAAGTAATCAGGTAAAGTTTTATATTATTTTCTAATATACCTTCTCCAGTAAAAGTCTTTTCAGCTTGAAACTTGCATAGACTTATATTATCTTGTGCTTGATAATAGAATGTGGGTTGTGAGATTCAAATTCGTGACTGTTAGGTCAACAAAACTCTGATATTATATTAAGAAAATATCTTACCTAAAAATTTAAGATATTAAGTGAGGTTCAAGAATTATACCTATTATTAAAACTAAAAATCTACTTTATAAATATTTAAAAAATACATTTGTTATATATTTTTATCTTTATTTTTTTCTAATTATTTTGTATCTGGCTGTTTTTTCTTTCACATGAAAGCCTTTAACAAGTCCAAAAATATTGAGAGGGTCGAGGGGGGAGGGTGACAGCCTGCTGTGGCATGCAAGTGATGACTGTCCTTGTACTTTTTTCTACCACTAATTAAAGTCAAATAATGTCCTGCAAAAAGATGATTCATCTGGGAATAAGGACCGTTACGGCACCGTTTGTCGTTACATAGGAAAATTCTAGGCACCAAAGCCACTTTTGAAAAAGCAGTTTTTCTTCTTATCTCTTTAAACGGGAAAAGAAGAAGAAGAAAGCCTATTAAAAAAATAAAATTGAAAGAGAAATAAATTGGAGTAAATAAAATATTAAAGAAATAAATTGGAGTAAATAAAATATTAAAGAAAAGGCAACCAGTCTTTATCTTTTTATCCAAATTGAATCCCTCATTCATCGAGAATCTCTAAAAGCCACCGATTATATGGAGGATGATGACTCGAATTTCTTATCCATTGTATTTCTTTTAAAGTTATAAGTCAGGTTGAAAGGATAAAAATTATATTATTTACTTAAAAAAAAAAAAATTATTTTTAACTGTTGGGTTGGTCATTTAAACTTTAAATTAATCAAATTAAACTCTATCAATTTTTAAAGAATTGTTTTCTCCTTAAATCAATCTTGTCTACTAGGAGTTAGGAGTCGGGTTATCTATGTCAAATCTCACCTAAAAATTTAAGCTGATAGGTGAGATTCCAGAATATAATTTATATTATTCTCTAATATACTCTTAAAATGAAAACTATTTGGGCTTGAAACTTGCACAAAAACTCGCACTAATTTATACTTAATTTTTATCAAATAAAATAAGAGTGATGAGATTCGAACTAGTAACTATTAGATCAACAAGACTTTAATACCATGTCAACGAATCATCTCATATAAAAGCTTCAGTTGTTAGGTAAGGTTTCAAAATATTATTTATATTATTTTCAAACACACTTCTCTAACAGTCTAGATCCTGGATTTTGATTGGATTTTAATAGTTATGATTTTGTTACCACCACCACCACCACCACCAATAACTCTATGGTATTTATATTGTTTAGAAATATATATTTTTTTAAAAATAAATAAATCATAACTAGATTAACCGGCTAATCTTCTAACCAACCCGCCCTTTCTACGACCCAACCCTCGGACTTGTTGGATCCCATGTTGGTTTTATAAGTTAGTTTTTATTTGCTCACTAAGGATGAAGTTGACAAGGGAAACCTCGTTGATCTATCTCCTTGTCTTTGTCAACAAAAGGAGAAAGAAAAAGGAAACTAGAAATCTATTAATGAATTTTCAAAGCACCTCTCGGTCCAAGCAATTCGATAGGCTGCTGAATTTAAATTTGACATGAAAATAGTGGGTACAAACACGCACACACAAAAGAAAGCAATGAAAAGGGCACTTGTGATGATCAAACAAGAAAGACAAAGATAGCAACCTGTTCAATGATGTTCAGCAATTAATACGGTGGTTCTTGTGTTCTCAAAGTGTCTGAAGACCGTGACCTACATGTTATGAGAAAACAATCAAAAAATTGATTTAAAAAAATCTGATTAAATTAATTATAAATTTTTAAAATCTTTTGGTTTTTAAACTGGTTTTTTTTTTCCAATTTTTATATAAAAAACCGAACTGAAATCAGTCAATTTAAACTGGTTTCGGTTTGGATTTAAAAAAAAAATTGATTTGGTTATTTATATTGATAAAAATCAAACCGAACCGAACCGAAAATAATCACCTCTAATAATCTATCAAACATTCCTACAAAAATATTTTAAGCATAATTGAGTCTCAAGCATAAAGCTTGAAACTTACATAGATTTATATTAATTTATATTTATTTTTTATTAAATAAAATAAAAATAATTGAATCTACGATTACTTGATTAATAAAATTTTAATATGATATTAAAAGAACTATTTTAATACTATTTTGAGGCACATGGGACCATCACTCTCTAGTTGGTAGGGCATTGCCCAATCACATTTATTACTTGTCTGTTTAAAAGTGTGATTAAAATTGCATCAAAATAATTTTATTTTATTATTTTAATTTTTTTAATATCAGTACATAAAAATAATCTAACAACACACAAAACAAATTAATTTAAAATAAAAAACTATTTTTTTTCTTTCCAAAACACAATATCATACCATCCCTCTAACAAGTTGAGGTTGCCAGCATTAAGCGCCCAACGGTCACAACGACCGGGCTACTACAAGTCCTTGTCAGTCTCTTCATGAATCAATGCTAACACCATTACCTGAATTTCATAGACACGAGTCACATTCTCCATGAAAGCTTGTTCTCCCTTTTTTTTTTTTTTTTTTAATTATTATTATTTAACACGACTTTATAATTTTAAGAGGCTAACAATTCCATTTGTTATATGTCATGAATCCCTTGTACATGAAACTCCAATCTAAAGAAAAATCATGTCCATAAAAATTAGCAAAAAAATATCATGGTTTTTAGCATGTTTGCTACGTTATTTTGTACGAACTTTGTCCTAAAAAATATTTTGGATTGTATTATTAAAAAATAATATAAATTATATTTCAGAGTATTTCACTAGAGTTTAAAATTTTGAGTAATATTGTTTTTTTTATATGGTATTAGAATTTATTAATCAAATGATCATAAATTTAAATTTTACCATTCACATTCATTTTGATAAAAAAAAATTAAGAACGGTCCTCATTTGACGTATAGTGATTCTTTAATATAATATAAAAGTTTTATAAACCAAATACTTATAAGGTTAAATCTCATTATCGTAATTTCTTCTCTTAAGACAATAGAACAAGGTGGTAATATGTGTTTATATAAATTTCAAAATAATTAAAGTTTGTGGTAAGATAATCATTGTACAAACACTATAAAGAGTTGATTGTTTTTTTCTTCTTTCGTTGGGACCATGCATTCATATACTTTCGGCACTGTTTTTACATTTTACTTCAAAATCACTTCCGAAAAAAAAATTTATTTTGTATTTTAAATTATTATTTTTTTGATATTTTTAAATTATTCTCATGTGTTAATATCAATATAAAATTTTAAAAATATTTTTTTTTTATTTCAGTACATTTATAAAGAAAAAAGACACTTTAAAAATCAATCTAAACTAGATTCCTAACCGGCAGTGAGTGTGAAAACATGAAAAGTTCCAGGAGGTGGGACTTGGGGCCAGAGAAAATGTGTGAAACGAGGTGTAGTTTAGCTGAAGGCTTGCTGCTGCAGCAGCATCGTCATCATCACGTGACAACATGACTGGATCTTTCTTCCATGTAATGAGTAGCCGTTGCGTGGCGTCGTTTATAGACCGTAACTGTCGGGGGTTTGGTCGGAGAACTAACATGAAAAAGGGGCAATGTTACGTGATTATTAGATTAACCAAATGAATTATTCTTATTAAAACAATATTATTTTGCTTGATTTTGAAGAAAATGTGCTGATTCATTGGTTTTAAACAGGGTTTAATTGAGTAAATTATATCACTAAAATCTAATTAGGTCAATTGGGTACGGATGTCTTTTTTGGTTTAACCTAATACTTTAATTTAAATCCTAAACAGTAAGTTTTCTAGGGGCTGTTTGTTTCTGCAATTGTACCGCCGTTTACTCAAAATTTATTTTTTTTTCATTTTAAATAAAAAAAATTTGGTGTTTTGAAATTATTTTGATGTGTTGATATCAAAAATAATTTTTAAAAATAAAATAAATATAATTTTGATGTATTTCTAAATGAAAAACACTTTTAAAAGCAACCGTAACTGCCCTCCCAAACATGCCCTAGATCATTCATAAGAAGTGAACTGAATTTAACAAACAGAGTTTTTTTGTTTTGTTTTTCAATCGTTTTGATATTCTAATATTAAATACATTTTCAAATAAAAATACTTTAAAAATTGTATTTATACTTTAAAAATTCATTTGGTTTCAAACTGTTTAGAAGACTAGGAAGTGATGACAATCCTGCCAGACAGATCTGTGACAGAGAAGCCCATTAGCCCCCTTGAATACTTGGGCCATGCTGCAACCAGGGTTCCTGGAAGCCCTGTCTGAAAGTTTTTCTGTTTACAAGCTTCTTCCAGCCGTGATATGGGTGAAAACTAAGAACACAGCTTTATACTCATGTCAATCGCTGCCTTTTCTGCAATTTTATCATTAGCTGTTGATTCTGGGAACGATTTAAAAAATTTCCCAAGTCACTAATCTTATTCAAGTTTCAAATTCCCCGAGTAAAAAACATTAATATAGAGCATAAGTTACGTCAGAAAAAAATAAAATAACAGGACATATATATAACTTGAAAAAACTATCTTTACTCCTAGAGAAATGATGTATGTTCTTTCTCGGAGGTCTAGCCTCGTCCATAAAGGGGCATGCTTGCCACGTTTTCATCCAGGATTCAATCCTATGAAAGGTTGAATAAGTTGATCCAGAAATATATTTAGTAGTACTATAAACAAAACAAGGAGGTTAAGAGGAGTGGCACACTTGGCTGTGTTGATATATACTTTAGGGAAGCAAAGCCAACTTGCATTTAATCATCGAATTCAAATGTACACAAATTCATGATCACTCATGTTCACAGCTCGAATGAGATTTGGTTGATGGCAATGGTTGGAAGTTTTTCGGAAGAAAAAAATCCCTTGTTCTAGTTAGTTATTTTGAATTCAAGTTAGGTTTTTATCTTGAAGTAGAGGTTGAGGTAAAACTGTGACACAGGCTGTGGTGGTGGAGTGGCTGTCTGATGCGCTCCGGGCTGCAGGGCGGAGGGGCTGGATGTGCAAGGAAGGTCGGAAAATCGTCACCGGGCATCAAGACTGACACCCCTTTCGCATAAACTGTCATCTGCAGAATGAAACGAGAAGTTAACAGAGAAAACATGGACTAAGCACCAGCAAAAATTCCTGCAAATTTCGCTGCCACTAACCAGATTCATGTAAGACTATAGAATCACTACCCAGGCATCATGTTTTTGCAATCCTTAAGGACAACGAAACTAGATATTAGTGGCAGGAGTCATTTGCAAGTTCCATGGCATACTTTAATGGTGTAAGCAAGGAGTACAGGAATTTTTCCAGCCATGGAAGGCGTAATGGGGTAAAAAACTAATAAAAATAAAACACTTTCGAAAAGTTTCAAGCAGAGAGAAGCTGAAAAATGAAGCCATGCAAAAAGAGACAAAAGGGTTTTGCTTTAATCATTCTTAACTCTTAAGAAGCAAGTATAAAGGCAAGAAATAGTGGAGTAGAATGATTTCGTAACAAGCACCAATACCCACTACATTTATCTCCACTATCTCCGGATCTCCCACCTTTTCCCCATAAATCAAGGGTCTCAATTAATTTCAAATTAATTTGTGATATCATCGAAACATGTTGAAATATGAAAGGTAAGAAACTAGGTAGCCATGCAAAGATAATATATTGGACTAACAATAGATAAGACAAAAGAAAGGCTGGCCTAGAATGTCTTAACCATGGAAGGTAATCAACAAATTCAGACATGAAAAACTTGACCATTGTGTCTAGACATGTTTAGTTGCATTGAATGGCAGAGGACAAATCTTGGGAGGCATAAATTAGAGATTTTCTATGATAAATATATTTGTTTGGGAGTTTTCAGGCAGCCATAATCTCTACGATCTGCCAACAACTGTTTCACACAACTCTGTTAAGGAACCATCTCACCTAAAAACTTAAGCTTTTAGGTGAGACCCTGGGTCAACAAGGTTCTGATACCATGTTAAGGAACCATCTCACCTAAAAACTTAAGCTTTTAAGTGAAGCCCAATAATATGATTTATATTATTCTCTAAACTCTGCATATTGGAATTTCACACATCATTTCCTATGTTCTTCTCTGCAAGTAAATAAAGCAGGGCTTTTCTTCTTTCATGATTCAATCTTTAGCCAGTAATCTCACCTCACATAGATACTATAATGGTGTCAAGCAATAAAGACAGAAATCACATGCTGTAAAGGTAAATGGACCCATTAGCCTGATAAACTAGCATAGATAAGCATATTAATGTAATTAATGGCTTCCTTCCCGTGTATGCTTTTAACATAATTAACCACGCAGAAAGAGCAATAATATGATTACACACAGCTAAATCACAATAACAATAGCCAGCCATATCAACAATATCAGCTGCTCATAAATTACAGCACTATAGAAGTAGATTTAGATTTAGACTTTGGCGTACAGAATCAAGTTAGCAAAAGGTTTAACAAACAGTGCCGAGTTAAACAAAATCCTCTGTATTGAAGAACACACGAACTCAAAAAGCAATAAAGTATATTCTGTAAATGATAAATGCGAAAGGTATTGAAGTAATAATATTATAGCTCTTAATGTCAAAGAAGATGCACTAGGATAATAATATCTATTATTCTAAGATGTTCTTAATCGAATGAGGTTGCGTTGAAGACCCGCCATCATGTAATATTATAGTGCAAATGAAGAATTATTTAACACAATGCTGCCAACTACAGAAGCTCCAAAAAATTCCCAGTAATCTTCCAGATTTATATGATCTCTCCACAAATTAAGCCACCAAATTTCAATTAGCTAAAGCTTAATTGCCACAATGATCATCTTTAATCATAGTTTAAAATCACTTATGGCATATGTAATCATGGTTTAGAAAATTACTCACAGACACTAGGAGCTAAAGATAATTTACTATTTGACACCAAGTTCAATTAAAATGAAAACTTACTGGGTAGACTAAATAAATGATTGGAGGGGCAAACACATACTGTAAATCAAAGGGTTCCTATTAGTGAGTGGAAGGGACAAATTCCAGTTATCAAAAGTTGACAAGGATCATTCAATCAGCAAGAACTTGAAGGACTTACCGGCATGGGCAGTCCAATATAGAGCTATCAATTGGAAGGTGTATATGCGTATCAGCAGGTCCCAGGTGACACAGTATTCTTTCAACCAGGAACTCATTTCAAGTTCTGATGAAATAAGATACAAGAAATTTTGGATGCTTAATCTATGCAGAAAGACTTAATCTTTCATATTAATTACTGTCAAATTAGTAGATATATTCATAACGTGAGAGCCTAAACCACTAAAAAATATATATCTCACTGGTTACTACTTACTTCTACAATGAACCAAACACAAAAAGTGATTTCAGAAAGACAAATTTAAGAAAGCATTAGCAAATAGATACAAATATATTTCAATTGGCATCATGACCAGTCAAACTGCCATAGATTAGTTATCATTGCAACCATAAAGAAAGCAAAAGGAGCAGTCACAGTCATGCTTGCAGGTATACTCATTACACTTAGCAGGTCATCCCAAAAACATTCAAGACATAAACAGAACAAGAAAAAGAAATCAGAATTAATGCTACTTTTGTCACCACAGAAATTAATTTAGTAAATACTATAAACTATCGCTTCCTTACCCAGAAGCCTTAAGCAAGAAACAGAAAAAAAAATGCAGCCAAAATGTGCTCTTGCATCCAAAATATAAGCGAATGAGAAGGAGAGAGTACTTTTGGAGATGGGAAATCAAGCTTCCCATGGAAAACAACTTGAGCTTCAGGATCATTAGAAGAAGAACTGCCATTAGCACCAGCAGAGGAAGACAACGATCTTGGCCTTAAAAATCTTTCAAAGATAGCCATAACAAGGAACATAGATATCAATATAGCAGTAGCTACAAACCCAAAAGACACAGCATTCACTGAATTGTCAAAATGTCTCCAATGACCATCTCTTTCTAGATTCAATGGCACTACTGCTGTTGGTGGTGGTGACACTACTGTATCCCAACTATCTTCCACACCCATTACAACCAATTATATATGTCTAGCAAAAATATCCAACCTTTCTTGCTACCTTCTTGTCTCTCATTAAAGAAAGAGAAACCAAAGCAAACCCAGGTGGCTGTTTCTTTCAGGGTGTCATAGGGTTTTAACACTTGCTGTGGTAAGCATGGAAATGGTGATATAGCTAGTGAGGTAGCAGAGTGGAGTGAATGAGAGAGAGGTGTGTTCTTTATGAGTGCAAAGATCAAGGCTTTTATGGTAGTAACAATGTACTCGTGCTTCTAAAGCAAAGTTTTAATGTTTTACTACAAAATCACGGACACTCTCAGAGAGAGAGAGAGAGAGGAGAGCTGAGAGATTCTAAGGTGGGGACAACAGCTTTTTGTATGACAAAAATTATTTTTTTGGTTAAAAATATATAAATATTTTGAAGATTTTAACGTGCTATATAAAACAAAATTTTTTAAAAAATTATTTTAATTTTTTTTTAAAATAAATTCTTTTAAAAATACTTTTAAAATAAGTAGGATCAAATTGAGTTCTTTCTTAAATAAACCGGGTATGGGTAATTGGCGAGGTATATAAATTAGATTTATTATATGCAAGTGATCTCAATTGTTTTTTAAAACCACGATTTAGTAAAAGTTTTGGACAAATAATATAAGTTTTAACGCAACGTGATTTTATATACAAGTTTAAGATGAAATAGCGAAGAAAAAAAAGAAGAAACAATAAGTTACCAGAAACACATCATTTTATTTTTTTATACATGTGGCAGTGCTATTTTTTTTTAATAATACAATTCTAATTATTCCATAAAAAAACATATAGTATAAGGTAATAATTAACATTAAATAAAAATATTTAATCAATTACAACAACAATTTTTCAATATGTAGCTAGATACATCTCATTTAAATATTTTTAATAATATCAAGTATGTCAAAAATAAATAAATTAATTAATTTTAGATATACATGTTAATTTAAATGAGACATTTCTAATAGCGGTTGTGTTTAAACCTTATTATTTTTCAAATATTTTTATAACTTGTATTTTTTTTAATTTTTTTTATCAGTGTTAGAATAGTAAAAAAAACCAAGTGATGTCTTATTAGCACCCTTCCAAATTGTGGATTGAATGCTTGTTTAAGAGGGTGATTGATATTATTTTTGAAAATATTTTTTATTTACAAAATAATATTTAATTTTTTTTTAACATTAGCATATAAAATAATCTAAAAATACTTTTTTTTTTATTTTAAATACAAAATAAAATTTAAAATAATTTTATTTAAAAAAAAATATTTTTGATACACAAAAACAAACAAACAATACCTTAATAGGTAGGGTGACTTGGGATCCATTTATTTGGGACCTAGAACAATTTCATATGAAAAATATTTGGTTGACTTGGTTGAAAATCCAATTGATACGTGGCCTAGATATACCCTATTCAATACCTGACACTTAATATTTTAACTTTATTTAAAAAAAAAACATATGAAAAATAATGTTATTTAATTTTAAAAATATTTTTTTTTGGTGATTAAGTTGAATTAAATTAAATTGATGCTCTCACTTATGATCTTAGCCTTAACCAAATTAAGTTACAAAGGACCTATAATTTTCCCAAATTGAGTTTTATATATACCATCAAACAAAATAATAATTACAAAATTGACATTTACGAGCCCTGGCAAGCCATTATCTGGTGCAGTCCCTGCAGTAACCGAAGGATAATAGCACGAGTCCCAGGCTTCACGTGCTTCTGGCGTCACAGATCCCAGAGCTATGCTCCCACAGTATGACACGTGGCGAAGCATTAAGAGCCTGATCCTTCCCAATAATCGAAATGATCAAGACAAAAATCTTTTAAATCGGGGCCGTCAGTTTTTCTGAAAGGTCAATGAAGGAATTTACGGCACGTGCAAAATAGGCTGTGCAGGGGCTAGTGACCAGGGAGGCTTGGCAAATTGTGGGACCAAGTCACAGAGGGCCCGTGGAAATTTGGGCCCATTTTCATCAGCTTTCTCTTCTTTTGATGATATTTCGATACAAGCTGTGAATTGGGCTCAATGGTCCTAGCAGTGCGGGCCCACTTCTGGTCATTGTCATTAAGAGATAGGTCCACTTGGTGGGCCCATGTTGTATGGAAGGGAAAAGATACGGGACAATAGATTGCTGTTATAGGTATTATCGGAGTGTTGCTGGCATAATTATGATCATCAATTCAGTTAGTTTTAAGGGTTAATTTAGTAATTCAATAATCTAAAATTTATTGGTTTGGCCCAGCGGCGTCCAACGTGGAGATGGGAGAGGACAGCTAGGGTTTGCAAATGTGAACCATCAACCACAATCCAAGAATTGAGTTTTCCACCATATGATTCTTTATTTACTTTCTCAGCAAACCCCCCCACCACGTGGATTTTTCCTTGCCATGTCACCCCAACACATTTGTACCTCGTTGTGCTCATGTCAGGCAACGCTTTCCACTCGTCAAGTGCCGGGTCATAAACCTCAGCCACCGAAATCCCACGTGGACAAGCCAGCGAACTTTTCCCACCAGCGAACAGCAGCAGAAGATTTTGAAATAGGATCCACGTGTCAAAGTTCTTTTGTTTTCTCCAGATCATGAAAGTTATCATGTTCCTAGTTTTCATCAATTTAAAGTGTCCTTTTCAATTTAGTATTGTAATAATAATAATAATAATAATAATAGAAGGCTGAAGTCTCGGTATTGCACTGAATTGTACTATAAAAACAAGGACATGGGAGAAATTTTTAACATTGTACCTACAAGTGCAACAAGCTAAGCCCTAGATCTCCTAGTTTTCCATCACATAACTAGGCTGAGCCTCATTGGCTAAAAAATATACCATGTGAAGTGCAGACATGTTTTTTTTTACTGTGTCTTAACAAGCAGCTTTCAGGAAAGCTCAAAACTTTCCTTTTCCTGAAGATTTATTGATCGACCTCATACTTTCTGAGTTGTTGATGATTTATTTTGCTTCACAGGGTGTCACAGCCACAATGTGTAGCAGATATAGCCAATGAAATTTCGAAGAAGGGTTTCTTTTTCATGGACAATGTGGCATGGATTTTGTTGAATCAGTTAAGTGAGTTAAACTCTGACTATCCTAAGTTTTATAAGAAATTCACGCACTAACTCGATGTTGAGGAAACTATGGAATTGCTCAGCAAATCATGCAGATCAAGATCATCAGAGGGAAATCAGGAAGAAGATTATGAATACACGGAAATCCAGCCTTCACAGCAATCAACACATCCAGCTATCACAAGAGAGAAATCAGGAAGAAGATTGGGATGACTAATCTGTTATGATAATTAGGCTCTATCAAAACTCTATATATTGTAACTTTGTATTGGCAGAATTCAATGAGAAAATATACTGTTGATACCTATTGTTTCTAAAGTTATACTTGAACTCAAGATCTACTGTGGAGATCAAAAATCTTTTATTATCACGCTATGTCTCTTAAAACAGATTTTGCTTTACCCTAAATCAAATGAAGTATGGATCATTTTTAACAGATTTAATTGACACTACCCTGTTATTTGGGAATTAATCTGTCTGTATACTGTGATTTTGGGGGCTAGCTTCCTGTTTATACCCGACCATTTATCATGTTTATACCCGATCCATTTATCATGTATCTGTAAAAATTCCTAAAAAATCTGGTTTATCATGTACCCGATCAATTTCCTGCTGGAACTTTCTTTTCAGGCTATTGTCATGCTGTTTTCACCATTCTCTTACCTCAAATTCTTGATGTTTGCACACTTGCATGGCCCAAGGAACTTTCAAGTTTGGTTAGGTTTGAGACATTATCCTCGGTGCAAAGTTCTTCTCTAAGTTAACCATGTTTACAGATGTTTGCGGGTAATGTTTTGAGGTTTTGGGTGAAACCTATTACAAAATAATATAAATTATATTTTAGGTTTTATCTAATAATTTAAATATTTTGGATTTTATTTAATAACTTAAATTTTTAGATGAGATGATTTCTTAATATGACATCAGAACCTTGTTGACTTAGCAGTCACGAGTTCGAATCTCAACACTCTTATTCTATTTGATAAAAATCAAGTACAATGTGATGTGAGTCTGTGCAAATTTCAAGTTCAAAAAGCTTTTACTTGACAATTAGGGTTTTGTTTGATACTGTGATCAAATCGATGTTTGGTTTTTTTTTATTTTATTTTAAATAATTATTTTTGGTATTTTTAAATTATTTTGATGTTCTGATGTCAAAAATAATTTTAAAAAAATAAAAAAATATCATTTTGATGTATTTCTAAACAAAAAATACTTTCAAAAGCAACAGCAACCACAATCTTAAACACCCTTTTAATAAACTAGCATAACTAAAAATTTAAATTTATAAAAAAAAGGTTTCGCGTATAGCATTCGTAATCTTCGATTTTTATTTGACCTTTTTATATGCATGTGAAATATGTATTTGAACATGATATCTTTTTTTTTTTTTTTCTTCTGAATAATTCACTTGGCTCGCTCCATGAGCACCACGTTCACGTGGACAGCAATAATGTATCAGAACTCTCTGTAAATATTCAGAAGTCATTTCTTGTACCTACTCTTTATATTTCTGACCCCTCAGCATGACACATTAATTATTAATTATTAATTAATTAATCAATTCTATTGCAATATAAATTTGTAAGATTGGTGCGTGTGATTCGTTGAAATATAATAAATAAATATTTTGCGTCTACTCTTATGAAATGCTTGTTTTCCTTCGTTGCAGCCCGGTAACATTTCTGTCAGCCATCCCTGAACTCTGCATTGTTAAACAAGCTGGCTGACTTTTCCAGTGAAAGGCCTCCTGCACGTATATTAATTAGCATACAGGATTCCATGGTGCTAATCCTCCATGCAAACATGGAAGATAGAACAACACTTTCCAGCTGGTCCTGGCTTGTTGGTCTAGCTTTGCCCGTGACTGAGTGTATCTCACCAAGTTCTTGGAGTAATGGTGAAGTATATGATATTATTGGTAGAGAAATTAGTTCTTCACCTTGGCTGGTTGTGGAGGTGATAATTTATTAGAGAATTTGTGATTTTTTTGACATTTTATTTTAAAAATATTTTTTGAAAAAAACCTTGAATTTT
The DNA here is from genome assembly GCA_027405865.1 of Salix purpurea. Classification (NCBI taxonomy): domain Eukaryota; kingdom Viridiplantae; phylum Streptophyta; class Magnoliopsida; order Malpighiales; family Salicaceae; genus Salix; species Salix purpurea. The sequence goes on along the minus strand of JAOWLH010000016.1, from coordinate 6,079,580 downwards.
TATCTTATTTTTTATTTAAAATTATTTTCTGTGTGTGTTTTTAGATATTTTTATGTATTGATTTCAAAAATATTTTTTTAAAAATAAAATAAAAATATTATTTTAATATATTTTTGAACAAAAAATATTTTAAAAAGAACTTCATCAACAACACTAGTGATTCAACAATACTAATGAACATACACGAATACTTGTCCTACGTAGACATCATCCATCCATGCATCGTGTATAGGAAAAAAACCATCGGCTGATTAGGGTTCATAAAAACTATATTAGCAATCTATTTATGGTGTTTATCATGGCAGTCAAAATCGCGAGCCAACTCGCAAAATCGTACGATTTTGCGAGTTGGCTCCGAAAACCTGGTTGAACCGGTAGAAAAACCGAAACCCTGTCAAACTCGGTCAAACTCGTAGAAAAATCGGTGAAATCGTAAACTCGTAAAAATCGGAACGAGTTTACGCGTTCTTCATATTGCACTGTGCGCAGCGTGGTTCTTTCTTCTTCATTCTTCAATTCGATTTTTCACACACCCGTTCAGCCGTTCTCTTCTTCTCAGCAGTCAGCACAAAAACACCATTTGCCCTAAATTCTCAGCTAGAAATTCTCTTCTCTTCTCAGCACAAAACACCCAAATCATCAGCCCTAAACCCCAAAATCTTCTCTTCTCTTCTCAGCTCAAAACCCCCAAAATCGTCAGTTCTGAGTTCGGTGGCCTCCTCCCCAGGACCCTAGCTGTTGTTCTCATCCTTCTCGTCGCCATTAAAGGTTAGTGCTTCTCGTCGTTCTCAGTTGCTTGATTTTGGTTTTATCATTTATCAATGTGTGTGATTTGATCTTCTTTTTTTATTTGACCATGGTTGTTATGGTCATTTGGTATTTTATGCTTTTATTAAGTTGAAATTTGATTACTTTGGATTGATAATTGGATCTCATTTGATTAAATTTTGCAACTCTAGCTTAATTTTAGTGGAATTGAAACTGGATTTCTGATATGCACTCAATCTTCAACTGGGTTTTTTCGAAGCTCAAGTTTGGAGTTAGTGATTAGCGATGTCATATTTTAGTAAAGCTGCTGACTTCAGCTTGGTTTTTTTTTATCGGGTCTGTTAAAAATTGAAGCTTGGTAATGGGAGTGGTGTTATTTTGGATTGATGTTACAAGCAATAAGATAATCTGTTGTTGTGTCTAGGTAATGGGATAATGGGAGTGTTGAATTTAGATCTAGCTCAAGTTGCTGAATTTGTGAAAGCACGCCTTGGTGCAGAGGTGATATTTTGGATTGAATTGCATGAAAGTTCGTTCTTTTGTTTGTCTGGTTAGATTTTAGATTGTTTGTCTGGATACTTTTTACTACAACACACATCATGCCGTAACGGCTTCTCTGCACCTTCTATTTAGGCTGCTGAGAACTTGGGTGTGGGGAATACAATTGTTTTAGCATTCAAATAAGAAATCCCCGGGAGGTTTCTGGCCAGATAAATAAGTTCAATATATTTGATTGTTAGCTGGGCTTGTCATCTGCTGATGAAAATCCATGGTTGTGATTTTAGTTAGAGTTAAGCACTTGTCAATTGGATGGAATTTGTAGCTGATTAAAGAAAGCTTTGGAATACTGTGTTTTAGAGCATTGGTGAATGAATGTCCTTGTATGGATCTTGTTGTCCTGCTAAAGTCTTTTCCATGATCTGAAGTAAAAAAAACAGGTTTTGGTTTTCATATAGTAGAAGGCCATTGTGATGGGTTCAAGGAACTGGGGTTATATTTAGATCATTTAGGAAGGTGTTGGGTTTTGGTATTTTGTTTTTGTTGGCATGGATTTGATGCCTGTCATGTTGATCGATGCTGTTAACTTGAGGCTGGCCCAATATCCAGAGTAGTCTAGGATGTTGAAGTCCTGAAGTACCAAGAGCAATTGTGACTAACCAAACTGCTTGCTAGAGTTGGGACCTGGCCAAAACCGCAACATTTTACGCATCTGACTGCTCTCATGAATTCTTCTAATATCACTTTAAACTTGTATTGAGATGCATGGTGCCTTATTAGGTTCTTAGATAATCTGTGCTCAGTATATTCAAGCTTGGGTTGGTAAAATAGTTATATATTATGTTGTTGTATATTATGTTAACACTAGGTTGTGTTAAGAGTTTCATGAAACTGCTACTTTACCTCGGCACTTGATTTAAAAGCAGTGTTATGTCCATTGTACCAAATGCATGCATGTATATTCCCCTGAGAAGTTCGTTGATGCATGGACTAATATGGATTTTCTGTAACTGTCTAGTTTTTGGACAAGGATTTTCCTTTTGGGTTGTGGTTAGGTTTTTAGACGCAGGGTTTTAGTCAGGGCAATTAGTTAACTTTCTTGCATATGTGCTTTGATGGTGAATTGAATTGGTATAGCTGTTGTACTAATCTTGAACCCAGTAACAGCCAGCTTGGAATGAGCAACGTAAGCATCTGCCTCATCAAAGAGTTTCAGATTATTGGATGTCATGCATGGGAATTTCATTGTGTAGCTGAGATTTAATTGCGTGGCTTGTAATTGTCGAATTCCCAAGTTACTTTATTTGATGTATTATTTCAATGAATTGCAGATTACATGGCATCCAAAAAAACTACCAGTGGCAATAGACTTGATGTGGGATGGCAGCATGGTATAGATATTGAGAATACTTCAAGAAAAGTTCAATGCAAGTATTGTCAGAAAATTTTCAGCGGAGGCATTTATCGTTTCAAGCATCATTTGGCTTGCACTCGAAAGGATGTTGAGCCATGCCATCAAGTACCAGCAGATGTGAAGCAGATGATGTTAAATGTGTTGGTGAAAAATCTAGAAGCATCTGAGAAGAAAAGAAAGGCTTCTCTGTTTTTTAGAAGTGGCGAAGATGCAGACGAAGATTTTGAATTTAGCTCAACGAACAAGGGAAAGAAACCAATAAGTGGAAGTGGAAGTACTCAACTGACCATCAATCACATGCTAAAGAAGGATATTAGAGAAGAAGCATGTCAACAAATAGCAAGGTTTTTTTACACTAGTGCTATTCCTTTTAATTATGCTAGAAACCCTGAGTTTGTTAAAGCGCTTGAATTAGTTGCAAAACATGGGCCTGGATTTAAGCCTCCATCTTACCATGAGATTAGAGAGAAGTACTTAAAGCAAGAAGTAGATAAAACAATGCATTTGCTTGATGACTATAAGCTGGAATGGAAAAAAACAGGCTGCTCAATAATGTCTGATGGATGGACTGATAGGAAAAGACGCTCTATTTGTAATTTTTTGGTTAATAGTCCTAGAGGAACTTTTTTTTTATCATCTGTAGACACATCTCATATATCCAAAACAGCTTTTAAAGTATTTGAGATGTTAGATGCTATTGTTGAAAGGATTGGAGAGGCAAATGTGGTGCAGGTCATTACTGATAATGCTGCGAACTATAAGGCAGCTGGGCATTTGTTGATGGAAAAAAGAAAAACCTTGTATTGGACACCATGCTCTGCTCATTGTATTGATTTGATTTTGGAAGATTTTGAGAAGAAACTAGAGCTGCATGCCTTAACCATTGGTAAGGGGAGGAGAATCACCACTTATATTTATTCAAGATCTCTCCTTATTTCCATGCTGAGAAAGTTCACAAAAGGACAAGATTTGATCAGGCCTGGTGCCACTCGATTTGCCACTGCATACTTGACTCTTGGATGTTTGAGCAATTGTAAGATTACACTGATGTCAATGTTCACTTCCGTCCAATGGAGGTCAAGTCGGTATTCAAAAAGTGAAGAAGGGCGGCAAATTCAAAATTGTGTTTTGGACAACAACTTTTGGCATGATGTCTCTGAATGCATCAAGGCAACATTTCCTCTTATAAAAGTTCTTCGATTAGTTGATTCAGATGAGATACCGGCCATGGGTTTGATATATAAAGCCATGCAGGAAGCGAAAGAGAAGATAAAAGTGAATTTTGGAAATGTGCAAAAAAGGTGCAAATTATCTATTATGTCAATTGTTTATTTAATATAACTATTGTTTTATCTTATGTTATTTAATGTTGATGTTAATATCCTAATTTTTATTTTCTTTTGTAGATATATACCTGTATTGGATATTATTGATGCAAGATGGGAGCTTCAACTTCACAGACCTTTGCATGCATTTGCTTATTGGTTGAATCCTCATTATCATTATATTACTGATTATAAACAAGACAAAAATATTAAATATGGAATGTATGACTGCCTGACTCGGATGGTGCCTGATGAAGTAGAGAGGGATAAAATTGATTTACAATTTAATATATTCTCCGAAGCAAAGGGGTTATTTGGCATTGAGGCTGCCAAAAAAGCAAGGGATAAAAAGACTCCAGCTAGATGGTGGGATTCTTATGGAGATGAATGTCCAGAGCTACAAAATCTTGCAATTCGAGTTCTAAGCTTGACTTGCAGTTCATCTGGATGTGAGCGTAACTGGAGTGCGTTTGAGATGGTAAGTTTTTTTTTAAAAAAAAACAAATATTGTTTTCATTTTTTATAAGAATCTTATATTTTATCAATTGTGAATTTTTTTTATAGGTTCATACTAAACGAAGAAATTGTCTACAGCAGAAAAAAATGAATGACTTGGTTTTTGTGATGTGTAATTTAAAAATGAATGATAAGGACAAAAAGCAAGTCATTGATTTTGATGACGTTGTAGATGATCTTCCATCTGATGATGAATGGGTGACTGAAGGAGAAAGACATGGTGGTTTATCGAACATTAATTTACTTCAAACTATTGATAGTGCAACACGAAGACAAAATGGAACAGAAGACGATAGTGATGAAGATAATTTTAATGGTGTTGAGATGAGTACTGAAGCCACTGAAGATTATTTTGAAACTTTGCATTCAAGGAGTTTAGAGTTAAATAATGTTGGCACCGGTAGTACTAGTAATCTTTTTCATTGTGATGCTATTGATGCAATTCCTGGACATAGTGAGGGGGGTGAAAGTGAAACTGAAGCTGGTTTTAGTTTACATTGTACGCCAGTTGAAGATTTCTTTTAAATTTGTTAGTTTTTAACTTATGAATTTTTAGAGACATAATTATTTTGTAATGTGTTTTGAAGTTATTTTACATCATGTATGAACCTAAACTAATTAAGTTTTATGTCCATAATTATGCTATTTTGTATTCAGAAATATTTTACAAACGATTTTACGATTTTTCTTATCTTCTAACACGATTTTACGATTTTTCTTCTCACACGATTTTTCGATTTTTGTACGGACATTTCGGGTACGATCTTTCTACGATTTTACGATCCGATTTTACGATCCGATTTTTCGGAGCCCTTTCCGATCCGTGTCAAAATCTCGATTTTGACTGCCTTGGTGTTTATTGAACAATTCCTTCAATTCATTACACACATGGAAATGGATGAGAATAAACACATCTTTCAAAAAAAACAAAAAAGTGGGAAACTCTCTCCCCATTTTCTTTCAAAACGTGCGTTTTTTCACTCCACGATAACCTTGTAATCCGTCCAAAATTACAGAAATCGAGGAGTTAACAGTCGTCCCTCTCTTGTTGTTTCATTGTCAAGGATAAGTGATGATGATGAAGAGTCGTGAAGTGAAATTGATTATAGAACACGCCCCACCCCCTATTTAGTAAAATCTGTAGAGTAGTACAAAAAAGTTATTTTCAAGCTGTTATCTAAGCTTTCAAACAGATAAATCTCTGGAAATCCCAACTGTTGATATGAATCACAACCTTGCGAAGTCACAACAATGACATTTCATAATATATATATGGCAGAGGATTCTTTGGTGACATTTTCTGTGAGTTTCAAATTTTCAGAGAGAAAAAAGGAATAAAATGTGTTTGCCAATTTAGTCATTTTCTATTTTTCTGTAAATAAACTTTTTGGATTGGTATGCTTTGCACAATCAGATATCAGGATTAATTAAAAGTTATAGTTCGTCAAGCAAACCTTTTGGATTTATAATAATAATAGTTAAGGGTTTGAAAGATTATTCTTTTTCTTTGGCGGTGTTGGTAAGATACATGTAAAGGATAAATTACTAGAGAAAATGATTAAAAATTATGATAACTACGAAATATATTAAATATTATTTATATTAAGAAACCATCTAACCTAAAAACTTAAGCTGATAGGTGAGGTTCTAAAATATGATTTATATTATTCTCTAACATCCTCCCTCAAGTGAAAACTTTTTGGACTTGAAACTTGTACACAAACTCACTCTACTTTATGCTTGATTTTTATCAAATAGAATGAGGGTGGTGAGATTCGAACTCATGACAGCTGGGTTAACAAGACTCTGATACCATATTAAGAAACCATCTCACCTAAAAGCTTAAGTTGATAGGTGAGAGTACTCTAGAATATGATTTATATTATATATTATTCTCTAATAATTTGAATGCAATTTTTATAGGAAATACAGGAAGAGATAATTGTCACTTTCTTCCTAAAATTGAATAAAAATATCCACTCAGCAATTGAATCTCTTAGAATAAAATGATAAAATCCGGGTTACAAATTGTTAATCGAGGACGATGACAGCAAACAAAACCTGTTGGAATTATATCAGTAACCATACGCAGTGCTGAGGAACCTTTTAATGGTGCAACCATTGAGAATTTTCAATATTTCCTGGTTGCTGGTGCACCTGGGTGTCTTGAACTGGCTCAACGCCGACCCATTGCCGATGAAATAGTCCAAGATCTTCTTGAAAGTCCCGATCTTGACCACGCAAAGCTCTAGTGGTCCAATCGAATTGGTTTTTCTTGATACGACATAGCCATGATCAGCAAAAGATGAATCCATTTCATTGCAGCACTCGCCAAGAATCCCATCCTCGGCTTCTCCTTTGATTTCCCAGTAAATTACGTAGTGGCCCTGATGATTTTCTACCTCGGCATGGCTGGTAAAATCCACGAGTTCTGCTCCACCCTTGCTCGTGAGTACCTGCAACCCTTTCTCCACCACTAGCTGTAAATCTTTTTCAGTGTTCTTGTCGATGTTTATAGTTAAAATTAGCTTTCTCCTGCATATAAAGTTCAATTTTGGTGTCCCTCTGTGAAAACCAGCCACCTCCACCACATCCCCTAGCCTGCATCTATAAAGCCCTGAGAAAATACAAAAAAAATAATAAATACTATCATGTGACCTGATATATATCTTCATTTGTTTGGTCCCCATGAAAAATGATAAGTTTTGAGCCCAAGTTCTATCCTCTAATTTCCCTGCTTTGTCATTTTTCGGTTTTATTCTTTATCGGTTCTGATCATTTCAAGAAATTCAAATCAAACTTGTTGCATGATGAAATTTTAAAACATTTTAATGAATTATATGCTCATTATAGATTCCTGAAGTGAGATTATTGGAAACTGATCAACGACCTCTAAAGTGATTATCAATAGTGGTGCACAAACGTATATCAATATTGCATTAATGATTTTAAATGGACATTAAATGTGCAGTACAACATGTCCATTCCCATGAAAGATGATACTCCGTGAATTTTGATCACCATGTTCATTCTAAATAAATATCAGCCGACAGGAAATGGACACTGAATTTATCGGAAAAACTTGACGATGTGATCAAAATGGAAAATACAGTGAAAAGTATTAGCTACCACGAAATGGACATTGAATTTATCGGATAAAAAGATTTAAACTTACCAGTAAAAGTAGTGAGGACGATCTCATACTCCTGTCCAACCTTGACTTTCGAGAGCGGCACTGGTTCATCTTCAATGAAGTCATCAATGAAGTCATCAATGGCGGAGCTACAATCTCGATTCTCTCTATAAAGTGGCATGAATTCAAAGTATGAAAAAGTGGGAATCACTGCAAAAGTAACATCTTCAGGAGGCAAATGAGGATCCACATTAGCTCCAATCCAACTCTCTGTCGATCCATAATCAGCACTCACTAATGCCAAGCCCCCAGCATAATGACTTAGTTTATTAGAGTAAGGTTGCATGGAGCCTGTCATTATGGAGTAAACATACTTGGCATTTGGCCAGAGTTTAGCGATCAAACCAAGCCAGTTTAGAATCTCCAGCGCCGTGCAACTTTCTTCTATTCTTGAAGCTAAGTTTGGATTCGGAGAGATGATAGCCAACACAGCTTTTCTCATCTTTGGCGAGGTGATTCTTTCACCCAGAGTTCCTTGTCTAATATCATCGCATATTTCTCTCCAAACACCTTCAAATTCTCTGAAAGCTTGAACTATGCTGTAAGCAAATGTAGATGTTATAAACTCTACCTGATCACAGAAGTAGAGGCCAAGGAGAAGATGACAGTAAGTAGATTGTTTGTAATCTCCACCAGAAATGACTTCTGGTGGACTACAGGTGAAGCATTTCGTTTCTTCTTGCTTGATCTTAAACTCCTCACTTGCATAATAATGGGTTGTGGCTGTTCCTACTGTCAACCCTCCTTTTGTTTTGAATTGTTTGCTGCTGTATATGAACTCAAGAATCCTTCCTCCTTCCCTTGTTGGATAGACCCTGCGTCCATCACATAGAACAAGGGGAGAGTACTGTAAGAAAAATAAATTTATTGAACAGCTTTTTTACAAGTTAAAGTAGAGTATCACTACATTTTTTCACACGTCCAACTGTTAATTGTCTGGTGATCTAATATTCTATGAATGAGTGCATTTGATTCCAGATCGACGATCTTCTTGAAGACCATAAAGATTTGGGCTGTGTTTGTGCAAGATAGAGAGAGATTGGTTGAACCTTGATCTGTAGGCTGCTGCCAAGCTGAAAATTTGAAGAGTAGTTCGGGCACTGTGGTCAGTGAAAGGAACATATTTCTGCCTTCCTTCTGTGGTTCCAGAGCTGGAGACAAACGTGACCATGAAGAAAATCAGAATCGTCAACAAAAGTGGGAAATAAATCTGAAAATATTCTCTCACAAATTAATGGTGGAAATAATTGGCTAATGGAATCCTTTCAAATTATTGTACAAAAAAGCTGAGATTTTGTACCCACTAGCCAATCCTGAAAGAAAACCTCAAGGTATCCCATGAAATATTGAAGTAATTAGCCAAATGGAGCCCAATACTCATGGGAATCCTGTAAACATTCTGATTCCATTTTCCACATGATGTCTGAAAAGATAAGCTTACACTGCAGCACTAATGTTGTCCAAGAATCCGAAAACTGATTAAAAAAAAACCAGGTAAAAGGAAGAAATACCTTAATGATAGAAGTTTTATAGGTTTCTGAGTGAGTAAAGGAGCAGTATCCCCATCTGCAATTCTGTTGATGTAAGGTTCTAAATCTGCATGCGAAGCAAGAGGCACGAAAGAAGTGTAAAGAGACTCCAATGAACTCGAATCCACTTCTCGAACATCAATATCTCCGAACCATTTCTCGAGATACTCCACGCCCCAGTTGAGCTCGAGAATTCGGCGAAGAGTCTCGGTCTGAACCTGGCCGGCGTTCTCTGACATGTCCTCAAACCAACCGATAATGTCGTGCTCGTAGCTTCTCGATCCATTGGAGTGTTTCGTCTCCATGAAGCTGATGGAGCCGAGCAGGCTAGCCAGGTACAAGACAAGAATAAACAAGTTATGGAACCAATATAAATGAAGCTTGGAGTGGGGGAGCACACTGTGTACAACCGATACATAAACACAGGAGAGCCCACATTGAAATATTGCTCTCTTGGCTATGGTAATTATTTTTTTCTCCGGGTTTGTCCCCTTGCTAAAACCATTAATTAAGCTGTATTTTATAAAAAAAAATAACAAAATTTGAAAAAAAAAAGTATTTTTATTTTTTATTTTAGAGTAAATTTTCTGGAGGGTTTAAATTATTTTCATAATAACTATAAATGCACTCCAAATCAGATAATAAAGGTCTTATCTAAATTGCATGAAGCTACATCTTGGAATTGTACGAAAAATTGTCGACCACAAGACAAGGCCATGGCTATATGGACGAGAGGGAGAGATTCTTCTTTCAAATTGAGTGATGTATGGAGAAAAGGATGCGACAGGAAGTCAGGACCAAAAAACATTACCATAGATGGACGTATTTGATATTGAGTTTTGACCTGTTTTGAAGTTTAGTTGCAGTAGTTTTTCAAAGTGCTTATCGTACCGAAATACATCAAAATAATATTTTTTTATTTTTTAAAAATCATTTTTGAAATCAGCACATCAAAATGATCTAAAACACACAAAAACATATTCATTTAAAATTAAAAAAAATTCAAATTTCGATCAAAAACCGGTGGGATCGCAATGCCAAACGGGATCTAAATGTTTTTAAATTAATTTAATGTACTGATATAAAAAAAATAGAAAAATATTGTTTTATATATTTTTAAATAAAAATTATTTTAAAAAATAACATAAACCATATTTTCAAACTGTTAACTAGACAGCTGGGCATCAAGTAATTTTTGGTCTTTTGAAATCCAGAGATACTATGATTGGTGGATGACCGGATGTTTGAGCATTCCTGTTGGGCTAGGGCATAAGAGTGAAGTGTCAAGGGAATTAATTATGTACTAATTAGGAAACTAATTATAAGTTATAGATAGTAGTGTTTTAGTAGAACACTTATGCTTTCATACTTAGCCCTAATTTGTAGCTAGGTTTATTGTCTATTTAAGAGACAAGACTCTAAAGAAGAAAGGACATTCAGTTCCTATTCAATAGGATTTTGACATGGTATCAGAGCCAAAATCCTAAACACAAAGGAAACCCTAATTTTTTTTGTTTAAGGGGCTGCAGCAGCCAGCCCCCTTGGCAGCTGCAGCCCCCTCCCCGTGCTGTCCATGGCTCTCGGTATCTTTGACTGTATTTTTCCTAAATACATCTGTTTCAACGCTTATAGTGTATTCTTTGGTTGTGGCTTGGTCGGAGAACAGCCCCTCGGCATCGTCTTGGTTTCTGGGCTGTATTTTTTAGAAACAAGGCTCTCGTGTGATTGTAGTGTCGGTTCTCTTTTGTTCTGGCATGATTTTTGGTTGTGGCTTGGTCGGAGAACAGCCCCTCGGCATCGTCTTGGTTTCTGGGCTGTATTTTTTTAGAAACAAGGCTCTCGTGTGAATGTAGCGTCAGTTCTCTTCTGTTCTGACGTGATTCTTGGTTATGGCTTGGTTGTGGCTGGGTCTGTTGACACACAAAGATTTTTTTTAATCCTTGTGTGGCAGGACAATTTTTTTTGGTGTGTTGGCACTGTCGGTGGTCATCGACTTCGTGGGTTTTCTGTTTCGGTGGTTGTCGTGGTGGCTGAGTGGTGTTTATTGCTCTGTTTCTGGTTTGCAGTGGCACCTTCGGCTCTCTCATTTGTTTTTTTTTTGGGCTTGCTTCCTTTGGGCTACCTTAGCCGGACTGATATTACTATTTAGTTGACAAATTGATGTTTCTTGATCGACTAGCATCAATTTGAGGGGGGATGTCAAGGGAATTAATTATGTACTAATTAGGAAACTAATGATAAGTTATAGATAGCAGTGTTTTAGTAGAACACTTATGCTTTCATACTTAGCCCTAATTTGTAGCTAGGTTTATTGTCTATTTAAGAGACAAGACTCTAAAGAAGAAAGGACATTCAATTCCTATTCAATAGGATTTTGACATGAAGGAGTTTGAGAAATTCTAAGACAAATGGTTTGCTGATAAAAGTTATATATGCACACTTTTTTATTATTTTTTAGATTCTGATGTTAATATTCCATTAAATCAATAAAACATTTTTTAAATGTATCTAGTTAATCTTTAATTATTAAAAAATAATAATCTCTAAATTTATTAGTTAATTCAAAAATGTTTTTTTTTCTCTGAATAAACAAGTATATGAGAAAAATGAGGGAGGAAGTTTTCTCCTTGATTAAAATTAATTTTACTCCTATTTTTATGTTAATAAGCACTATAAATCACTCAAAATAACTCAATTATCAATCAAGTCAAATTTACTAACATTCGAACTTAATTATGAACAGAGTGTGTATGTGAAACAGAAGTATATATATATATATATATATATATATATATATATATATATATATATATATAGTGCATGACTCTTAATCAACAACAACTTCGGCCTTTTTCCATGAAAAAATGGCTTGATTTTTAGAGATTGTTCAATTAAAAACTACATTTCTATTTGGTAGTGTAGTTGGAATTGTTTTTACAAGTATTTTTTGTTCAAAAATATATCAAAATAATATTTTTTTTTTACATCAGCATATTAAAATGATCTAAAAATACCAATAATTTTTTTTTTCAAAAACGTTTTTCAAATACCCTTGCATCGACCAAGAAACAAGCTAGATGGGCCAATAAAGATTTTCATAAGATTTGACTCGAAAGTTGATTCAAATAATGTGAAGAACATGTTATTAAGGAAATATAGATAAATGATTGCATGCGTACCTTAAAGTTATCATGCAAAGAGCAAAGTTTCTCACTTTCCATTAGAGCCTGCGTGCACGCTACCAAACCATCTATGAATATGTAATCATATCTTAGGTTAAAATGAGGGGTGAACAAACCCTAATAATAATAAATAAATAAAAACATTTGCTTTATGGACCTTCTCGTTATGGAAAGCACACTTACTTTTCCAATTTAACCAATTGAAACTTACCATATATATAATAACCATTGGCATTGCCGATTACGTTACCATATTTGTAGAAACATACAAATTTAAACTTGGTAGAAAAACTTAATGATTCTTCTTAGCCTTGGGATTGCAGTAGTTTTTGTTTTAGGTATATTATCAAGGTGTGTTTCACTTGTACAGTAGATCTCGAGTTTGAGTCAGGATGTACACTTCTTGTAAAAGCTTGAGACAATCACGATTTTACTCACTCATTTCGGCCTACAAAGTATGTTTTATAGGGGATAGAGTTTCCTCGAATAAAAAAAAAATATTTCACTTTTTAAAAAATCAAATTAATTGGTGTTTCTTGTGTTTTCTTGAATTTTCAACGATTGTTCCAACTTCATTTAAAAAAAAAAAACATAATTGAAAATTTACCCATCTCACCGTACTGGGGGGTTTGAAAATTGACAGGTATATGGGAACAGATTAATGGCCCATGGAAATTGGCTGGCTTAGTCACGTAGCTATTCCTAGCCTGAAGGTGTGGGCCATTAATGGCAGCTGTGGCCTCAAAACACAGTCCCCTTAACGTCGTTTTGATCCTATTTTGTAGTGTCACTTTCTTCAATCACCACCGTATCTGTAGCCACCGCTGTAGCCACCGCCGTGCTGTTATTATTATAAGCTCAAGGTCCCCCGATCTTTAATGGCTATTAAAATCTCTGTACAATAATGCTGATCAAGAATCCTGATCCAGATCATGTTTTCAGTGAAGCCAATGAAGTATCTTTCTCGGAATGAAGAGATTATAGGTCAGATTTTTTTACCAAAACAAATCTTTTGATAAATTTATTTATATTATGTTAAAATTTCAAAGCAATGATCTTGCGAGATTGATGATTGCATTCTCATAATATATGTTCATAATTTTGTTTGGAAAATTATTTTTTTAAAATTAATACATTTAATTATATATATAAATAAATAGATAGTTCTATCCTAAAATAACGTATCAAAATACTCCAAAACCAAAATATTTCATTCTAACTAAAAAAATAAAACACTAACCAAAATGGAATTGAGAACCTTTATTCAAATCATTTAGAACAACTCAATCTACAATCTTCTTGCTTTCTCATCAAGCCCTTCTTTTTTTCTCCGCATCAACAACCCTTAGGACTGTCAACCATTGCTCTAAGTCTGCCATTTGCTTTCAGAATCCAGACAGAAAATTTATTGAGCTGAAAAATAAACGTGTAGGCGTAGCCCCCCACACTTTCTTCACCAAATGATGACCAGCCATTGGAAGAGAATGAACAGTGGATTTGATTGGCCACTTTGACAGACAGTGACACAGACACCACTGGAAACAGATAAAAGTACTTGTTGAGGGGGGCCACTTCATAGAAAATGAGAAATCTTGACACTAAGGGGACTGGCAAAGCTTATCAATCAATCATCAATCTCTTAGCGGCTATGAATATGTAAATGTTGGAAGAATCTCAGATTTCGATAAGTGTGGAACCAACCAGGCTAAATCTGCCATGTAATTGTAGCTATCTCGATCCACATAACAGTTTGTAGGGTCCTGTCCACCCACAAGAACACACACCACAAAAAGAGCCGAGGCTTTGCATTGCATGGGAATGGAATATCAAGAAAGCATGATCACAAAAAAGATGGCCGCATAATAGTTTATATCATCTTGAGACCTCCAAACTAGTTGCCAAAAAGCCCGAAGTGTAAATAGCGAGTCGAGGTATCAGCAAGAAAAGCATTTGGATGGTGGGCGTAGTTGCAGTATTGTTATCAATCACTGAAATGAGTCAGGCTAGAAAAACAAAATTTGCTAACATGAAATGAATAGCAATATTGTCTGGATTCCAACATTAACTCTTTTAAAACGTTGTTCAGCGGAGCTCTAATGAAATCCACTTGGACATAGCTACTGCACAGCTATTCTAACATGCTGGATCATAACAAATATAGTCACAGCTACAGGTCGAAAAATATAGCAAAATTTCACACACTTGATTATTATGGCCGAGAATGCAGTACAGCAACGCTTACCTACCAATGAAAAGACTCATAAGCTGACAAACAAAGGGGAATAACAGCTCAAGGTATTGGAGCAGAAAGCATTAAGCTCCAGGATGTAAAATGGAGCCGAAAAGGGCGAACAGTGTTGTGTATCTAATTTCAGAACTTCACATGGATACCCAAGCAAAGAACAAGAAGACATACCTCTGTACGGATCTGTCTTTGTTAGAGAAAGATGCTCCTAATAATTACTATGAAGTTTTATCTTGACCCACTGCTGCACTGGGGATGCTTCTGTGATGAGGAATCTGTTTTGCACATAAAATTCAAATTTATCTAGCAGGTTTTAACGAGAAAAGAGTCACTTTCCAGCTCAACTATATTTCAGCCAACTTAGTGTTAAATTGATTCCAAAACCAATTTGATTTTTTTTCAAATTATAATAAATGAAATCCATTTAATTTACTGGATTTAACCGCCTAAAAATATCCAAACTGAGAAAACTTAGGAGCAGCAAACAAAGAAAAAAGGTAAAGAAAGAAATGAAAAGAGAAGTTTTCTCCGCTACTTGGAAGAGATATCAAGGAATCACAGTGGGATACTACATTGTAGA
This sequence comes from Salix purpurea, assembly GCA_027405865.1. Classification (NCBI taxonomy): domain Eukaryota; kingdom Viridiplantae; phylum Streptophyta; class Magnoliopsida; order Malpighiales; family Salicaceae; genus Salix; species Salix purpurea. Next base: position 6,064,330 of record JAOWLH010000016.1, on the reverse strand, counting down.
TGGAAGAGTGTTAATGACATTACACAAAGCTTGATAGTTGGAGAACATAGATAAGGCCATGGCTTTATAAAGTGACCAGCAAGGCATGGTGAGTTATCAAAGGGACCAAAATTAAACGGTATGGTAACTTAACATAAAAAGGGTAATTGGTCTTTGAATTATTGTCAGTACAGAGCAAGGTTCGCTTGGATGCAAAGAAGACAGTTGTAGGACTGAGTTTTCAAGGATGGCAGTGTAAAAGCTTCATTTTTTTCCTTGTATCTTGAACATGATATCAATCCTTCCACTCCAAAGACTGAGAGCTGTTCATTTGCATCTTGAACATGCTATCCAAGAAATGTCACTTGAACAGAAGATCTGGTGGCAAAGCTTCTTTATAAAGTGAGTGGTATTATGTACAGGAATAGAAGCAAAGATAAGGCAGAAGAATTAACTTTCAAAAAGAATCCGAAATTTAACTCGCCTCTTAACACTACCCATTCTATCATAACCAATCCCAATCTTGCTATGCATCAACTTCAACGCCAAATCTGCATTGCCTGCTTTCCTCAAAGCATTGATTAAAACAGTGCGAACTTTCCCTGGAATTTCCCGGCCCCTGTCAACAATGCCATCAGCCAACTTACAGGCCTCTTTTATACGCCCTGCTTTGCACAGCACATTGAGCATATCCTCGAAAGCTGTCTCAGGAAAAATGCCCATTGGTGCTAGTTCATCCAAAATTTTACAGGCTCTGGCAACCTTGCCTGATAAACAGAGTCCAATAGATAGAGCCCTAAAAGCAGCTGCGGTTGGCGTGATACCCTTATCTATCATCATATCCCACATCTTCAATGCCTCTTCATTTCTATGCTCTCTGAACAATCCGCTTATCATTATTGTGTATGTATATACAGTCTGATCACACCCTTCATCCTCCATTCTCTTAAAGATTGTTAATGCTTCATCAATCTTACCACATTTGGCAAGGGCATCAATAAGAGCATTATAGCAATATGAATCTGGTGGACATCCTTTCTTGACCATCTCTTCAAAAAGTTTCTCAGCTTCGTGCACCCTCCCAGCCTTGCCAAGGCCATCAATAAGACTAGAATATAACATGGCATTAACGGCCACTCCATTAACTCTGCAAAACTCCAAATACTCCATAGCCTCATCCAGCCTCCCACTCTTACACAAACAATTAACAATGACCCCATAAGTAACCACATCTGGCTCAATTCCTTCCTTTTTCATCCTTTCAAAAAGCAACATTGCCTCTCCCATGTTACCACATTTTGCATTTGAGTCAATCAAGGCAGTATATATTGCTACGTTCACTTTACATCCTCTCTGAATCATCTTCTCGAAAACAGCGTATCCTTCCACACATTTCCCCTCCTTACAAAGCCCCCCTATAACTAGACTATAGGCATGAGGCGGAATTTCCATTCCATTCTCATCCATTTCATGATATAAACTTAAACACGAATCAAAATCTCCCTCTGCATAACACGACTGCATCAAAGTCATGTACGTAATCTTATCGGGTGCCACATTTCTCAACTCCATATCTCTAAACTTTTCAAATGCTTTCTGGGTCTTCCCAGCCTGACAATAGCCTTTAATCATAGTATTATAGGTAACAACATCAGGTCCAATTTTTCCGTTCTCCATAACCTCAAGAACACGCTCAGCGGATTCAATAAACACTGAATTAACTAAACCATTAAGCAAGAAATTATAGGTAAACAAACTTGGTTCAACCCCATTTTCCTTCATTCCACGCCACACCCACAACAGCTCCTCTACCATCCCTAGACTTCCAAAGCTCTTAATCAAAGAATTCGCAGCAGATACATTCATCAAAAACCCCATTCCTCTAAACTTACAAAAAACTGACTTTACATTATCTAAATCACCATTTATAGCTAAAACATCAATCAAAGAAACATAACATTGAAGATTATGAGTATATTTCTTTTGCTTACCAGCCCAAGTAAGGAACTTTAAAGCAAGATCAGGTCTTTTTTGAAGTTCCATGGATTTCAAAACAAAAGACACAAAATTTGGCGACAACTTGATCAAGAACTTGTTGCAAAAATGATCCAATCTCGATTCCATGTCCACCGAGCCATCTAACAAAAGACTCATAATTTGGTGAACCCAAGGAGAGGGTTTAAGGTCTTGAGGGGTTTCTGAGGCTATATCAGAGAGGTCATTAAAGGGCTCTATCCATTCAGGTGGAGGGAGATAGTTGTTGTCTGTGAATACCCACCTAGTATTTGAAGTGATAGTCAGTGTAGGTCCCTTTTTTGGAGGTTTTGGTGAAGACCCACCATTGTTGTAGGGTAGAAGAGGTGTTAAGGAGTACAGGGCTGTTGCACGGTGAAGGGGAGGAGGAGGTCTCAAGAGGGTTATTCTTCTCATCAGGGTTTTTGGGTGTTGAGTGAACACACTGAGTGATAGAAATGGCAAGAGGTTTTGATCACAGCAAGAATTCTTCAAATACTATATTGAGGCAGGTTTCATATCCACAGGTCCCATGGTCTAGTGGTCAGGACATTGGACTCTGAATCCAGTAACCCGAGTTCAAGTCTCGGTGGGACCTTAGTTTTTTTCTATAAACTATTTTCAAGTGAAGTCTAGAATTTATATTTAGTTAAATGAAAATGGAGGATTTTATATTTTTTACTCTTATTTTGTTTTTCATATCCTAATCTTAAGAAGTTAACAGATCTTCAATACAGATGAGTATGAAGATTTAAAGATTGCTGTGAGAGAAGAAAGTGATCGGTGTAACACATGAATTGCCATTAGTATGTAAGAAAAGAAATAGATGTAACTAGATAAATAATTGACCTACGTGTTACTCTGCACTAAGGATTGAATTAATATTTTAATATATAAGAAATTATTAGTGTTCTTTTTAAAAAAAAATTAAATGATATAAAATTTGATCAAACGTGAAGTGGTCAACTCAAAAAGTTCAAAACTAACTTCAATAACTTGTAAAACATAGTTTGAATTGAAAAAACTTCAAGATGATGTTATTTAAAAAAAAAATAGGACAAAAACATATTACATCAATTCGGATTAATCTTTGAAATCCAAAACTTAGGATTATGAGACCATGATAACCTTATATAAATCAAATATAAACAATTCATGAAGAACAATACTCAATAAACTCAAAAAAATGTCAAAAAAATGACTCATGTTAAGTTGTTAACCCTTCAAACTCATAACTTGGTTCATAAAATCAGGATAATCTCATAGAAAATAAATTCAAAAAATAATTTGGATCAACTCAGGCTAACATACCAAACTCATCAGTCAAGTCATTAGATTAAAATAACCCTGAAAAAAGTAAATCAAACAAATTATAAAACTTAATTATTAATAAAGTTATTTGTTAAATTATGAAATTTTAAGAAAATAATATAAAAATGACACAAAAAAATAATAATTTGAGTCTATTTGAGTTAACTTGCACAATCTATATCCAGGTTATGATATCGAGATAATATTATAGAAAATAAATTAAAATAAATAACAAAATATAATCTTTAATCAACTCAATAATGAAGATATTTAAAGTATAAAACTTTTAAAAAACAATTAAAAAAACAAGTTAGTTCAATTAATATGTCAAATATATGATATGAGTCATAAGACTAAAGGTACTGTATACAAAAAAAAGTCGTACTAAATTATATAATTTAATCTCCAATAAATTAAATATTAAATAATAAAATTAATAAAAATATCTAAATTTACTTTCCAAAAAATATATAAAAAAATACTATTATAATAAATAGTGTTTTATGAGATGATGAACATCAAGCAAGTCATAATAAATTATATAACTCAATTTTAAATAAATTAAACATTAAATGATAAAATTAAAATAATATTTATTTAAAAAAACAAATACAAAAATATTATTACAATAAATATTATTTTTATAAGATAATCTCCTCGTGGTGACAACAAGCTCAGCCCACAAACCGTACTTTTCATGGGATTGTTTACATCCTTTGCCCTTATTGGCAAATTCCATTTGGATTGCCTAAAACTACCATATAAATTAGATTGTGGTTATATTATATAGTTGTTAAAATATATAAATTAACTAAGAATTAAGATTTGATTGATTTCAAGCAAGAATTACTATTATCTTGGGAAATATTACTTGTATGTGAGAATCTTCATGTAGCTTCACTGTCATATATACACTACTTTTAAAAAATCTTTTTTTTTTAATTCCCACCCCTACTATACACTACTTTTAAAAAATCTTTTTTTTTTTGCTTCAAATTAATCTTCTTTAATGTGTTTATATGTAAAAAATATTTTTTAATAAATAAAAAAATATAGCAGGTGATGATCCATTTGAGTATTTGCAGCAATCACAAAACCATCCAAATCCAATAAATGTCTGTCTACAAGCCAATTTCATGGATGTCTAGAGTAGAGTATAATTGTTATTTTTGAAAATATTTTTTGTTTAGAAATATATTAATATAATATTTTTTATTTGTTAAAAATTATTTTTAATATTAGTATATAAAAATAATATAGAAATAAAAATAATTTAAAATATTTTGTTTTTTCAAAAATACTTGGCGTTTCAAAACAGAAAATATTGTATATGGAGATATGTGGCATGAATACCTCCACAGGAAAGGGTGGCATGCTCGTCAAAGTTTGAAATGCCGACCTGCTGTCTATGGAGATCGAACAGATGATGTGGCTACTTTATCTTACACATGCACTTGCTCTTTCCTCTAAGCTCCAAATCTACCTTAACATTATTCTTCTTTTTTCATTAGAGAATTGTGCAAATTATCTAAAATTGATAGATAGATAGAAGTGTTTCTATATACAATTATATTTGTACATTTTTTGAACATTCTTGCACTTTTAGTTTTAGTTAACTTTCTTCTGAAAATCCATGGCCACTACTCCTACTTCCCATCACAAATTCTCTTCACTCACCAAAACCCACAAAACCTATCCCTCTTCTCCTTTACTTCTCCTCTCCACAAAACTCCTCACCAAATCCAACCCATCAAAGAACACAATCCTCTCAGCCAAAAAGACTAGAACTTTGATCGCTGGATCACTCAAAGAAGACAAAAAAGTTGTTCCGGTCAAAGATAAACCTTTGAATGACAAAAATAACCCCTTGTTTGTTAATGGGTCTAAAGATTCTGACCTTCTGTCATCATCTTCCTCTTCTTCTATTGTTGAGAGTGATGATGATGAAGATAGAATGACAAGTAGAGCTATTAATGCTACTATTGTATTGGGATGTGGTACTCTTGCTGTTTCTAGGTTGCTTACTATTGATTATGATTACTGGCATGTAAGTAGTGCTTTTGTTACCTTAAATTCTGTTCCTTTTGCTAGTGGTTAGTAAATGAACCCAGTTCTGTGTATGCTGATCATGCTGAACATGAGTGAAAGTTGTGCTCTTTGTAGTTTGCTTCTGTTTATGATTAACGGGTGGGATTTCTTTTTAATCTTTGGTTTTTGATGTTAATCTGTTATGTGTGGTGCAGAATTTGGATTGGGTCATTCGTGGTTTGAACAATAACTTTTCTTTTTCCCAGTGATCTTACATGTGTGAAACTAATTTATCAATTTTGATAATTTGGATCTTAGATAGCTGATATTAATCTTTGATTTTTGATACCATTTGATTGTCAGAATCATGTTTTGCGAGGTTAAGCATCAACTGAATTGGTTCACAAATTGCGGGATCAGCATTATTTTATGTTTTCTGTAATCTAAAGAAATGAAGTTTTATCCAGTGATGAAAGAAGCTGAAAAGGCTTAATATCAATTTCCTCGCTACCTTTTATCAGTAATGAACAGAATTATTTGCATTTCCATCCTTCTGGAAACTTTTCGTAATTTTTAATATCGTTCAGGGATGGACCCTTTATGAGATACTAAGGTATTTGCCCGAGCACAATTGGATTGCATATGAACAAGCTCTCAAAGCGAACCCTGTTTTGGCCAAAATGGCAATTAGTGGGGTCGTCTATTCCATAGGAGATTGGATTGCTCAAGTAAGTCTTCTGTTTCCCTTGTGGACTTATTCCCAGGTAGCTTAGCAGAGTTATCAACTTGTTTTTCATAAGTCATGTGTTTATATTGTTCTGAAATGCAGTGCTATCAAGGAAAACCGATTTTTGAGTTTGACCGGACTCGCATGTTTAGATCAGGGCTTGTTGGATTTACTCTACATGGATCCCTCTCTCATTATTACTATCAATTCTGTGAGGTGATTATTGTTGTTTGGGTTTTGTTCATCTCACTTCACTTGCTGCATGTTGATGTCATCTAGATGGCTGAAATCATTTACATTGGTTTATAGGCTCTTTTTCCTTTTGAAGATTGGTGGGTGGTGCCAGCCAAAGTTGCCTTTGACCAAACAGTTTGGGCAGCAGTTTGGAACAGCATCTACTATGTGGCGCTGGGTTTGTTGCGTTTTGAGTCCCTCGACAATATTTATAGAGAGCTGAAGGCAACATTCTGGCTTCTGTTGACTGTAAGAAGCTCCTCGAGTTTTTCCATATGCAATTTGAAAATGCTATAAATAAATACTCTTGATTGACACATTTTCCACTTGATTTCAATTCATCTATGATACTACTAACATTGTTGTCTGGGAAAAAAGTTATTGATACCTTTGAAATTTGATTTATAATGAACTTATTATTAGAATTTTCATTGCATTTTGAAATTTTCTATTAGCTTTTAAAATATGCTAAAATGTCCTCCATGTCAACTGAGAATGTGAACAAGAGAAACTTATAAAGGATAGAATAGGTCTTCTAATTTAGACTGCAGGATTGAGGTTCTTCTGAACATATGTCTTGGGATTGTGAAGGGACAGGTTAATAGCCTGCCTGAGAATGCCCTCCATGTTAGCTGAGAATGTGAAAACATCTGTGCTTGTTGTATTGAGGCCCTCGGTTTGATCGACAACATAGAAGGCTATAGACTGACACCAGCATCCAAACTGTTGTAACCATTAAAAGTTTGATAAATGTGTGGAATTTTCTTTGAAATCATTTTTATTGCAAAGAGAAAATCTTGAACAGCTCAACGTGATCTAAATTGCTTCGTTTGTCTCCAATGGTGCTAAAAGTAGCATGAACTAGCAGCAAGAAAGAATATTACAGTGGAAAAGGTCCATTTTCTTGCCTTTATACACTGATGTAGTTAAATGATTTTCACTGAGGCATTTTTTGGAGGTTCACTTTGAGGTCCATGTAAAATAACATTCAACTGATAGATAATTGTTCATTTATACATCGTGTCTAGGTGATAGTGAACTGTTTCTGTTGATCTGCTTGATAGGCAGGATGGAAGCTTTGGCCATTTGCTCATTTGATTACCTATGGTGTTATCCCTCTTGAACAAAGGCTGCTTTGGGTAGATTGTGTGGAGCTCATCTGGGTAACCATACTCTCAACGTAAGTATTCATGATCATTAACCAGCTAAAAATGAGAGTATCTAATGAGTAACACCAGTCTCAACAAGTAGAAGTAATTTTATTATTCAATCCTATATATGAAGTCATAAATCTCTGTTGCGAAGTAAACAAACTATAAAGATTTGCAAATTAAACAAACTATAAAGAGACCAGTCTCAACTATTAGACCTGCTAGAATGGCTAGTCTCTTTATAGTTTGTTTAATTTGCAACGGAGATTTATTACTTGATATATAGGATTGAATAATAAAATACTTTTTTTTCTTTATTCTATTCAAATGACCTATCATTTTTGTGGGTATAATTAACATATGACAATTAAGGATTCTGAAGCACTTAGGACTCCAGGCGCAAACCATTGTGAACTCAAAAGGAGCATGACTTTTATTCTTACTGTTTGTGTAGCATTGCATCTTTCTTCGATTTATGTTTGTGGTGATAACTTGTAACTATTATCATAGTTTTGGTGGGGGGTTTTCTTCTTGTTAAAGTGTGCTGTAGCCTTTCTTCTGTATAAAATGCTTTGCTGATTTTCTATTTAACTCCGAGTACTATTTTCAGTTATTCAAATGAGAAATCAGAAGCTCGAATTTCTGATGCAACCTCGGAGGCAAACTCAAGCCCTTCAAGCAGTGCTGATGAGGTACATCACAACTAAAATTTTCCTTTCCAATATAATCCCATTATGGATAAAACTATATTATTGGAAACTCCTTTGACTCTGAACTATGAAACCAAAAATCACTGCTCCTTTACACATCGCGTTTAGTAATCAAACCTATACTGTAGGTCAGAGGAACCACAATTTTGTACAGGTTCATGTCGTGATGCCGTTGATTTTTCGTTTCCTATATGCTGAAATCCTTCCCTCTATCCCACCTTGCAGAAATAAATGAACTGGAAAATCATGTCCCAACAAGAAGGGTGGTGCCCTAGCTGTCATCAGGCAAACATGTTCCAATGGCAGCACATGGACAAACTTGCTGTGCAAGAACAGCCTCTACCTTGATTTTCCTGCTGTTTTGTTGATGTGTATACTGTATATTAATATTGTTTTAGGGTGAGGCTTGGTGGTTTCTGCAACAGCAAGATTTGTTTCTTTGCTACCTGGAGCAGGAGGTGCAAAATACAGAAGCAGCTTCCTGCAAGTATACAATTCAAGGAGGTTCCTGCAATGGGAGAAATTATCTCACGGGCCTTGCCCTCTTAACTCACTCGTGAATCAATCATTCAAGAAATAATATATTGAAACATGGTGCTATAGAAGAAAGTAAATGAACATGTGATTTTTCTTCTGTTATATATTGACCATTACGAAACAAGGACAACAAATCACATTAAAGAGGCTGTTTTGAATTGTATTTTTACGAGTTTTTATTTGCGTTTTAAAAATATATTAGGCGTCAAAATAGATTAGATCGAGTGTTTTTTTAATAATTTTGATATATTAATATCAAAAATAAAAATCTAGAAAAAAATATTTTAATATATTTTTATGATGAAGTCTTGTACACACCATATTTGGTGGATACGTGTGCTAATTAGTTCCATCGTACTGTTTTTGGCAAAGTTTCTCTTAAGTTGATTAGCTATGATGCTTTAAAAGCAGCTCAAAATGTTTATTGCCTCCTCTTTGGAGAAGACAAGTGCACACTGTGACTAAGAAATTACTGTATTGCATCTTGATCTGAAGAACTGAGGGCTATTTTACATTTTTCATCGATCTACTCCTTAGTCAATGATAAGATTATGCTAGAGTTTATACTCCAACAGGAAGATCTACATACTGTCCTTGTGTGCTGCTCTCTGATAGATTTTTACCTCATCTAGAATAATATAAATCATATTGTGGTCTCACCTAATAACTTTAGTTTTTAGATGATATGGTTCCTTGACATCTCATCACCCTTATTCTATTTGATAAAAATCAAGCATAAGATAGAGTGGGCATGTGTGCAAGTTTCAAGTCAAAAGGTTTTCACTTGAGGGAGTGTATTAGAGAATAATATAAATCATATTATAGAGTCTTATCTAATAGTTTAAACATCAACACTACTTTCTGTTTACTTACCTGTAAATAATATAATCTTTGCTGCAGATTATTCTTTGTGAAACATCCATCTCTCCATTTTGGACATTCCAAATTAAGAGAGCATCCGCATGGGCTCTCTCTTTGGATAAGGTTTCTAGGTTTTCGTATCTTCCTGATGGTGAGAAACTATGCACTTCTGAAATGAGAAAGATTCCCTTTTTATAGAACAGAGAACCAGGATGGTTGGTTATTGGCCATTTCCTGTCGTGTTCTGAAAGGTAGAACCAAGAATTCTGTTTTGCATGAAAAATACCATTTGAGATCTTGTGTTCTACTGGTTGTCTTTATTTACAAATGGAATTTCTGACATTGGTTTACAATGAGAAAAACAAACTTGATCTGCAATAAAATCCTGGTAACAAAGTCTGCGTGAGAAATTCTCTGTGTTGAATGTGATTTGTTTTTGTTGATTGAACTTTTGGGGGGTTGCTGGAAGATTTTGCCTGGTTCTGCTTTTAATCAAAGATGGTTTTCCAGCAAGGTGTAAATATGTTCCTGTCTCTGCTTGCATAAAGGGTAAAATAGATGGTCAGCTGATGGGTGGAATCTAAGGTTGTCAATTCCTTCTAAAAGATATAATTGATGTTGTAAAATTATTCATTATTTAAAAAAAAAAAATATTTGGCCTAAACAGAACAGACGTAACAATTCCAGAATATTCCGGCTGGTATTTAGTCGAAAATTTCAGAATATGTTATAATTTAAACCGAAGTAAAAACGATATTGTTTTACTTGTTTTTTTTAATTAATACAAAACAGCCGAAATAAAACGAAATTGATAAAAAAAAACAAAGTTGTCAATAGCTTTGTTATTTCAATTGAAATGAAATGTTTTGGTTTCAAAGTACTTTAGCGCGTTGTTTTGAGGTTGAACTGTTTATATATATATATATATATATATATATATATATATATATATATATATTCAAAAAAAATAGTTCAAATCCAAAAAAAAAATTATTTAGAATTGTGTAATTTAATCTAAAAAAAAACAATAAAATAATTATTCTGAACAAAATTATAAACATGTATAATATTACTAGAATATCATTATTAATTTCACAAAGTCATTATATTCTCTGATTGTTATGAAATTTTAACATAATATATATAAATATATCAAGAGACTCCTCGTAAAATTTCATCTTAATCTAACGATCGCATTAAGAGATGATTGATATTGTAAAATTATTCATTATTTTAGAAAAAAACATTATTTGCCCAAAATAGATCGGATTAAGAGATGATTGATATTGTAAAATTATTCATTATTTTAGAAAAAACATTATTTGCCCAAAATAGAACAGGTGGAACGAAATCAATACATTTCGACTGATATTTGACCGAAAAATCTAGATCGAACCAGAACTTAAACCAAGATAAAAATAATATTGTTTTATCTTATTTTTTTAATCAATATCAAATATTTTGTAGTAACGAAATTGAAAACTATGCTCGAAACATGTTTTGCATGAAATGACTGCTCTCAAAACTATTAGCTGCCCATTGATTTCACTGAGTCCTGGTTTTGACCATCATAGAGAGCAAAGATCCCTAATAGACTATTGCCCCCAGTTTCTTGGTATATGTGAAGATGATGTAGCAGTAACTGGTTGAAACTTGAAAGGGAGCAGGATTCTGACAGGAAGAAAACGAATCACAGACAAGCCAAGCGAAGTGGTTACTTTTGTAACACACTACGTTTGCAATTCCTCCCTTTCAATTCCATTTTTTTTCAGCAGCAAAGTAATCGTGGTTGAACGTCAGGCAGGACTACCATCATAGCTCTTGGAGAGAAAGCCCATCCGAGTTAAGAAACATGGCATCGCCAAGAATGAATCCTGACAGAAGATAACGTGGTATTAACAGAGCTATGTTTAGTTCAATTCTTTGAACAACGCTGTCTTTCTACATTTCTGTGACATACAGCAAAAGGGACCGGGGCAATAATTTACCTGGACAAAATTTCAAAACATTGTGTCACCAGAACGAAAGAACTTTAATAGTATGGTGAGGCTCAAGAGCCAAAATATTACAATGATGGCAGCCTCATTTCATCCAAGTAGATACCACAAATTATGGGTCTGGTCTTTCCTCAGAAAATCTTGGAAGCTGAACAAGTGAATTCACTCTTGTGACTCCTTCCAAACCCAACCAATTCTGATCTTCAGCACTCATTGCCTCGCCATCTCCATCAGCTTCAACAGCTTGCCTTCCATAGGTATCAGTTTCTTCTGCTGATCTAACTGTAAAATTTCTTTGCAAACATGGCTCAGATTTCTGTCCATCATCGGATTCAGCAGCATTGCCTGAATGATTGCTCTGATCAAGAGTTGCTGAGGAAAAGCCTTGTTCATCGTAATCAGATTCCGAGTCCATTTTCCCGTCCAAAAATAAGCAAACAACAGCACAATCATCCATCTTTGAAGTTGGGTATTTAAGCTTCCATTCACGAGCAGCTGAGTCCACCAGAATTCTTGCAGCTGATGCCCGTGTTGGAGCTGAGGATACGATCTCAACCACGTCTTCGTTGCTCAAGACATCCCAAACCTGTGCCATTTAGCACAGAAGAAAGTGGTGCACAGGTAAGAAAAAAAAAAGATATTGCCAAGCATTGTCTCGGGAAAAAAAAAACATAAATTGCTGAGGTGTAATTGGCTTTGATATTACATTACTGTTTAGCATTTTTGTATTCTTGATGAATTTGAATAGGTCTTGAAAACAATTAGGAGTTCCACTACAACTGTGATATATTCCCTAATCACTCATTTTCTTATGTTTTATGGCATTGAATGGGTTTTTCCAGTTATGCAGACAATTAGATGTAAAAAATCCATTAACATAAACAAGGCAAAATAATATTCACCATCAACAAAATAATCACAGAGATGAGTGTCAAAAAAATCCATGGAAAAGTTACATTCAGGATCGACAACATTCAGGATCAGAATGGCGAGACCAAGAGATTTGGCAATCCAATCAAGACGATGCACATGTATCACAATCAGAAACTCAATATCAAAAAATAAAATTTGGAAAAGTTTACACAAGACAGGATTATATGGAAGTCAGAATAGATTAGGAACATCAGGAACTCATATTGACTCAAGCTCAAGCATAGAACAATGCAACACTATTCAAATCAAAACATGACTGGCCATTTTAACATAGCTGTCATGGAATGGCTGCTGACAGCTGGGTCAATCTATTTGCTGTTTAGGTTTGAAGAACACTCAATTCAATCTATAGGCATACAAAATTCACACCGTCAGATGGCCCATCTATGATCCACCACATTGAGTTTTCTTTTTTCCCTTGCATGCCTTTCAAAATAAGTGTTATTGCCTGATTAGCATTTATATACAATTGACACTCCTCTACAAGCTTTCCTCTCCAACATGCATCCACATAGTAACCAGAGTCATGAAACAGTCAGTAATATATAGGACCTTAGAAATATCAAATTGAAAAGTTTCATCAGCTGAGCAGCTCAAAATTAAAGAAATTCAGATTCAATATTAACAGAAAGAAAGTGAACTGCTCGGAAAAATATATCAGAGGTGAAAACATACCCCATCTGAGGCAAGAACGATGAATTGATCCCTCTCTGTAAGGGTCCGATGTGAAAACTCAGGAATGGAGATCACTCCATATTCCTTCAAACAGAAATCACCAAATGCCCGAGCCATTGCTAGGCCAGGGGCATCATCAAATGGTAACCAAACTCTTGGCACTTCAGGCTCGTCTTGCAATGCAAAGACTCTACCTTTACACCGCTTAATTCTTTCAGCTTCCCCTGCAACAATTTGGTTTCATATCAACTCATGGGTTTGCAAAGAGGGGTAAAACCACCAAGCTAATTGTAATGCATTTGACCTACTTGGCAAATCAGGCTTCAGATCAACAGTCAGCTGGACTGCCACCATGGAATCATTGCTGTCCTTGGATCCCATGATTGCACGGGAATCCCCAATATATCCCATGAAGAGATTGGAGCCCTTTAAAATCACAAATGAATGTTTAAAATAAGGCTAAAGCTAAGCAAATGAGACAGGGAGAGTGAGGTATACTTCCTACAAGCTAAATGAATGGAATATCAAGACTGAGCTGTCACCTGTTTCACAATAGTGATAGCTGTGCTCCCACTGCAGAAGCAGTCCAAATTCGGATGAGATTTCAGCTCTTTATCCATGGCCTTATATGACTTCAGGAATGCTTCTCTCCATAACGAGTTCAACTTATCCTCGATAGAACCATCCTTGTCCAAATCCCCAACATCTGATTTCATCGAGTTCCCCTTGAAACATGTTTGATCTGACCCATTTTGCTTTGACTGACAAGAGTTCAAGAATGATTGTAATTTTACAGGCAGGGCATCCCTAACCTTGCGGGCAACTAGATGGCCATGAGGGCCATGACCATCAAAAACGCCACAGAAGGTCACGTCTTCTGACATGAAATCCTACATAGATCCAAAGTGAAACTAAGCATTTAACTCCAAATGTTATTAAAAGTTAATCTCAATGGAAAATGAAACTTACTTCCCACACAATCATTGCATCCTGGTTTATGCCTTTGCGACCCTGCTGTGTGAATATACAAGAAGATCGGCTCTTTCCATTGGTGAAAACCCTGTTAGGTATGGATGGTAAATGTTGTAGTGTGGCCACTGGATCAGAGAATGTTCTTTTAGTTCTTTTTTGCCGGCAAAAACCAATCCCCAGGCATGGCAGAGGAACTTGCTCTCCATTGCTCTTACTACTGCAAGTACTCCGACTAGTTGAAACACAAGCTCCCATTTGCTCAATCCCAGAACAAAGACATCTATGGTGTAATTAATTGACAAGTTTCCTCCTGTTTCCAGAACAGATCTCGCATAAAATTACGATATTTGCTAGCTAGTCAACCAAGAAAAAAGACTATCCAAAACATCAAAGATTCCCACACTAGTTCCTTACACCTCAACGTAGGAAACCATGGCCTTTTTAATCTTGGTCAAATACAATCCATAAGTGATTGCGCAAATCAACGATCAAACAGGCTGAACATAAACAAGAGGACAAAAGTTAATGATTGTTAATTAAATACCTTGCTAGAAACCAGAAATGACTGCAAGTAACTAAACTCCCAACAAATCAAACCAAACCAAATTTAATAATCTTCCATGTGACCTTGGAATAGAATATTCTTAAAAGGCTGTCCTAATATCTTGCCATTCACAATATTGTCACACTACTTGGAGAGTTGTAATCATGTTACTTGAGAATCCACAAACAAATAACTAAAAAAACTGAAGCCAACAAAGATAGGGAAGTATAAAATTCAAGAACAAATCAGAAAAGAAGAAGCTTGTTTGTCCTGCCTAGTAAAATGCATCAAAACACACTACAATCACACAACAATATGGAAAGTATTTTCATGATTCTTAAATTCTTACCTTTTATGCTTGAGTAGAGAGCCAAAGAAGAGATCAAAACAAAGAGTTGACAGGTAGTATATTTCTGGCATAATCTCAATTAAAAACCTCAGATTTCTGGTGGGTTGTCCATAGAAGACTTATAGATAGAACAAAGTACTCATTTTGCAATTAGTTTCCGCTTAAAAAAAGAAACCCATCAAAGCAAATTCAAAACTAAGACTTGACCATTATTTCAAAGTAAAGAGAGAGGGAGGGGGGAGCGAGAGGGGAGAGAGAGAGAGACGTAGAACTTTGAATTCCCACTAGAGAGAAAACCAAGAAGAGATAAAGCAGAACAGAAAAGTAGAGAAGGACGAAACAAAGGTATTATTTTGTCAAACAGAATCAAAAGATGGCCTTAAAAAGTGAATATAACAAAGATATCGACTATTACATAATTATCATCAACTAAGCGAGCAAACCAAAAAAAAGGGAGCCAAACAACACACAACAAAACAAAACTAAACAAAAATGTACTCGAACTAGAAACTAACCCAACCCAACCCAAACTCTGTTGCCCTCTTTGGCCACTCACAAAATGCAGAAAACAAAGAATATAAATTCAAAATTTTCCGTTTTTTAAGAGCCACATTTTGTATACCATAGCAGAGAACAGGAAGTTTCAATTTTTAAAAGCAAAAACACCCCATAATCCATAAAGCATGCATCTTTATTTTCTCCTTTGCTTTCCTCAGTTCCCCTGTAACCAATTAGAATTATTAGCTAATGAACGCTTTAAGTTAAATGTGTCAGGTCTTTAAACCTTCTTGCATTAAGTGCTAACATTATCTTAAACAGACAAAGACAGCAAAGAAAACAAATTTATCATCGAAAGACAACCAAAGTTTATGAAAGGGGGCATTCAAAACTGAAACAAAGACAGCACCTTTAATATTTTGCTGAGAAGTGCAACAAAACAAGTTCAGAGTTTAGGATCAGAAGAACAGAGCAAAACCCATTTAGGAACAGCATATGTTGAAATAATAATTGAGAGAGAGAGGTGGACTTTTTCGTGTTGTGGTGCATTAATTGCAAAAGCAAGCAAAGCTGGCGAGAGAGAGGGACATTGACGGACAAGTAACTGATATGGTAAGGAGGTGGGCTCAAAGCCTAAATCATGATATTTTTTTTCTATTAGATAATTCTGCTGTTAAGGAAAACAACACTCGCATTCGTCAAGCGCGTTGGTGTTGATTCATGCCAAATGTTGATTTTAAATGACTTCGGAATGTGATCGATGTGTTGTTTTATTTAAAAATATATTAAAATAATTTTTTATTTTAAAATTTTAGTTTTTATATTAATATGTTCAAATGATTTAAAACTACTAAAACAATTAATTTAAAATAAAATAAAAATCAAAATCATTAGACCCCAAAACGAAGAGAAGTTGCAATGAAAGAGGATGGCGGTAGAAGATCGAAGAGTTGGTTTGTGGGAAGAATTCCATTGATAATATAGTTATAGTTTGAAATTTGTTGATTTTTTTAGTGTTTAAACTAAAAAAAAATATAAAAACTACAATTTGCTGAAATATTATTTTCATAAGTACTATAAAAAATAATTGCAAAAACAGACTAATTTTTTTCGTTTAAAAATTACTTTTTTATATTAATACATAGAAATAATCTTAAAATATAAAAAAAAAATCAATTTTAAATAAAAATAAAAAATTTAATTTTTTTCTTATTGACAAAATTCGGAATGCAACATCGTTCCGTTTGGTAGAAAAGTGTGGAATGCATTTTGTTTTTTTAATTTTGTTTATGTATTTAAAAATATATGATTAATTAATATAAATCATGATGATTTGATTGTCCTGGTGATGGCTTGTGGGTCCCATGTTGGAAGGGTGTGCCTTACACTTGAAAAGAGTGGAGTGGGGATTTCCTGTTAAAGAGGGGCAGGCCAAAAAATGGACACCTGGTTTTGGTCACGTGACGTGGCAGCGGAAGGGGAAAGGGAAATTAAATGATGGGCCACGAAAAAGGTATTTGCAAGTGGTAGAGTTCAGGCCCACAATCACTTACCCTCCGTGTTG
Organism: Salix purpurea; assembly: GCA_027405865.1. Classification (NCBI taxonomy): domain Eukaryota; kingdom Viridiplantae; phylum Streptophyta; class Magnoliopsida; order Malpighiales; family Salicaceae; genus Salix; species Salix purpurea. The sequence goes on along the minus strand of JAOWLH010000016.1, from coordinate 6,047,247 downwards.
GCTCTGCTGTCCTCCCTTCTCCTTTTTCTTTTTTAAAATAAATACTAAATTTATTTTTTCTTTCTGCCAGAATACTTTAATTTTTGTACATGGAATAGAGGGAAAAGTTGATGGACCGTCTTGAATATAATATATAGTACAGACTCAAAAACATGCCTAACCTAGCTACGTGTCAATAAATCATTGCCCCCATGCACAAGTGTCCTTACATATTTTATACTTTTGCAACCATACAATCTATCTTCTTTAATCTTAGGGGTACTTAAATGCCTAATATCAGCATTTTTTAGAAAAAATATTCTAATTTAAAAAAAAATAGTGTTTTTAAATTATTTTCATATATTGATATCAAAAATAATTTTTACAAAAAAACATTATTTTAATATATTTATTAATGAAAAACATTTTCAAAAACAACACTTAATATTTTAAGTACTCGTATTGATGTAATAAGAGATTACTTGCTTCTTATTTTAATTGACGTGAATCTTGTTCTAAGAGATAGTGAATAAAATGAAACTAGATAAAAATCTTATTTTAATTGAGTTTTATTCTGCTTGAATATAATATTTTTTTAGTTTTTATAGATTTATATATATATATATATTATGTCAAAATTATTTTAAAAAAATCATATGAAATTATTTTTATATATTTTCCAACAAAATATTAAAAAAAATCAACTATTAACATAACTAGAAATAATTATATATGAACAATGCTAAAGTCCACCTCGTATTTAATTTTCTAGCTTTTGGACCATACGAGGCATTAATGTTGACATCTTGTGAGACAAAAGAGAGGCTTGGGGTTAATCAATTGTTGTCTATTCATTCATAATTTTATATATATATATATGCGCAAGTTTTCCCTAGTGTTTTATGGTGTTGTAATAGCGGTTAAAATTACAGTTTCAACAAAAAAATAAACATAATTCAAATTTTAATAATAATATAATTAAAAAATAGATTTAAATAATAAAAAGAAATATTTTTTTTATGATGAACATAAGAGAATATTCAATTATATCGCACAATAATATCAATCATAACATTAATCAAGTGCTCCTAGAGGGGAGGGGACCCAAAATCTTGTTGCCCTACAAACAGAGATGCATCATGGCACTATAAGTATTGGGGGTTGAGTTGGTGGCTGTTCAAACATTCAAGTGTTATTATTGCTCGCATGGAGTGCTGTTGATTTTTAAACTGAATTTATATATAAATAATAATATGGATATTTGGGATTTTGGAGTGTTTGTCAATGTGTTTCAAAAATATTTTTGAAAAAAAATTAAATTCATTTTATTTTTTTACTTTAAATTAAAAAAATTTAGTGTTTTTAGATCATTTTCTTGTGCTGATGTCAAAAATATTTTTTTAAAAAAACACATTATTTGATGCATTTATAAACGAAAAGTATTTTAAAAAACAACTTCAATCATACTCACAAGTACTTTATCTTTTCTATTTATTCAAAAATTAATTTTATTAACATTCAATAATAACAAAAAATAATTGTTACAAATTGTTCTTATCAATAATAACAAATAAATTATTCAAATATCAAATTGTTCATAAGTTAACTAAATAGTATTAATAATAACATTGTAAGAATATTAAAAAAAAATGATACAAACTTTTTTTTTTTCATTTCAATGATATTTCGATCATTACACTGTATTTTTAAAATTTATTTATTCCTAATCAATTTGATATTATCAATGAGCTTTCTAAAAATAACTCATACTCCCTAAGATCAATTTTAGTGTTATTTTTTTTGCTGGGATTGTAAAATTGTGAAAACATTGTTTGTTTAAATAGTGTTTTCACTTATAGTTTATATTGTTTTTCTTTGTTGTTAAGAGAAGTCTTATTGTATAATTTATATTATTACTTAACACATTATTTTGAGTAAAAATTATTTAACCTTGAAACTTGTTGAAACTCATATTGTATTATATTTACTTTTATTAATTAGAATGAAATGGTGAAATTTGAACTTTATTAAGTTTTTAATATTATATCAAAAAAATCATTAAAAACTTAAATGGTTAATTTAAAATTATATCAAATTTAATACATACACTGAGAGTTTACTTAGGGCGTGTTTGGTATTGCGGTTGCTGTTATGGTTGAGATTTAAAAAAAAATAGTTTCATGAAAAACATTTTTAGTTGCGGCTCATAACTGAAATTAAAGTGTTTAGTTAAAATTGTAGTTGAGTTTGAGGTTTAATGAAAAATAATATCGTGTGTTTGGTTACAATATTTTTCATATTGTTGTCAACTTTTTAAATAACTTTAAAGGACACACACACACATATATATTGTCAACTTGTTAAATTACTTTAAAGGATACACCCATACACACAAATATTATATATATATATATATATATATATATATATATATATATATATATTGTAGATTTAATAATCATGATAGTAAAATATAATTAATAACTCAAGTAAGTTAGTCACTTGTTTTTATTCTTTCATCAAATTACTTGCAATTTCATCACGAATTAAATTCATACGTGAAGGCATCTGTGATCCCTTACTATTTGATCGAGGAACATCTAGTAAAATATTATCCATAACAATATCTGCGATCCAAACTAAGTTTCAGGATCTCTATCCACATGTTGTAGAAATATAATTCCAAGGCCAATCCAGCTGCAAATTTATAATTCATAATCAATCGAAAAGTAACAGGGTTGTAGAGTATAATGAGGTCACGTGCCTTTCCTTTTCATTAGGGCTGATCTCTATCTACATATATTTTTATATATTTAAAAAAAATCAGACTGAGTCTGACCCAACTAATGGGTCGGCCCAACTCTACTGGACTTGGGCTGGGTCGATAGCAGGTTCAACCCAAGAGTTTTTAAAAAGAAAAACAGTGTGTTGCACTGTTCACGCAAATGGTGGCTTGTGATGGCTAGAAGGAGTGTCGGAAGTTTGCCTTTGTGTTGTGTTGGTGTTGTTGCTGCTTCTACGTCGGGGCTTGTTGTTATTACTAGAGATCATAACGGAGCTTCTGGCATAGAAGAGAAGTTGTCATTGCTGAGATGGAGGACGGTGCTCTCCGGGAGTTGGCGCTAACTATGAACAGAGAGAGAGACCGCTGACTGTTGTGGAGACCGCTGGTTGCTGTGGAGTGATAGAGAGGTCGATAAACATTTTCTAGAAGATCACAATGATAAAGGAGCTATCTACAACACCATTTTCACAAAGTCCTCTGTAGTAATATTTTCAAAATTATCTGCATAACAACTGCGCAATCTTGTTTCCCTCTCTGCACTAGCTGCAATAGACTCCTCAATATTTACCTTACCTAGCTTAAGAATTCCTGCAGGTATAGTTTTTTATGCACTTCCATTTCTTTCAATGCCAAGCGAAACATTATCATTCATTTGGTGTGCCAATGTGTTGGTGTGTTGTGGTTGAGGCGAAAAGCATCTAAAAGATGCTTTTTGTAAGCTGTGATTCAACCGCAGTATTAGATGGACTCACCGTTGCAAAAATTGTGATTCTTTCATTTATCAAACAGTTTGGCTCTGTGGTGAGCCTTAACCGAAAAGCCAGACACTCACTTAAGATGTACTAAACATGTCATGTATTCCAAAATTCTAGTTGTTTAATTAATTTTTAAAATTTTAAATTATTTTTATGTATTGGTGTCAAAAACAAATTTCAAAAAATAAAAAAAATATTATTTTGATATTTTTCAGTGGAACACATTTTGAAAAATAATATTAATGCAATGTCAAATACCATCACACTGGTTGTTTCTATGACTCGTCCTCGTTTTGTTTTTCTGTGTTTTTAGATTTTTTGATATTTTGATATAAAAAAATAAATATTTTTTCAATAAGAAATCACTTTAAAAACAATATTTATTATAATAACAAACACTGCTTACCTTGGTAGTTGGTCAAAGTAGTTCTGATTCTTTATTTTTAGAATTATTACAGTGAACAATTGATCTAACCATCTCCACCTGCAATCAGACAATGACATTGAAGCATATTGAAATGAATTTGATAGAAATTAATGAAGAAACCAAATTTAGCTGAAGAACATAAATGCAACAATATATATATATATATATATATATATATATATATATATATATATATATATATATAGGACATATTACCTGACTTTTTTATTTTCTTAAATCGGTTTAAGAACATTTATTTTTATTCTTCCAATCAAAGAATGTTTTTTTTATATTATTTTTATTATTATTATCATGGAACACTAGCCAGATATAGTATTAAATTTGCTAAGAAAAAAGTCAACACACACACACACACTAAAATCTTGATAGAATACATATCTTGATGCTCTACACTTTGAAAAATCTAATCTTTGACAAGCTGTTAAACAAACCTTTTTCATAGTTTATTTATTTATTTATTTATTCTTTTGTATATTTTTTTGGTGCCGGGGATCGATCGATCAAAAGAATTTCTATCTTTTCCACAACCTTTTGTGACCGCTTCTCCAATGCTCTTTGCCTTTACGACATAGTCTAAAAATGTAGGCCCTTTTTTTTCTTTCTTTTTCTTTTTTTGTCATGTTACTTTCTCTCTTTGTACATGAAACTATTGTTGGATCATTAATTCAATATTTTATTTTTATTAAAATAATTAGAAAAATATTTACTCGTCTAAATATATAAAATATATTTTTTTGAGAATTGATATTTTCTCGAATCCAAAAAAAAAATTAGATAATAATAATAATAATAATAATAATGAGAAGTTGAGTTACCGTTAATTTTGCCATGCATTAACACGTGAGAATTCTGATAATTTATCTTCCCAGAAATAAAATAAAAATGACACTAGGGTATTTTTATTTTATTTTCCTTCCTTTCCCTGTTAAATAATATTAAGATTTTATCCTCTTTTTTTTTTTATGAATCCTAATATTCTTTTCTCTTTATTTGTCTTGAAGAAACCATTTTTTTGGGTCCAAGGATGTTTCTCCTCCTGCTTCCGCTGGTTCTTACAGGAGTGAGTATCTATGAGTTGGTGATGATGTAAATGATACATCCGAGCCCTAATTAATTAATTATATGCCTTCAAGGCAGCTAGCAGAAGAAAAAACTACAGTTTTATTTTATTTTTCATGTAGAAAAAGGAAGGATAATGCACAATAGCATTCACTACGACCGAATAGGATATTTGATACTGTGTTTCAAAAATATTTTTTAAAAAATGATTTTTTTTGTTTTTTATTTAAAATAATATTTTTTAGTGTTTTTAGATTAGTTTTATATGTTGATGTCAAAAATATTTTTTTAATATATTTATAAACAAGATTTTTTTAAAAAAAACAACTTTAATCATACTCTCGAACAGTTAATAAGTGAAATGGCACAAGATAATAAGATTAAAAAGGGGATGAGAAAACTTTAACCTTGTCTTCTTTAGGAGGCAAGAAGCACTTTATCTTCAGATATTTTAAATAAAAATCCCCTTAAAGCATGGGCAATACATGCTGGCTTACATAAATTATAGAAGTTGAATGGATCCAAGTTTTAGTCAATGGAGATTGGGGTCCAAGCTAATTATTTCCCCCAATTCCATGAAAAAGTAAGACTTGGCTAAACTTTGTTTCAAAACCAATGGGCTACCAATTCACAATAATTAGGTAATGTTTTGGTGGTTAAAACAATATAAGATTTGATGTAAGGAGATAAAATTGTTTTTTATCTATTATTTTTTATTTTATTTTATTAAAATTGTTTTGTTTGAATATATTATCAAATATTTTGTTTAATTATTTGAAATGATAACTTTTTCTTTGATTAAAATCAAGTTAAAAAAAATATCGATAGTGAGCACACGATATGTTTTTCAAATGAATATTATAAATTATATATACTTACAAAATGATGTTCCAAGTTTCACATATTCAATCTATATTTATACATGAAAACATAAAATAATATAATTTTTTATAAAATAAAAAAACATAAACAAATGTAGCATATATATATATATATATATTAAAAATATATATTATATTTTGATTAATTATTTTTCATTCCAAAATATAACAAATCAACTTATCTGATACAATTATATTGTAATAAGTAATATATATGTAACATATAAGTTTTTCTATAAAATAAATGTAAAAAAGAAAGGGATTTGGCTTCTTCTTTTTTTTAAAAAAAGAAGAAATATAATCAGCTTGGAGCTGTGACAAATTATAGACATTTATGGGCTTGGAAGGAAGCCCATACAAGCCTAGGCTAGGATGCAGCCCAAGCTTTAAGCAAAGGATCAGACAACGCTCTTCTTCCTCCATAACTATCCCATCATTTTCCGGGCAGAATCGTCGGAATCCGATTAACACAGTCGACGACGGCGGGGTTCACGAAACATGATTCTATATTATCTCCTCGTGACCTCTTATCCTTTTTATTTTATCATTTTCTAGAGGTACATAAATTTATTTTTAGGGTAAAGTTTTTTTATATCCCGAGATATTAATATAGCATAATTTTTAACCTCCTTTGTATTTTATCTCCATTGTTAAAGAGAAAAATAAATAAATAACACATCATGGATTCAAGCTGTGCCTTTCTTGAAGAGGGAGTTTCACATTTTATTATTTTTTTTTAAAAAAGAGATGATTATCATGAGCATTTAAAAAGAGGTAACAAGATTTTATTATTTTGAGACAATTCGTGTATAAATTATTTGTATAAAACTATAACAAGAAGGATGTAGCTTCCACGTCTTGGACATGGATGCGTGTCATTTCGGGCTTATCGAAGACAAACATGGTTTGACATGCAGACCAGATAACCTTGGTCCTGATTTGCTGGTCTCAATTTCTTGCCGACAATCATGGCAAGAAAGGGTGAAGAAAAGTATTCCTCTGCCAAATTTTTTAAGATAAATATGATTGTCGTCGACATACCATTGAAGTGACTTAGGCCTAATTTTTTTTTTGTTTTTGTTAACCAAATCTTCCACAGAGATAAAATGTCCCTTTTAATTTGTTTTTTTAGATGCAAGGAAATCTAAGAAAGTGTGCGGGTCCAGTTGGATTTAGGTTTAAAAGTAAAATTTTGGTTGTTTTAGTCTCTTACAAGGAATATATGTCTTAACTCGAACTCAAAACTTGTTGTGCAAATTACAAGTCCTTTTTAATTTGATTTTTTAGATGTGAGAAAACTCCATCCTCTGAAAAGTACACTTTTTGGGTTTAGGTAAGCCCCTTTTAGTCCATTTTAATGGTTTTTTAGATGCGAGGAATTCTTATCCTTTAGAAAGTGCATTTTATTAGTGCAGGTGAGTAAATAAAATCATAATTATTTTAGATTTTAACAAAAAATACATGTTTTAACTCAAATTCAAAATTTATTATATAAATTATAAGTTCTTTACATACGCACGATTCTTGGCACCCCTTTTGATATTTCTTCGAGCATTTACAAATTGGAGGGGGCATGTTCAGGCCACACAATAGCAACGATGCTCAATTAGCCCACCAAAAACAAGTCTTGGCCCATGCTTTTGGCCTTTATGCCTAGAAAGTCCGCAAAATTGTCCAAGAATTTTCATGAACAACGGTAACACGTCTGCAATTCTGCACTGAATTATAGGCGAAGAATACCGAATAAATTATTTCCGAGAAGGAAAGGGGTGGAACATGTGACCACGAATTAATTCAAAGTTGGTAAACCATCTCCATCTCTAGATTATCTAACAAATATTTATTGTTAAAACGCACAGTTTCTATAAACATGAAACACATCTATGATCTTCTTCGTAGCCATCTTGATGTGATATGATTTTGGGAAGTCCGGTTCAATTGCGAGTTCAAGTTGAAAAAACCCATGTGACCAGTTTGTGCTATATATCTAGAAGCCTAAACTGTAGCATTTGGAATCTTGGGATATGCCATTTCGATTTGGCGACAATTTCTACGATGACGTTTTGACTTGCTACGTAAGACATTTAAGAGGTGTTTCGTATTGCGTTTCAAAAATGATTTTGAAAAAAATTGATTTTTTTTTATTTTTTATTTTAAATTAAAAAAAATTAATGTTTTTAAATCATTTTTATGTGATAATATCAAAAATAATTTTCAAAAAATAAAAAAAAAATATCATTTTAATATATATTTAAACGAAAAACACTTTAAAAAAAATTACAACCACAATCACTCCCAAACAGGACTTGAGTCCCAAAACCAATGCTAGTTCAAGGTCCAAAACCAAGAGCTCAAGTAATATAGCTTTGGACTTTGAGTAGTTAGGTCAAATCTTGAATGAATTGAGTTATTAAATCTATCTTCCTGTGATAAAAAAAAAAAATATTTTTTTTTTGTACATTGAAATCAAGAGATTTCCTAGAAACCATCTTCTTGAAGCTTGACCAAACGACGTGGTATGTTTTAATTTCCATGTTGAATATTTGTGTCGTTATCTACACAACACGTGTCAATCTTTCTGGTGGTCAAATTTTCCATTGTTTCATCGAGTTGACATTGCAACTGGGGACATACCCACTTGGTTAAGAGTGATTAATGTGGATGAACAAGTGGTTACAAATTTGTCAATATTTTCCCTCTCCCTTGTGGAAATATGCTCATCCCATGTTGCCCTCTGCATTGATGACCATTTAATTTAGTTCTAACTAGGTCTTCACCAAATTAATTAATAATACTATTCATTACCAGAAAATTAACAATTTATACGAAACTACCTAAGAAAACATTTCGTCGATATTTCTTTTCCATGTAATGGTCGAGAAACCAATAATCGATGGAAATTAGATTATAATACCAACAAAGATTTTCATCAATAAACTAATTAATTCTAGCATCGAATTCTTTGGCCTTATTATTTTTTTATAAAAAAAATGCATATAATCTTAACACGAAGTATTGCTAGGCCCTGACTAATACTTACATCTTTATTACTTGATTCATAAGGATAAGTTTTTATCATTTAATTTAATATTGAAAAATGAGATAATCACTCTTTATTATTCTTTATTAAATTTAATTTTCTTAAAAGATTTTTTTAATCAAATCAATCAATTAATTAAATATAAGAATTGAACTTCTTAATTTAACTCGTGTTTAGGATTTTATGGGTTGCGGATTTGACAGATTAATACATGTTTATGAGATTTGCTTATATTTACTTTTTTTTTATTCTTTTTTGAGCTCATATTTTTTTAAATTTATTCTTCAATATTTATTTAATTAGATATTAAGTTATGTTTATATTTGTATTCTGTAGGACTTTTCATTGATTTTGAGATTGACTTGAGTTATTTTATTTTTTTTATTTGTTGTTCTTTGTTCAATTTAGTTTTTTTTTAAAAAAAACTAAATTGAAATAATAAACTAAATATAAATATGATGTGATTGCTTCATGTTTGATTTGTTTTTCATGTTGTTGCTATAACAAAGAGTACAGTCTCTCTCATTATTGCCAGACAGCCTATTCATGTAATTTGATCTAATTCCATTCAACCATAACTTTTCTGTCTTTTTTTTTTCTTTCTCATTTATATTTTCTAATTTTTAAACTCACATGTAAAAATTAAATCCATTAAAAAATAATCAAAAAATTATTCTTGAAACAAAAATAAAATCTCATTTTTATCTCAAACAACCAACCATATTTTAAAAAACTCTCTTCAATACTTGGACTACTGAACATATATATATATATATATATATATATATATATATAAATTATTTTGTTTGATAATAGCTGCTGTCAAACAGTAGCAAAGTGGGGGAACAAGAGAGCAGACCACCTCATTAGAAAATCTCGACGCGTTTACCATCATCAACTACAATTTTCCACAATCAGTCCCACTGTTCTTGACTAGCTCTTCCATTCCATCCATTCAATGCATGCCGGAGCAAAAAAAAGTCCTCCAAACCCATTAATTTATTGCCTTTCTTATCCATCAAAGCAGTGGAGCCACTCGCCTCGCGCCACCACCTTCTTGCCTTTCTTTTTTCCACAGACGGCGACTCAAGTCAGGCAGTGTTTCTAATTCCTCCTTTTTCTCTATTTTTTTCTTTCCTTTTTTCTTCAATGAGCACCATGGTTGATTCTTAGAATTTCTATTGCCGTGAATGATTTGCTGGAATTTTTCGAGATTAAATTTTATATTTAATTACAATAAAGTTAAAAATGAATCGCTTTCTATAGGAATTAATTTAAACTCAATATGAACTATCGAAATCAATATGATAGTGAAGCCACGAAGAGTTAATTGCATGTTTGTTGTTTTTTGAAAATGATTTTTCCTCATAGATATATTAAAATGATATATTTTTTTTATTTTTTTAAAAAATATTTTTGATATTATAAAATGAAAATATCTAAAAATAATATTTTTTATTTTGTAAAAAAATACTTAAAAAAACACTATGAGAAACACCGTATCGAGTAAAGATTCTATATCACGATCGATCTATTCAACAAATCTCATAAGATTCTCTCGCATGCGAGAGAGAGTTGAACCACCAATCCCACTAAAATAAATAAATACTATTAAAGTAATACTTAAAGTAATATTTTTAATACATTCCAAAATATTCAACTGGAAAATTCAATATTGCTAGGAATTTTTTTATATAAAAAAAGGAACACATTTAAAGGAATATCAAGGAAAATAAAGAATCTATCTTTTTGTTGGGAGGTCAGCTCAGTCGCATGACAAGTGAATTTACTCTCTCTTCATTATTATCTCAAAACATTATTTTAGAACAAATGATCAATATATTTTCTTTTGAATAACATATTTAAAACCCCATAAAAAATTAATTATTTTTTTTGCTGTGAAATGACCTCAAAATACAACTACTTTAAAACTTAAAAAGAAAAAAAAAAGAGGGAAGAAAGAGAAGAAGAAGAAGAAATTGAGAGATTAATTTAAAATAATAATATTATGTTTAAAATTTAAGTCTATTTTTGTAAAAAGTTTGCTAGCTAATTAAATTAGATGTCATTTGTTAAAACTGGAATTTTATTTTTATTTTTTCCTCTCTCCTTCCCTCGTTTTTTTTTTTTCCAAGTTGCTGTTTGCAGTTAATTTACCTTTTCAATGAATGGAATACGTAGAGCAAAGTATTTGACTGTGTGGATAAATCTTTTTTATGTTATCCATAACTTTTGGCCGTTGATTTTGTCTCAAGACTGAAGTATCTATTTAATTAATTCTCAAGTATAATTTATTATACAATAATATATAGAGATACTATTTATTTTTTCACTGAATTAATTATTCTGTTTATGGTGGACGGTCGAATGATTCTGCTTATGGAGTCCACCTTAACCTGAAATTAATTATAGATTTTATTATTAAATGAAAGTCTTCTTTCTTTTTGCTGTGTTTGCTTAGAAAAATCGTATCTTGAGGGACAAATGGATATCGAAGCTAAGTAAAGGACATATGAGATATGTCTCAATGTGTACCCATACTTTTAAATAAGGATTTTGTCATATTTATTTTCTTGTAATAAGTTTTAACTTCTTTTTTTTTTTTGTAAATTTTTAATGTTTTTTTTAAATTATTTTGAATTTTATGTGTTTGCAAATATGTGTATTTTTGTAAATGTTAGATTAACATAGTAAAGTTAGTGTGTGGTGTTTTTTCTTTATTTATTTTTATTTTTGTTTCAAATAATAGATAAGAACTGTAATTAATAAAAAATATATATTTATAGCATACAACCAAATCTTTCAAAAACTCAAAAAAAAATCATATAGTTTAGTATATCAATATGAAAAATTCAAAAATATGTATTCTCATGCATTTTGGGATTCAATAACCAATTTACTAAATTCATGAGAATTGATCAATATTTGAATAATTTATAAATTTAATTCATGAGAATTAATGATAAAAACTCTGATATAAATATTGAGTTTTTAAAGTAGGTTGATATTTAAATATCTAAAATTAACAAAAAAAAAATCTAGAATTATTTTGAGTTTTAATCAATTTTTAATTGAAATCAAATATAGTATAAAAACGACCACCCGTTTTGCTTTTAAAAAATGCCCACAACATACTGTGGTCATTCTGCATGGCTCCTCCCGGCTGACTTCCATAATTCCATAGAGTGCGAAGGAGAAATAGTCTTCAAAAACCTAATTGACATTTTGAAATTGTTTTCGGGCAGCCATCAAAGCATTTAGCTCAACTTGCTTGCCTTTATTTTCCACGAACTACAATGTCAAACAGTGGTTTCAATGCTGTTTCTACAGCAAGTTGTTCCATTTTTATTTTTTTATCGGGTGAAGAGAAAATTAATTCATCTGAAAATAAATTTAGATCCTCTTGTATTCGAAAAGAAATGCAACCAATCATGTTTTATCATCCATTTTGGATCACATGATGTATATTTTTTAAATAAAATTAATTATCAAGGAGTTATCATTTATACTATAAATCATTACCATTCATTTTTAATTTATTGATTTAAATCTTGAAAAATGATTAAATATGATATGAAATAAAGAATACAAGAAGATGTCCATCTATCAAAAGAATATATAGCTTTAGATGGCATGGCCCTTGACCTTTATAATGGACAATTCATTCAAGAAAATTACAGACAACAGTTTTGTTTTTAAGGATGGAGCTAATTAGGCAACGTTGTCAAAACGAAAGCCACTAGAAAGTTAATATTCTTTTCTTTTTCTTTTTCATTTTGTGAAAAGGAGATTCTTATTCTCGTTTATCATCCTGTTCTCAATTAGATCTTGTGCATGGGACTGCGGTGAATATTATTTTTTAAAGTATTTTTTTATCAGAAATATATCAAAATAATATATATATTTTTATTTTTTAAAAATTATTTTTTATATCACCACATAAAAATAATATAAAAATATCAAAAAATTTAAGTTAAAATAAAAAATAAAAATATATTTTTTATTTTTTTTCAAAAATATTTTTGAAACGCAAACATATATATTTAAATCTAGTCTTATCGATTGAAAATTATCTAGTTATTCCTTGTCTTAATATATTTGCCTCTAAAATCTTAAAAATGATAACCATATGTCTTAACATATGGTCACTTTTGTTTATTGGGAAATTAATTGGATAATATTTGATAGATGATACATCCAATTATGAATATTTTTGTTGGAGATCCATTAGAGAATCACATGGTTGTTCACAAGTGTTTATAGACAACTAATAGCATTTTCTTTTTTTTTAAAAAAAAAAACAGCTCAAATATTATTGGAAAACTAGTTTTTGATAGGATTAATAAATATATTTAAGGTCAAACAAAAATCTAGGTAACATGTACTTTGCTTCAAACAACCTACGTGCATTCAACTCCTGCTCAGGCATGGGTTACTTGTCAAATATTTTTTTGATACAAAAAAAAAAAAAAATCTTCAGCCCATGTATAGATTCATTGAATTTGTTAGGTTTTATACTTGTTTGGTTAGGTTTCCATCGTGCTTAACATTTGACAATTTTGGTTTTTTTTTTTTTCAGAATGTTAAGTGTTAAATCTTAAAATATGTAATAATTCATTTTTACCTCTAATTTCTCAGCGTATTTCTAGAAATCAATTTTTTTTCAATGAGTTTATATTATTTTTTTAATTTTTGGTGCTTTGATCAGTTTATTTAATTTTATGAGATCAATTTCATTGATAAAAAATAAAAATGAAAAACAATTGAGGACTAAAAAAATAAATAAATTAGGGAGTGAAATGAGAAAAAAAAGGGACTGAAGTGATGAGGACAAAACAACTTATATGAAGATATTCTACACAATTAAAAAGAAAAAGAAAAACTCAATTAATTTTGACCACAAAAATCCACCCTAAAAAAGAAATAGTATAAACTCTTTTAATATTATTTCTCTACTTCTGACTTTTCATATTTAATAGAGCAAGATAAGATTTTGTTAGAAATTAATTTATTTTGACTTATTGAAAGGTTTAAATTGACATATTGCATAGAGAAAAACTAGAATTAGGGTTTTTTCAAGTTCTAAGATCACAATATTAAACTATAGAAAAAATCTCAATAATAAATTGAAATTTAATAATTCATAAAACTGATTGAAAAACACAGCACACAATGTTTTAGAGAAAGAAAATATAGCTGATGAGTTACGTAAAAGTTTATTAATCCATTATAATTTAAACTAATTAGCTATCTACAATATTTATCTATTAATCTAGTTGGCATCTAATAAAATGTTCAATTGTCAAAAAGATAATTAAAAAAAAAATCTGAAAGAGATTGAAATGTAGGTAGTTTCAAATCATGCAATGATAATATAAAAAATAAAATTCTATCGCGTTCAAGCGGTGCTTGATTGTGATGCAAATGATGCGTGACAACACCGTATGGGATTTACATAATTGAATGAACAATCAAAATCAATTTCTGAGACCCAAATTTTAATTTTCAAAGCTTATATTTTTAATTTCAAATATAAATTTCTGATCACTCGTTTAATTTGCATGTGCATGGGACAGAGAGGTGGATGAGCTTTGAATTTCTGGAAGCTTAATTTTCAAAGGTTTCGACTCCATTTTCATTCTACAGTCTTCATCAGTTACTTGTACTGCTTCCACCTTCAAGTATCTCATAAATTAATTTAATGAGCTAATTATATATATATATATATATATATATATATGTGTGTGTGTGTGTGGTTTTAATTAGTTCTCGATTTCTTATTATTAGTTCTCGATTTCTTATTTTCCATTTTATTAATCTAATTTCTCAGCGTGAGAAAAAAAGAAAAAAATAAAAAATAAGAGAGGAGACACCAGTCGATCCCTATCTAATTAAGATTAGAAAGAAAAGGAAAAAAATCAGAGAGGGGCCCTCATCGAAGATGCAATTTAAAGTTTAAACACGAAAATTGAACATGTGATTTGGCTTCACTTATTTGCTCGTGAGTGTCATTTTCACCCTTTTATTTTTTTATATATATTTTAATTTGTGGCCTTGGAAGTCTTGCTTTTAGGATGTTTACATTAAAGGAAGTCCATGTCGTTTCCTTCTTGAAGATCTGTTTTCGATTAAAAACAAAATAGAAAAAAAAATCACGAACGTTGATGAATAATCCAAGAATTACAAATGAAAATAAAATAAAATACAACGAAGTTCATGCTTATATATATATATATATTTCATAAATGACGGATTGCCATAATTCTCAAATCACAATCTTGAGTTAAGGCATCTTTGAAGAATATCCCGTGCATTCTCTCATTAAAAAAAAACCCCAAATTATTCACGTAAGAACAAAAGAGTATATTCCCACTAGAAACCTTCTTAAAAATAAACAAATAAATAAATAATAGGAGACGAATCCACGTATATACCCAGCCAAAATTCTTACGATGATAAGGTGTATGTTTGATATTATGTTTTACCAGTATTTTTTTTTTAAAATATTATTATTATTTTTAAATTAAGTTTTATTTAATATTTATAAATTATTTTGATGTACTGATGTTAAAAATAATTTTTTAAAAATAAAAAACATCATTTTAATGTTTTCTAAACAAAAAATATTTTAAAAAATAACATTAACTACATCCCAAATATGCCAAAAGTATAAACAAATCATTGTCGAAAATAAAACTTGCTGCACTTCAATTATGCTTTCTCCTTTCACAATAAATCATTGTAAAAAAAAAAACATGGCATTATATGCTTCTATCCTCTTAATTATTTATAACATTTAACTAATTGATGGAAATAATTTACTTATAGTGCCTGTTTGAGAGTATAATTATAATTGCTTTTAAAAATATTTTTCGTTCTGAAATGCATCAAAATAATGTATTTTTTTAAAGAAATATTTTTGAAATTAAAATATAAAAATAATCTAATTAAACAACAATAATTATTTTTTTCAATAATTTTAAATCACCCGCTTCAGTTTTTTTTCATGATGCAAACTACATTTCTCACATATTTTTTTTAATATCATAAGAGCTCAAATCATTATCCACCTCTCTTTTCAAAAACAAATCTGCACTACATGTTTTTCTCAATTTTAAATTATGGCTATGGATGGAAATGCATGCCCAACCATAAATCCATCTATCAGCCCATAGAGAAGAAAACAAATAGTCAAAATAAGGGCCCCACACTATTATTCTATTCAGATTAGCCTTCTATCCCTCTACCTGTTACTATAAATTGCCCCATGCCTTGCTGGATATCCACGTGTTGCTCTCTCCATGAAAGACCTCTTTTCTTTCTTGTATGGTTACGTGACAAAAAGCAACAACGTCAAACTTCAATCTCATCCCTAACATATTACTCCATTACTAATTGAGCTCCAAACTTTATTTTATATCCATTTCTCTCCAAAAGCAATCAATTTTAGATAATGTCACGCCTTCTGGAAGCTCAAATATTTCATTCAATTAGCATATACTCATCAAGGACTAAACTGATAATGAGATAATACACTAGGGACTAAATCTAGGTTTCTCCAAGAAACCGAACAAATCCTCTGCCTTTGTCGGCTCATTACATGAGTGGTGATAAAGGAATTAGTGGAGGGAGTCGGTCAATCCGTTACAGCTAACAGACATCCTGCGTGCGTAGTTGAAAATTATTTTTTCATATATTTTTTTAAGTAGTATTTGCGTTCACGCGGTTTCCTTCTGGTAATTAAAAAAAAAAAAAAACAATAGTAAGAGATTAAACTTCAATTAAAAGTTAAAAATAGTACTAAAAAAATAAAATCAATTCAAAAAGTAATTTTAAATTATTTAACTTCAATCTACCGTTAAAGCAACTTTGATTAGGGATTTGTCGTCTAATTTAGCTTTCGGTTTTATATATACCTTACTGTTTTTTTTTAAATAATATTTAATATTGAAAAAATATATATTTTATAGATGATTAGTTGTAATGTAAAATATTTTATGAATAAAACTAATTACAATTAAATATATCATCTTATAACGTTATTAAAATATAAAATTCAAAACTGGAAGAGTTTTCTTTTTTTTATTCGAAAAAAAATTTGATTTCTAAAAATATATTTTATAGATCTATATAAGCCTTAATTATACTAAATTTTTATATAAAATAAACATTCTAACTTAAAATCGAAATATGGTATTTACATATTAAATAATCTGCTATTCAAGGACGCGGAATATATTTTAGTAAGACAAGTTACGCAACCTGTTTTGGCTTTTTTTGACGAGGATGACTTTAACACAAGATTTCAATTACTTTTCTTTAAAATAATTATTGACAGCATAAAATATTATTTTCGTGACATAATCGAATTCAGAAAAAACACTTTTTTTTTTATCAGTAAATAAACTTATTTTTAATTACAAAACTTTCATTTTCTCGGCTTTTTTTTTTTTTATCAAGAAATGAACGAATGCATCCCCCTTAAATAGACCGCTACTCAAGAGTCAATTCATGGAAAATTGGTGTTTTAGAATTTGAAGCACAACACTTAGGTACACTTTCATTTTTATTTATGATTAGATTTTAATGATATGATGGAATCTACCCATTATTTCTAGACAAAAAAAGGGATAGAAATAATATATATATATATAAATGATATATTTATATTTTTGTCTGTATTTTTACAATAGAGTAATTATGTTTTTTTAATATTTATTCTTTCTGTCTTGAAAAAACAATGAAACTCAAACTAAATATTGCAAAAATAAAATGAGGGAAACCTCGCATTTTTTTTTAAATAAAAAATAAGGTGTCGCTTTTTAATCCTTTCCATGATAGGTCAAGGGAAATCCTAACCCAGATGCCTTTCTTTCTCTTTTCCTTTTCCATTCCGAGAAAGATCCTACTGAAGATCCTCACCCTACTTATCTTAAATTCAATAATCGGCCATAATTAAGCTTTAAAATAAAATTTTCTTACTTTCTTCTTCTTCTTCTTCAACAACTCCCATTAATTTTACTTGGACATGGTCTTAGGAATGGCATTTAAATTTTAAAGACGTTGAACTTGAATCCGTCCTTGCTTGGATGAAGAAAAATGTTAGTGCCATTTCTAGATGGGTTAAGTGCTTGTATTTAGGATAAGAGGAACCCGTGCTAATAAATTGATTATATATTTTTTTAAAATATAATTGATTAATTAATTAATTAATCAGTTGATAAAATTTAAAGCTTCAGATTCTATAGTTAGTAATTTTGAGTTGATTTGTCAATATGATAGTTATCAAGATTTTATAATGCTAACAAAATTAGAGTTGGAACGAAATTATTAAGAAATTACTTAAATATATACCTTAGATTTTATATATAAAAATATATCCCATACAACTCACATCTCATAAGATTCTTTACTCTCATTATAATATGTGAAAGATCATCACCATCAATCGATGCTTCTAAAGTTTTTAAGTCAAGAAGAGGTAATATTTTTTTTTTTGTAAATATAGAATTTCAAGATTATATATATATTCAATAAAAAAGAAATATAATCCAGATACATAAATAGTGTTAAGAAAATCCTCATCATAAGAGAAAACTGTTCTTGACTTCTCTTAACCAAGCTTTTGTTTATTAATTCTAAAAAGAAAATGAAAAATCTAAGATCGTATACTAGTTGCTAAAAATTCCAATGGACCAAGTCCCACGACAAAACCATAAAAAAATTAAAACAAAGAAAAAATTTGTACCCTTAAGAGAGAGAGATGAGAACCATAAATGATATAAATCCTGTATTCTGACCCCTTCACTGCATATCCATATTTTCACTCTCGATCTCTCTCTCTCTCGAGAAATCAACAGCTCCCTGTTTATCTTCCATTCGGATAAAATTTAATTGACTACACACTGCTTGACATCTCTCTCTAAACAACAAGACATCGTCATGCTCTGTTTTGGTTATTTGTTTGTTTCTTGATTTTTCAAGCTCTCGCCCTCTGCTTTTCTTTTCACAAAGTTGATTCCTTTTTATCATTTTCTGTTATAAAGAGAACCACATTCTTGATCATAGAGCGACAGAAGAAAAAGAATCAGAGGAGTAGCTAATTTCTCACTTTCCTGTATTTGCTCTGCCTCCTTCCCTCGAAATCCAGAGTGTTTTCCTGCTGTTTCTGTTGATTTAACGTGTTTTTGTATCTGGGTTTTGATTTAACTTGAAGAATTAACGTTGAGCTTGTGTCCTTTGATTACCAAGACAAGTAATTTGGTTTCTTCATTATTGATCAAAGCAGAGTGTCACTATTTTGTAGTTTAAGGGTTGAGTTTTCTTCAAGAAAAAAACAAAACAATATAAAACAAGGAGTAATTCCCACCTGAGAGAAGGTTTTAGTGTTCCGATTAGAAGAAAAAATCTTGCCTGAGTTTCCAGTCTCCGGTGACAGGGAAAAGATTTGATCTTTAGATAACGTTGTCATTTTTTCCCTCTTGTTGCCAGCAAAGACATAATTTAGTTTCTGTTTGATAAAGATAAAGTAAAAGGAAAAGAAGTTAGATTTTTATTTTCTCCCCTTATATTTAGTTGTCCAAACGTCAAAAAATAGATTTCTCTAAAATTTCTGTTTCTCTCTTTGAATAGGGAAATCATATCCCTCTAATCTATCATCCTCTCTGCTCTTTCTTCCTTTCTCTCTATTGTCCCTCTGTTTTTGCTCTGTTTTCAAAGGGACAAGAGGAAGGCTCTTTGAGTCGAAATTTCCTGTCCTTTTTAATTTGAAATCATGTTTTTTGACAAAGGGTCAATGCAATCAAACCTCGATTCCTTCCTTCATTGCACAACTCCGCTGGTCCAATCTCAATTCCTCCCCAAGGTTTGTGTTATTTTTGTCTTGCTTCTGATGAGGTTATCTGCAAATTCAGCTGTGTGTGATTGTTGGCTAATTGTTGTATTTGTGCTTTAGAGGGAGATTAGGAATCTAAACAGCCTATGGAACCCATGGGAGAGAGACACAGTGGAGTATTTTACTTTGGGTGATCTATGGAATTGTTATGATGAATGGAGTGCTTATGGGGCTGGAGTTCCTATTACTTTGGACAATGGTGAAACCTTGGTTCAATACTATGTGCCGTACCTCTCTGCTATCCAAATTTATACAAGCAAGTCTTCAGTCAACAGTTTCAGGTATCGCTTTGTTTTCTTGGTTTTAAGCTCTTTTAATATTCCTTTTGAAATTAACGAAATATGTAAGTTACTGTGTTAATTGAAGATATAAGATCACAGAAATATATCAAAATCCCAGATGGAGTAGTTAAAAATTTATTGATTTTGTGACCGATACTGTTGCAATTAGTCCTTTCATTGATCAAGTTTTTTAATTTATGATTGTTGGAAGTTTGTAACATACTAATTGGGAGGGTGAATAATGTGAATTTTGAGTGTTCATCTGAAGCAGACGAGGCCGAGAAAGTAATGTATGGAATGTCTTTGATTTGTTGTTTGTAGGGAAGACACTGAGTCTGGTGATGGTGAAACGAGAGACTCTTTCAGCGATTTGTTGAGTGATGATAGTGAGAGTGACAGGTGTGATGGATGCTCATCAGAAGGAGGAGGGTCAGAGCAAGACAACCCTTGGCTTAGAAGTGATAAATTGGGGCGGCGATATTTTCAGTACTTTGAGAGATCAACTCCTTATGGAAGAGTTCCTTTGATGGATAAGGTTGGTGTTTATTTTTGGCTCCTGCTCTTGCGCAAATCTTACATCTTGTAGCCTTTTCAATCTACTTTGATTAGCATGTTTCAGCTTTATTTGTCAAAGATTATGAATGATCAAGACAAAGCAAAACTACATTTGATTGTTGAGAATCATTCCACATCCTTTTCATGATAGGAATATTGTAAAGAGGAATTGCAACTTTTGACTTTTGTACAAGAAAAGAAAGAAATACAATGTCTTAAGCTAATAGATTCATATCTTCGTTGTTGAGTTCATCATAGTGTTTCCTGAGCATATATTCTCACATTCAATCGGTATTGTCACATTTACTTTATATCGTCGTTTGGAAGAAGAACCCATAAGACCGTCAACAAAATGAGTTCTTAAAATCGGGGTTGATTTTGACTGTTAAATGTTCTGATTCCTTCGCTTTGCTTAAAAGCTTGGATTCTGTGACACCTTGGACTTTTGCTTGCAGATTAATGGATTAGCTCGACAATTTCCGGGTTTAATGACATTGAGAAATGTAGATCTTTCACCGGCTAGTTGGATGGCAGTTGCTTGGTTGGTTTCTCAATCTCTCTCTCACAGAAACTCACACGACAAGTAATCAAAATAATAAAGTTAACTAAACATTTAACATGGTGCCTAATTGTTTATCCTGTTATTCACAATTAATGGGAGTTTCCTGATGAGCTTCAATGAATGATTCTTTCTCACACCCATCAACATGTTTATTTCAATAATATTGAAGCATTTGTGATCAACTATCTGCAGGTACCCTATCTATCACATTCCAATGGGAAGAACCATAAAGGACTTGTCAACATGCTTCCTCACTTACCACACCCTTTCATCATCTTTTCAAGGTACTTTTTTCCAGCCCAATTCTCTGATCTTTATTTAGGAGGCTTTGAATAAGCTGATTGATTAGCTTATTTAGCACGCGTTTAATGGATGTTTATGCCTTCAGATATGGACGTAGAAGATGACATTAAGAGTCCGGAAAAGAAGCGAAAGGAGGGGGAAAGCATCACTCTCCCTCCATTTGGTCTGGCCACTTACAAGATGCAAGGAAACGTGTGGGTCTCAGGCAATTGCGGCCAGGACCAAGATAGGCTAGTGTCACT
Source organism: Salix purpurea (assembly GCA_027405865.1). Taxonomy (NCBI): domain Eukaryota; kingdom Viridiplantae; phylum Streptophyta; class Magnoliopsida; order Malpighiales; family Salicaceae; genus Salix; species Salix purpurea. Next base: position 6,025,463 of record JAOWLH010000016.1, on the reverse strand, counting down.
TTTAAGCGTGGCAGATTCATGGCTAAAGCAACTAATGGTCCAGCATCATGACTTCAATTACTTCACGAGGATTAACTAAGACCTTAACTCTAAGATTTCACCTCTGTTACTTCCCCTTAATAGGGTGATTAATCACTAAAATCCTCCTCTTTTTGTTCGATCTCCAGCGTGATAGCGTGGATGTCGTGTCTGAGGACTCTAGTTAGTTCTTTCTCATAACCATGCTCAGGTTTCAGCCAGCCAGTTTCGACGAGGTTTGATTAGCATATAGGCTATGCGAGTTTGAGTGAATCCTCTTCTTCTGCTGTTGAAGAGGTAAATGGGGCCATCTGTGCATAGTGATGGACGAGGTCCTTGTGAGATATAGGATTAGTGTCTCTTGAACTTTCTAATATTGTGCAACACTTTTTCTTGAGAGTTATGAAATCGTTGAAAATGAGGAAATTATTGCTACTTTTGAAAGCTCCCTGCATGTCTCTAAAGTTACAGCAACTTACAGGCGTGTGAATGTGCTTCTGGATTTTCCAGCACAGCACTCTCGTGATCATTATTATAAATCTATTGTTTTTTTGCATCATGAATCACTTATAGTGGCATATGAGTGAGTGAGTTTGGTTGAAGTTAATTTTAAAAGTGTTTTTCATTCAGAAATATATTAAAATAATTGATCAGATCAATTGGGACTAAGAGCCTATTTGGGAGAGCTGTTGCGGGCTTGCGGCAGTTTTTCAAAGTGCTTTTCGTGCTGAAATACATTAAAATGATGTTTTTTTATTTTTTAAAAATTATTTTTGACATTAGCACATCAAAATGATCTAAAAACATCAAAACATATTCATTTAAAATGAAAAAAAAAATTGTATTTTTTGGAAACGGTGTTTGAAACGCCGTCCCAAACGGGCACTAACATGAGTTTAATAGCCATAATGACGAGTTTAGTTTTTGTAAAATACCACCTATCCATAAATATAAAAATCAAATATTTACAAAAAAATGTTGAAGCTCGAAGATGAGTCTATAAAAATGGGTTCTTGATAGTGCTGCTATAAAATCCCACTATAATTCTGTTATTGACTTCTTCGGCTGTAATTTCTAAACAATTATTGCCCATTAACACATGCTTGTGCCTATGACTTGGGGTGCATGCTTGCATTGAAGCTCATGTCAGTGGATACAAATGATAAAATCCTTGAAGTTTTAATTTTATTCAATTGACTCCCACACAACCAACTTGCATTATGATCCCTTTATATACAATTTCAGTTCAGTACCTCAACTAACTGAACTTTCAATCTAACCGAATTCAACTAACTATAACAGAAAATGCAACAACCTTTAATAACAACTAATTCATCTCAACATACCCTCCCTTAAACTAAATCAGTTTACAAGTTTAGGTACGTCACATACTCCCAATTGCTTTCTTAGATTTACAAAAGTATCTAGTTTCAATGGCTTGGTCATAATGTCTGCAACTTGTTCTTGCGAGCTGCAATATTTCAGCTCTATCTCTCAATCCTTTGCCAAGTCACGAAGAAAGTGATACTTGACAGCTATATGCTTGCTCCTCCCGTGCATTACTGGATTCTTCGATAGCTTGATCGTAGAGGAATTATCACAATATATCACGCAACCCTTTTGATTCCACTGCAGTTGCCCAAGTATCCTTTGCATCCAAATAGCTTGGCATGCGCATGCTGCTGCAGAAATGAACTCAGCTTCTGTGGTTGAGAGGGTGACTATTGCTTGCTTCTTCGAACTCCACGCGACTGTCCCATAACTCATCCTGAACACATATCCTGAGGTGCTTCTTCTATCATCTACATCACTTGCATAGTCACTGTCAGAATAAGCAATTAATCCATCTGTCTATCTTCTCTTCTGGTAACATATGCCCAATTCAGTAGTGCCTCTCAAGTATCTCAATACTCTTTTCACTGCTTGCATATGAAGTTCAGTGGGCTTCTCCATGTATCTGCTTACCAAACTCATCACATACATGAAATTAGGTCTCGACACAGTCAAGTACATTAAAATCCCAATCATATGTTTATACTTGGTCGAGTCAACCTTAATTCCATCTTCATCCCTTGTCAACTTACAGCTTGGTACTATTGGAGTTTTGGTAGGATTGCTGTTTTCCATACCAAATCTCTGAATATTTCTTGAGCATACTTCCTTTGACTCATGTAGATACCCTTGCTGTTTTGGACTACTTCCACTCCTAGGAAGTACTTCATTTTCCCCAAATCTGTCATGTCAAACTCATTCTTCATTGACATCTTGAATTCATTGATCATCTCCTCATCATTACCAGTGAATATCAGATCATCCATATATATACTAACAACCAACACCTTGCCTTCTTCAGTCTTAGTGAATAATGTGTGTTCACTAGGACATTTTTCAAAACCAAACTCAACAAAATATGCTTCTATTCGGCTATACCAAGCCCTTGGTGCTTGCTTCAAACCATACAGTGCTTTGTTAAGTTTGAATACCTTCCCTTCTTCCCCTTTCCTTATAAACCCCTTAGGTTGCTCAATGTACACAGTCTCCTTCAACTCTCCATTCAAGAAAGCACTCTTCACATGTAACTGATATATGCTCCAATCATGATAAGCTGCCACTGCCATAATCAACCTTATGGTGTCCCATCTTGCAACATGAGCAAACACTCCTGTGCAATTAATTCCATACTTCTAAGCATACCCTAACACAACCAGCCTAGCCTTGTGCTTATCCACCTCTCCTTTTTCATTCAACTTGGTTTTGTAAATACACTTCACCCCTATGGCTTTGGTGTGACTTGGTAATTCTGTCAAAACCCAAGTTTTGTTCTTCTCTATGGCTTGTATTTCAGCCACCATTGCTTGCTTCCATATAGGATTTCTTGCTGCTTCTTCATATGACTTTGGATCCCCAGCTTCTGTATACATGACCATGTTCTGTTCTTCCTCACTATCAGACAATCCCTCTCCTGAAACATGGTCTCTCATCCATCTCGGTTCTCTGCTCACTCTGCCCAGTGTCCTGCTAGCAGTATTGCCATCCATATTTCTGCCCTCATTTACTTCTTCAAGAAGTTCTTCTTGCACCCCTTCTTGTACCCCTTCTGCTGTGTTATTTACCCCTGCTGCATCAGTTTGGTTTTCCTCATTATTTTTCCATATTTTCATCTAAATCAGCCTCCAAGTCAGCCTCATCAGCACATACACTAGATCTGTCATCACCCTCAGAATCATCTCCCCACTCTAATATGCTGCTGCCAGGCTCCTTTTCAGTGGGTTTTCCCCATTTCCAGCTCTCCATTTCATCAAAAACCACATCTCTACTTATGACAATCTTTTTGGTTATTGGATTGTACATTCTATACCCCTTGGTCTCTTTACTCACCCCCAAATACACACACTTAGTGCTTTTATCATCTAGTTTCTTCCTTTTCTGATCCACATTATGCACATATCCTATGCATCCGAATACCCTAAGGTATTCTATAGATGATGTCACATTTCTCCATGCTTCCTCAAGAGTTTTATCATTTAAAGCCAAAGTTGGACTTCTATTCAACAAATAAATAGTCCAATTTACTGCCTCAAGCCAAAATTCTCTCGGCACATTCCTCTCAATCAACACACTCCTAACCATATTCATTATAGCCCTATTCTTCCTCTCGGCCACCCCATTCTGCTGGGGTGTATAGGCAGTTGTAAGTTGTCTACTTATACCATTCATTTCACAAAATGAGTTGAATTCCTCAGAATTAAACTCCCCCCTATCAGTCCTTAGGCTGCAAATATTCTCACCAATTTCTCTCTCAATCAGCACCTAAAACTTCTTAAAAATCATTAAAGCTTCTGATTTTTCAGTAATGAACTGCACCCGTATTTTCCTTGAGTAATCATCAATAAAAGTGATCAAATACCTCCTATTGCTGAGGGATATTGGGGTTATTAACCCACATATATCAGCATGAATCAGTTGCATCCTCCTAGAGGCTCTCCACTGACTCTGTTTTGGAAATGGATCCCTATGATGTTTTCCCAACACACATCCCTCACACAGTTTGGTAGGGGCTGTTATCAGTGACAGCCCCCTCACCATTTTCTTATGATACAAAGTTTTCAGCCCTTTGTAACTCAAATGGTCATATCTACAATGCCATAATTATGCCTCATCCTCAGCAACCAATTTAAAACAATTTTGTTCTCTAGCGACAGGTTCTCTAACAGATAAAGATGCTATCACTACAAACATTCTGTTTACTGACATTTCACTAGTCATAATCAATCCCCTAGACAAGTGAAACAGTTTGCACATATTATTTTTGATCAGTATAGTCAACCCTTTCTCTTGTAATTGACCTATACTCAACAAATTGTTTCTTAATTCAAGAATATAGTAGACTTGGGTAATAATTAGTGTTACCCCTTCCACTGTCATCCTAATACTCCCTATTCCCATTACCCCCATTCTGGAATTATTTCCTAACTTCACAGATTGTCTAAATCCTTCATCAATGTCTATCAACCATAATCTATTTCCAGTCATATGATTACTATAGCCAGAGTCTAAGAACCATACCTCATCTCAGCTTGCATGATTCAGTTCAACATGTGTCATCAAGAGCATTTCTTCCTCTTCCTCTAATTCGGCATAGTGTGCTCCTCTTTCCCACTCTGGACATTCGAACTGAAAGTGCCACAGCTTGTGGCACTTATAGCATTCGGTGAGTTCCTTGTTGTATTGGAACCTCCCTCTGCCTCTTCCCCTGCCTCGGGCCCCCTGGGGAAATTGAAACCACCTCCTTGACTGGATTATAGCTCCCTCTGCCCCTGCCTCTAGTTGTTTTTTCATCATAAACAACTTTGAGGGGCTTGATCATCTTCTCTGTACTTACTCATCCGTTGCTCATGGACTAGCAAACTCCCATGAAGCTCAACGATACTCAGTGTGTCCAAGTCATTCGACTCCTCCACAGAACACACAATGTAGTTAAATTTTGAGGTTAATGTTCTCAAAATCTTACCTACTATCACACCCTGCTCCATTTTTTCTCCATTAGTTCGCATTTTGTTCACCACTGTCAAGGTTCGTGAGATGTATTTGTCCACCTTTCCCCTTCCTTCATGCTCAGTAATTCGGACTCTCTTCTCAGGGCTTGTAACTGAGCCCTATGAACCTTGGTTGAACCTTGATACTTCTGCTTCATTGATTCCCAGATTGCCTGTGAAGAAGTTTTATCAAGGATCGTCTCCATTATTTCTCGATCAATTGCCTGGAACAGGCAATTTTTTATCTTCAAATCTTTGAGCTTTGTTTCTTCTAAACTCTTTCAATGAGCTTCACTCATTGCTGTTCCTCAAGCCATGGTTGGGATGCCATCTTCCACCAACGTCCACAGCTCCTTGCTCCTCAAGAAGTTCTCCATCATCATCGACCAGTGGTCATAATACCCGTTGAATCTTGGAATGGCAGCTTGTACAAATTTTTCTGTGTTATTGAGCATCTTCTCAGTACACAGAGAACGATTTGCACAAAAAATTGAATTTTTTCACTCTCACTCACTCTCGGTGTTTCTCTCTTTCTCTCGTGTTTCACTCGCTCGCACCTCTCTGTGTTTCACTCTTTCTCTCCTTGTTTTCACTCTCACTCTCACGATCTGCGGTGGTCTTCGGTGGTGGTGGATCTTCCGTCTTCTCCACCAATCAAGGATTTTTATGAATCGTTACTCTTGATTTCTTCTCAAATCAAGAGTTGCTTCTTCTTCTTCACTTCTGTCTTCTTTGGAAACACTGATTCTAGGCTCGATTTGAGCTCTTCGAACCGATTTCAGCTCTCTCAAAACCGATCTCCCTCTCACTTTCCTTTTCTTTGTCTCGGAAGCTTTCTTACTCTCTCTTCGTTTTATACCGGCTCTGATACCATTTGATAAAATCCTTGAAGTTTCATATTTTAGTTTTGATCTACAACAGGGGTTGTTGATGGTTAAATGAAATTCTTGCTCATTAATTCTTCAATGAAAGGGTTGTTTATTCAACAGCTCTCCTTGCCATTTCTCCAAGCTTCCTTGCTCTGTTTCTCAACTCCTCTGCTTCTTTACCTTCCATAATGGCCTTCTCTATGGCACCTTTCTTCACAAATTATTTTCGAAGGCCGAAAGGGTTAAATTATTTTCGAAGTCTGAAAGTATTTTTTAAAAGCAATTATTTAATTATATAAATTATTTATATTTATTGTATAATTATACTATATACAAAATAATTGTATTATATTTAAAATAATATATAAAAAATAGCTATTTTAAATAATTATATTTATATTATTAAAAAAATTATTTTATCAATTTAGCTTTCTAAAATAGCATTTTGCATTGGAGTTGCTCTTATCTTTTATCAGTTGTGTCCTTATATTTAAGCAATTGGGTTCAAAATGCATCTAGGAATCATCAATCTGATCCTTTCATCCACAAATATACTTTGTAGTCATCTTTAGGTGTGGACTCAGATGAGAGACTTCTTAAGCCAATTTTTCATGGACAAATCCAATTAAGAGTTCTTGTGACCGATTGGTTAAAAGTTATAGCTAGGATTGGGACCGAATTTATAAAACAATTAAAAAATATTGTCTAATTATTCTTGATACTATAGAAATTAATTAATTAGCAATTAAGAATTTCAAGTCATGAAGCTCCTTTACATAATATGTGGTCCATTTATTTTAAAATATAAAATTTGTTTCTTCTATTTATTCTGAGAATTTAAAAATCATTATAGAAAGAGCATCTAGGTTTCGAAGCAGCACTAAAGCTTCTCTATCAGCAAAGCTATAAATACACAAACCATAGAATATTCATAACAATTAGACAAACATTTACTGGTTTTGAGTACCTCAAAAGGTTTTGAATCCAAGAACACAGAATCACTGCACTGGTGGATGCTCTTGGAGCACTGAGAAGCTTTAGGGAGAGTTCTAGCAACTCATATGAGGTCAAACAGCTTTTCTGAAAAGAACCTCTGCTCCTTCGAAAGGTGTTCTCCATCTTTTCCAAAATCTTTACATTCTTAAGGAAAAGTGCACCACCTGAACATGTTTTAAATCATCACTTATTAACTATAGTATTGTTATTTTTTAATAAAATTTATTATTATTAAAAATTCATTCTAGCAGAATGCTTTTTTGTATCTTTGAGGTTATTCTATAAACATAATAATATTGTATTGTGTTTTTAAATTACTTAAACTATGAAAGAAATGGCAGTTGGCTTTTCACAAAAGAAATTATACTCTTAAGTAATAGTTTTCTTCCCTAATCATATTTTGATGCCATCTCTTGATCAGCTGCGTACATGCAGTCTGCCGAGACTTGGGATTTTCTTGGCCAACTGTCTTATTATTATACACCTAAAAGATAACGCAATTTTGAACAATAAAACACTGTTCATCGTGACTCATAGTCACTATTCATGTGCAGTTTGACCCGGTGCTTCGCGGGTGTATGTCCACTTTTTTTTTTCAATTTTGAACAGTGTATTAACGAAATTAGCCCCCGAAAAAGACAAAAAGCACCGCCATTTTCAGGGGCTGGACGGTCATTGACCGTTTCCGGTCCGGTCCGGCCGAGCGGTTTTTTTTTTTTTAATATTTCTCCAAATAGTGCAGTCACCGTTTTAGCCCTCGAAAATGACAAAATAACGCACAGGGTGGGAGGGGCAAAATGGTAATTAGCCAATTTTTTAATTCTTTTTCGCTCCGGATTACTGTTGGCGCGTCCCATCACGCGCCGTCCATTTCCGCGCTCACGCGTGTTTCGTGCGGCGCGTGCGTTGTCTTAAGGCGTCCGAAAATGAGCAACCGACGCCTAGAACGATGTTTCGCCATGCTCTCTTCCACATGGGGCGGCGCGTGTATACATGTGGTTCCCAGGTACGTGTCAATGGTCGTTTGAATTTCCCCCCTCATTTCTCTCTCCTCTTGCGCAAGCTGACGTCAGCGAAACAATGTTTTTGGCAAAGTTCATTTCAGTCCCTGCACGACCGAATTTGTTGTTCTGGCCCTTATTGCAATTATATAAGTTTTGATTTGTTTCAATTGCGTCATTCAATTCAAAATCATTGTAATATATAGTTTCAGTTCGGTTCTCCTACTTTTAATTTCCGGATTGGCTGTAAATAGCTCAATAAATTCGGTACACAAGTTTCGATTTTTTCAACTTTGTCCTTTGATTTAAATTGATAATAAATGTTGTTTCCATTTCAGCCCTTCGACTTTTAATTTTTCAATTTAATCCCTTTATATTTGATTTTCATTTCAGCCCTTATACTTTTATTTTTTTATATTTCAGGAATAATCCCTAATTTTGTCCATGTATATATAAGTGTACTTAACACAATAATAATAATAATAATAATAATAATAATAATAATAATAATAATAATAATAATAATAATAATTCAATTGTTTTTCTTGCTTACTCTTTTGTTAATATTTTTTTCCTCTGGATAATTTAATAATTTTTATTGTTTTGACAGTAATAGCAATGATAATTTTTTTTATTTTATTTTTTTGTTTTATCTTTTGTTAAAGTTTCTTGAATATTTTTAGTCTATCATTAATTATATATTCTAATATTTATTGAATATTATCGCATAAGAATATATATAGGGAGAAGAAAACGTGACCTAGGATTTTTTGAATAAAAAAAATTAATATCATTATTCTTAAATACATTTAATATAATCATATAATAAATAAATCGGATAACATAAAAAAAATTTGTCTTCGAATTTTAATTTTGTACTTAACACAATAATAATAATAATAATAATAATAATAATAATAATAATAATAATAATAATAATAATAATAATATCGCCTAAAAATATATTGAGAGAGAGGAAAAATGACCTACGATTTTTTGAAGGACAGAAATTCATATCATGTTTTCTTAAATATATTTAATATAATAATATGATTAATAAATCTTATATAAAAAAAAATTGGCTTCAAAATTTAATTTTGTGCTCTTTATTTAAGTTTATTTCTGTACAAGAATTTCCAATGTTTTCATTTTTAATATTTTAGATCTAAAATTAATGGAAAAAATAAACACCTCAAAAAAAAAAATATTGACAAATTTACCTGTAATATCTACAAGTCAAATTAAAAAATATACAAGTCACTTCCCGTTTCCATTAGACTGTTCTTTTTAGACGGAAAATAAATAATTATAGCACACAAAAAAATTAAGTTTATGTTTTAAAAACAAATTATAATATTTTTATTTCTAATATGTCTGATATTTATTGAATATTATCGTCTAAAAATATATTGAGAGAGAGGAAAAATGACTTTGGATTTTTTGAAGGACAAAAATTCATATCAGTATTCTTAAATATAATTATACTAACTAAATATTAAAATAATAAAATACAATACATATAAAAACAATCAATTTTCTAAATAGATAAAAAAAACCCGCCACATCGCGCGGGTATACCGCTCGTATTTTACTAAAAAGGTTCAATAATTCGTAATAAAGTGTTTTTATTCATATTGATCAAGAATTATATCTACGTTTATTTTTTATTATTTTTATAGAAAAAAATGTTGTTTTTGTAGATTTTTTTAAAAGTAATTCTAACAAAATATCCAAATTGAGAATTCATAGTTATTTGACCCGTAAGATATTTTTTTCCCAATAAAAAAATTAAATACATGCTTTTTCAACACGTTTTTTTAGTTAAAACTTATAAGTGAAAATAAAAACATTTATGTATATATATAATTAAATAAATTGAGAGCTATATTTGTTAATAAATAAAAAGAAAAAGTTAAAAACTATAATTAAAAATAAATCTGAAAAAATCAAGAAAAAAATATAGATCAAGATATTTAATCTTGCAAGATGAAATATTTACCATTTTTATTTAATCAAATGACAATAGAAATATACATACATTAACTTGATTGGATGCATATATTTATTTGTTTAAATAAAATCATCCAAAAACAATCAAATTATAGACAAAAAACTATATATTAAAAAATTAAATACATAAAATTAAAAGAGACTTTATAAAAAAATAATTTTGAAAAATATAAAAGGCATTAATTGTTTTAAAAATAGAAAAAAAATAATTTTAAAAAAAGAAGGTTAAAGGTTGTTGGGTCTAGATAGCCAAGTTAGCCTGCTTCACTCATTTTGTCACGGCCTGTCAAGGTAGGCTCGCGCGCTTGAGTTTTTATTTTTTACGTTGCATCCAATTTTATTTTTGTCGGTTGTTAGGCTCTGGGATGCGAGCTTATTTGTTTTAGGGCTTGACTAAGTAGAGCCTTCTTGTTAGTAAGGGATTGAAGTGACCCATTGATAATCTATCCAAGTTTCCTTCTGTAAATGGGCACTGTGGCCTCGTATGAGACAGTAAGTTCACTGTTTTCATTTCAGCAAGATCCTATACTTAAAACCAAAGTTTTCAGTTTCGCAGTATTTCAGTTTTGGAATGTTTTGACATGCTGTTTTGAGAGGTTGTATTGTTTATATATAATTAATTATATATATAAAAAATTAAAAAGCAAAAAAAATTAAATATAATTTTTATTTTTATAAAATCAAAGTTGATGCAACAATTTTATTTTTTATAATATATATTTTTTTAATTTTTATTATTTTGATTTTGGTTCTCAAATTTTCAATATATCTCAAAAATAATATATATATATATATATATATATATATATATATATAAAGCCAAAACGGCACAGACAAAGTAATACTGGCACGTTTCAGCCAGTGTTTGGCTGAAAATCCAGAACGACCCAAAATTTAAACCGAGATAAAAATGACGCCGTTTTATCTTTTTTTTTTAAATGGTATGAAAAATTTCGGCAAACAGAAAAACAAAATGACAATTATACTTAAGTTCTAACAATGCAAGATAGCTAATACAACTCTTATAAATCGGGGTAGATTGGAGTGCCCTTAGCAAAATCGGGTGTAATTATATTGCAGAAATAGAAAAGAGAACAAGGTGTAGCTAATATAAATTGATGACACAAAATTAACACCCCATTATTCATGTGATAATCTCTACTTGTTTTTTTGAGTCTCCATCTGCTAAGAATCATTACAATGCTAAAATAAAGAACAAGACAACAATGAAAAACCTCTCTCGCACATAATTTTTTTGATTATCCACTCGTTTCATTCCTTTAATCTCTAACACTGCAACAAACCTACTCGTTATAAGGAGGAAGGTGGGGCAATGGGAAATGGACTCCACTGATTAAGCGAGCACTAAAGAGTGATTAGATTGTCTTAATACTTGTATTGTGATGCGCATCAAATGTACAAAAATAAAGATAAAAAAAATATAATTGACAACAAACAAAAAGATTTTAAAAAATACATCTAAGTTTTTTTTTTATAAAATTTAGAAATAGTAGCTCCGTAAATGTAATGTCGAAAATTCTTGTAAATGATCCCACACACAAGGAAGAAGAAGCTCAAACCAATGAGACAAATGCTGATGGCAAACCCCAATACAGGTTCTAGAACTGCATATGTACCTGTGATGAATGTGATAATCATTGTACCCATGCCAATCATGGTCAACAACATGGCCAACTCAAATAAGTTCACAGTGGTTTTATCAGCTTCAGTGTTTTCCTTAATGGAACCTTGATAAAACGCCAACAAAAAGTGGATAAAGATAGCCGAAATTGAGAGCACCATTGATATTGTATCTGATATGAGAAACACTATGAAAGCAACTTTTTTAGCTAGAATTGCAGTGCCTTGGTCGCTCTTGTAACTGCCAGGTAGGGTGAATGGTGCTGCAAATGTTACCGTTGCTATCAGCGCTGCAACTACTAGATGAGACTCTCTTGCTTTATTAAAAGCCTCCTCTCTGTTTTTCATTCTCTCCATTCTCTCCTTGATTTTCTCTCTCTCCTCGGTTTCGTCTCTTCTATAAGGAAAAAAAAAGGACCGAAGCCAAACGGTCCACTGCCAACATCTTTAAAGGATTCTATGATCTCTTCCTGCAAAATATAATAGGAGATATCATTTTTAGCTAACTATCAAATATCAACTCCTGAGCCTTTGTTTTTGTTTGCAGTCAAGTCTTTTTTGTTGCTGTAAATATTATAGATAATAAGCAGGTTACAAAATACTAATTTCCTAGGAGGGGTAACCCAATAATATATTATTGTTTATTGTCTATTTGATTTTTCAACTTTAACTTCCTGTCTTCAAAAAGAATTGGGGTCTGAAGTATTTATTTTTCTATTTTTGTTGTAAACTTGTTTATTTTTGTGTTTTAAACGTGTTATTAAATAACTTTAAATTTTTATTTTTATTTTTTTGCTTCAAATGATTTTTTTTAAATATTTTTATATTATTATTTTCATATGGTGATGTAAAAAATAATTATTTTAAAAAAAAAATACTATTTTGATGTATTTTTAAATAAAAAACATTTTAAAAAGTAACTGTTATACCCCTTAAATAAACTGGTTAATTATTTCAATTGATTTTATTTAATTTTAATTCTTTTCCATTTGTGTTTGTGTGTGTGTATGTGTGTGTGTGTGTATATATATATATATATATTGTTTTAATGGATGCATGCATTAATTATCACAACAGTTAATTCATAGAGGATTGATTACCTGTATCTCACCAAAATCTCCAGTAGATATGTTTGCGATGCTTAGCTGTTGCTTATTAAGACCATATATTCCACTCTCTTCATCAAAGTAATGATTCCATTCCTCATGCTTGTGCGTTAAAGCAGCAATTAGATGGAAAGGCGTGTTTCCTTTGTCATCCTTCTCCGTTTTAAGTCTCTCAAGTTCTGGAATCCTCAGACATTCCTTGAATGCGTAGCTGCTTTGACTGGCCACCACATAGTGAAGGGCATTCCAACCTCTACTATCAACTAAATCACAACAAGTTGGACAACGGGAAACAATCTCTTTCATTATGTGTACGTGTCCTTGAATGGCAGCAATGTGAAAAGCTGTTCACTTCTTCTCTTTTTCAGCAATGTAGGCTGCGGACGCATCACATTCTAGTAATGCTTTCACTGTTGAAATATCATAGAAATAGGCAACGTAGTGAAGTGGTGTCCAACCATTCTCATCAGTTGCTGTTGTCAATTTCTTTTCTTTTCTTAATATCTTTATTGTTGTCACTGAAACCAACAAACCAACAAAAGTTTCCCTTCATAAACAACAGAGATTTCACATAGTCTATATGAATTACTATATATATATATATAAATATCCATTACTTAAACTCACAAAGAATTTTAGTGGTTTCTGTTTTTTTTTTTTTTAAAAACGAAGCTAATTGTGAAGCAAACAGAGAGATATATAAAATCAAATATATGTGGCTTTTAAATTATAGTTTACGCGATTATATATAAATTAATTTATTCTCCACACTTCAGCACAAATTACTCCTACCATGATCTCCCTTGGTGATTGCCGCGTGTAGAGCAGTTCTACCATTAGGGCCGCCATAGTCCACTGAAATGCAATTTCTTAGGATTTCATCGATCACCTTACTATGTTGTCGTCTCCGACCAACGGAGGCAGCAATATAAAGTGTAGTTTCTCCGTGAACATTGGCGGAATATGAAAAGTCAGGGTCCTTTTTAGTCAATATTTGCACCACATGGCGCTGCGCATTTCGAGCGGCCTCGTGCAACGCTGTATCTCCCTCTCCATTGGTCATCCTCAACATCATCATAGCTGTTGTTACTCCGCTCTTCGAATCTGCATGTGGAGCTTTTGCTCGGTCAATGAGGACTTTGACCACATTGGAATGGCCATATTTTGCTGCCAAATGGAGGGGGGTTTCTCCTTTTTTATTGGCTTGCAATAACAGTGGTGGACACATTTCAAGAATTATATCAACAAAATCAGTGAATTCTGGTTCCCTCCGTTGGTTTCTCAAGTAGACATGAAGAATGGTGCTCTCGTCTGGAGTCAATAACCGATCAAGGCAGGTTTGATCAAGGCAGATAAAAATAATATAAATGATAACTGATTTTGCAACCAACCAAAAGATTTAAAAAAAGTACATCTGAGTTTTATTTGATAGAAAAATTAGAATTGGTTGTTTTGCTAGTAAATCTAATGTCGTCATTCATTGCTCATATAATGTAGTCAATCTAATTTTTTCGATCCATGACAATGAAACACGACACTAAAATCACAAAGAAGAAGAAGCTCAAACCAATGAGACAAATGCTGACGGCAAGCCTCAAGACAGGTTCTAGAACTGCATATGTGCCTGTAATGAATGCGATAATCATTGCCCACATGGCAACGATGGTAAAAAACCTGGCCAAGAAAAATAACTTCGCAGTGGTTCGACTATGCAAACCTTGACGAAACGCCAATATAAAGTGGATAAAGACGGCCGAAATTGAGAGCACCAATGATATTGCATCTGATATAACAAATACTATGAAAGCAACTTTTTTAACTAGAATCGCAGTGCCTTGGTCGCTCTTGTAACCGCCAGGTAGGGTGAATGCTGCTGCAAATGTTACCGTTGCTATCAGCGCCGCAACTACTAGATGAGACTCTCTTTGTTTATTCAGAGCTTCCTCTCTATTTTTCACTCTCTCTCTTTTAAAATGAAAGGGGCTGTATCCAAACGGTCCACTACCAACATCTTCAAGGGATTCTATGATCTCTTTCTGCAAAATATAATTTTTAGCTAATTATCAAATATCAACTCCTGAGCCTTTGTTTTTGTTTGCAATCAAATCTTTTTTGTTGCTGTAAATATTAACAGATAACAAATACTAATTTCCTAGGAGGGGTAACTCAATAATATATTATTGTTTATTGTCTATTTGATTTTTCAATCTCTCTACAAAAAGAATTGGGGTCTAAAGTATTGATTTTTGTGTTTTTCTTGTTGAATTGTTTATTTTTATATTTTTAAGTATTATTAAAAAATAATTGTTTTTTATATTATTTTGATGTATTTTAAATAAAAAACATTTTAAAAAGTAAATGTTATACCCTTTAAATAAAATGTTTAATTATTTCAATTGATTTTATTCTTTTCCATTTATATATATATATATATATATATATATATATATGGTTTTAATGGATGCATTAATTATCACAACAGTTAATTCATAGAGGAATGATTACCTGTATCTCACCAAAATCGCCTCTACGTATGTTCATGATGCTTAGCTCTTGCTTATTAAGACCATATATTCCACTCTCTTCATCAAAATAATGATCCCATTCCTCATGATTGTGCGTTGAAGCAGCAATTAGATGGAAAGGCGTGTTTCCTTTGTCATCCTTCTCCGTTTTAAGTCTCTCAAGTTCTGGAATCCTCCTCAGACATGCATTCAATGCGTAGCTGTTTTGACTGGCCACCGCATAGTGAAGGGCATTCCAACCTCTGCTATCAACTAGATCACAACAAGCTGGACAACTAGAAACAATCTCTTTCATTACCTCTACTTCTCCTTGCATGGCAGCAATGTGAAGAGCTGTTCTCTTCTTCTCTTTTTCAGCAATGTAGGCTGCGGACGCATCATATTCTAGCAATGCTACCACTATTAAATTACCAGAAATACCTAACGTACGACAGAAATAGGCAGCGTAGTGAAGTGGTGTCCAACCATTCTCATCGGTTGCTTTTGTTAATTTCTTTTCTTTTCTTAATATCTTTCTTGTTGTCACTGAAACGAACAAAACAATGAGTAAGAGTTTCCCTTCATGAACAATAGAGATTTCACATATTCTATATATTCTATGTATATCCATTACTTAAACTCACAGAACTTTAATGGTTTCTGTTTTTTTTTTTAAAAAAGTTAATTGTGAAGCAAACATAGAGATATATAATTTCAAATATATGTGGCTTTTGAATTATAGTTGACACGATTATATATATAAATTAATTTATTCTCCAGACTTCAGCACAAATTAGTCATACCATCATCTCGAGCGGTGATTGCAGCGTGTAGAGCAGTTCTACCATTAGGGCCGTCATAGTCCACTGAAATGCAATTTCTTAGGATTTCATCGATCACCTTACCTTGCTCTGGTCTCTGACGATAGCTAACGGAAGCAGCAATAAAAAGTGGAGTTTCTCCGTGAACATTGGCGGAATATGAAAAGTCAGGGTCCTCTTTCGTCAATATTTCCACCACACGGCCCCGCGCATTTCGAGCTGCCTCGTGCAACGCAGTATCTCCCTCTCCATTGGTCATCCTCAACATCATCTTAGCTGCTGTTACTCCGCTCTCCGGATCTGCAGGTAGAGCTTTTGCTCGGTCAACGAGGACTCTGACCACATTGGAATGGCCATATTTTGCTGCCAAATGGAGGGGGGTTTCTCCTTTTTTATTGGCTTGCAATAACAGTGCTGGACACCTTTCAAGAATTTTAACAACAAAATAAGCGGATCTCGGCTCCCCCCTTTGGTTTCTCAAGTAGACATGAAGAATGGTGCTCTCGTCTGGAGTCAACAACCGATCAAGGCAGGTTTGATCATTCTCGAAGCGAACGATATCGCCTGCTCCTGCAGCTTTGTACAGGACAGGATCGATATAGATGATGCTATTCATTTCCTCACAAGGATCCATTTTGTAGTGTAGAGAAACAAAACAAGGGGAGGAGAAACCACTGTGGCACAAAGGTGCTGATTTCTTTGGTTTTTATAGAAAGAAAAATCTAGATAGCAGACAGTGTTAACATTATTACATTTCTTTTCCATTTTTATTTTTTGTTGCAATATCTTTTCTTTTTCCCTGCTGGAAAGTTCTGCTTTAAAAAAAATAAGAAGGGAAAATATTATCAAAATAACTACTTTACCATCACAAACATTTGAAAACATATAAAGTTCAGTTTCCCTCCTTTCTTTTCAAATTTCTTCCAATTTTCATTTTTGTAATCATTGAAAATCCATACGAAGCAGATCCAGAAAATGAAAACATTAAAAGAAAACATCAAAATTTGATGTATCTGAGTGTCAAATTATCAATATTCTCTGCTTATAAAAGAGGGGGAAAAGATAAAAAAAAAAAATATGCTAACATAATCACATTTCTTTTTCTTTTTACTTTTGTAATCATTGAAAATCCATACGAAGCAGATCCAGAAAATGAAAACATTAAAAGAAAACAGTGCCAAAGCAATCAAAACCCAGATCTCCACCCCCGCCAATTCCGACGATGCATCTAATGTTCGTTCCAACCCAATGAACATTAGATACATCATCGAGAGGCCCTACGATTCACAGAATTTGTTCAGATTTTCTAGTGATTTTCACTGTGGATGAGAAGATGCTCCACAGATCATGTTTCCAAAGAAGAACGCAAAAGTAAAAAGAAAAAGAAATGTGATTGTGTTAGCATTTTTTTTTTAATCTTTTCCCCCTCTTTTATAAGCAGAGAATATTGATAATTTGACACTCAGATACATCAAAATATCTCGCTCTACTAATATTTTTGGGAAAGAAATCAGATTTTTGTGAACATTTGTTTGTAGAATGTGCTGGATTAATCATTACTTTATTGATTAACTATCTGGAATACTGTCATGCTAAGATTATAATTGTTGATTAATTTATAATTCTTATAATTAAAGAAACTAGAGATGAATGCTTCTATAATAATGTTGTCTACGCTCTTGAGCTTGACAAATGCTCAAATGTGAATAAATCAGTTGTCTGCCTAATTGTTTTTTAGGACAATAAAAAGTTTTCATAAAGAATTTATTGTTGATTCTCTTTTATAAAGCATAACTTCCTCGCAAGGGCAAAGGATTTTGAAACACAAAACTGAAAGGAAAACGATTACTATGCCAATAACAGAACAAATTTGTTTTCTTTAAATTAAGATGGTATTTAAAAGTGTAGAAATAATTATTTTTAAAAATATTTTTTGTTTAAAAATACATGTAAATACTTTTTAAATATGTTCATCTCTATAATATTTAAGTAATTGTTTTTAACTTAAAATATTGCACATACATTCATTATTATTATTATTATTATTTATGAAAAATAATTATTTTTTAAAATTGGTGATACAAACTTTGATATTAATTATTAGAAACTATCTAATTATGTGACCAATAAATGTATGTTTATACATACACACCAATAAGTTCATTAATCTAGAATAATGTCATGCTAATATTATATAAATTATATAAGTTCAGTCGTTGATTAGTATATAATGTTTAAGTAGTTTTTTTCTTGCTTATCATAAAAGACACTAGAGATTAAATGTTTCTATCATAATAGGATAATATCTACTAGTTTTTTTATGTTGTCTGTCGCGACGATGATTTTTCATGTTTCGCGCCTTGCCATCCCCGGATTGGGGAGACTACGGCACGCGATGAAAAAGTGGTTTGTTTTATAATCATAAAATTACAACTATAATTATAAAAAGTTGTCACCTAGTATTAAGGTCACTAGGAACCTAGTGGTCTGCGAGAGTCTGAGCAAGGGGACTTGTGCAAGGAGAAGACGCATCACCTCTGGTGCACCCTACTTAAGGCAAGCTGCATTGTTGTTTGATTGTTTTTCTAAGTTTAATTTTTTCATTGTCTTTTCTAAAGTTTGACATAGATCTCTCTTCGTGAGAGAATCTCTACCTCATTAGGAGTTGAAAGACTAACCAAAAAACATTTACACTGCATTTAAAAAACATTTTTTTAACTATCTGCGAGTGTACTTTACAATGTAATTTTACACTCCGATAGCTAAGACAATAATTGTTAAATTATTTTGATATTTTGGCCATATTCCAACGGATAATCATAAATTGATTACGATATCCAATTTTTGTTCAAATTATGAGAAAGATGCAACATGTATTTTTTTTACGAAAAATATGTTTAGAATTCGGCCGTATGTACAAAAACAACATATTTTTTTTGTTTTTTTAAATGCAATTTTTTATTTTTTAATTACTCTAATTTTTTATTATTAAAATCGGGCTCGGCCTGACCCAACTAAATGGGTCTGCCCAGCCAAGTTGGGCCAAGGGCCCAGCTATGATAGACTTGGGATGGGATGGGCTGAGAGTAGCCCAGCCCACCCCAAACACACACACACGCTGCATGAATTAATTCATGCACGTGAACAGTAATAAGGTGGTCGGCCAACTACCATGAGAGGCTCACCTGCCACTGCTGCCGGGTAGAGGAGGCCACGGTGGTTGTCCATGTGGTGGCGTCGAAAATAGCGGCCTCCTGAAGTGGCGTGTCTGTTGTTGCCGTTTGCCCCTGCTGTTGTTGCTGCCTTGTCAGAGGTCACAGCTGGGTCAGTTCTGTGGAGGAGGAGCTAACAGTGGTGAGGGTGGTGGTGATAGGTGGGTGGCTGGTTGTTGTCGGTGGAGGAAGAGGCTGCTTGACGTGCTGGTTTTGAGAGAGAGAGAGAGAGTGGCACTGTCGGGGAGAGAGAGAAAGCACTGCAACAATTGTGAGGGAGATGGTGTTGCCGGAGCTGATGAAGATGAAGGGCTGCAGCTACTTGAGGAGAGAGAGAGGACCATCGGAGCTGTCAAATGGAGAGAGAGGGAGAGAGAACGTTGCAAACCAACGCTGCCAAGCTTTGCCGTTGCCGAAGAAGAAGAAGAAGACGATGGGCTACTGCGTGTGTGTGTTATTCCTGTTTTGTATTTCTGTGTTTTCTCCAGTTTAAATGGTCTCCCCTCTCCCCAGTTTACGATCGTCCCTCCAGTGTCAATTTTTCTCCCCCCTGTCTGTGTATTGTTTCCCCAGTTTTCACCCCCCGTTTAAAGACGATGGTATCCCCTCACTGTCTCAAAATTTTCTCCTCCATTCCCCCCCTCTTGCTTTGTTTTCTCCTGCTATTTATAGGCTAAGGAGGTAAGGTGCAGGCATGAGCTAGTGTCCAAAAAATGGTGTTTTTTAGTGGAAATGGGTAGCAGGGCATGGCAAAGCATGGCTTCCGGCATGGTGCGACATGGCTCTAGTGAGGTTTGGACAGTTTTGGTTTTGGTTATTTAATAATAATAATAATAATATAAAATATACTGGAAAAAAAGGTTTGTTACAAAAAGATTTTTTTTTACGGAAGAATGATGTTTTTATCTTCAATTTTGGCTTCTGATTTCACCCAAAAAGTTTTGTCACCGAAAATTTCGATCTTCTCAATTTAACCAAAATTAGGCTTCCAAACTTAATTTCCCACCAATTAAGACCTTAATAAAATTAATTTGACTCATTTAAAGTATAATTAAGCCCTTGTGCTTAATTAAATCCTTCAATTGGGCTCTCAATTAATTTTGAAGCATAATTACACTTTAAATTGGCCGATGATTAAATCAAATTGGCTCATAAAAATATAATTTTGTCTTTTTACTTAACTTTTACGCAAATTTATCCAATAATGAATTATTTTAGTCTTGAATCTGCATTTTTCTTCATTTCTAGGCAAAAAAGAGGTACGACCGGGCTTTCGAAAACGTTCAAAATTTCCACCTTTATTTTTCTACCAACGTTAACCCCTTTTATTTGTTTTTGTTATTTTTAGGTACATTTTGGGGAATAACCCAGAAATTGGGTTATGACATTGTCTATGCTCTTGAACTTGCGAAATGCTCAAATATGAAATAATCACTTGTTTACCTAGTTTTTTTAGGACAATAAAAAATTTTCAATTTTTTTTTATTGTTAATTCCCTAATATAAAGCATAATTTTATAGCAAAGCAAGGGATTTTGGAATATAAAAGTGAAAAGAAAAGAATCTAGCATTTTTTTCTGATGCTTAGACACTCATATGAGTTAAAGTATCTGGCTACATAAATTTTTATTGGACTTAAAAAGTGAATCAAACACACGCATGTACAAGCAAACGCCTGCATGCATGTATAAACTAAAATAACATAGTAATTATTGGATATACATTCATAAAACATTAATGTAACTAAAGAATTTTATCATGATCTTTTAAAAAAATATTTGTTTTATATTTGTGACCAACAAATTATTTCAGAACAATGAGTATTTTATATATATATTGAATTTTATTTGATAGCAAATTTAGGATTGGATGTTTTCGTATGAAATTTTGTTCACAAATTTTAGCTAAAGATTTAAGTTTTTTGTCTCATTATTTAAAAAACATTTATTATTGTTATTGTTATTGTTATTGTTATTGTATGAAGAAAAAGATCAAGACCAATTCTCCAATGCAAATTTGGATTTTTTTAAAAATAAAATAAATAATATATAGAGGTCACATATTGGTTAAAAAAATTAATTTCTATTTAGTATGGAACGAGTGGTTACCCCGCGCGATGCGGCGAGTTTTTTTTATCTATGTAGAAAATTGATTGTTTTTTTATGTATTGCATTTTATTATTTTAATATTTAGTTAGTATAATTATATTTAAGAATACTAATATGAATTTTTGTCCTTCAAAAAATCTAAAGTCATTTTTCCTCTCTCTCAATATATTTTTAGGCGATAATATTCAATAAATATAAGACATATTAGAAATAAAAATATTGTAATTTGTTTTTAAAACATAAACTTAATTTTTTTTTGTGCTATAATTATTTATTTGCCGTCTAAAAAGAACAGTCTAATGGAAACGGGAAGTGACTTGTATATTTTTTAATTTGACTTGTAGATAATGCAGGTAAATTTGTCAATAATTTTTTTTTTGAGATGTATTTTTTTCCAGTAATATTTGATCTAAAATATTAAAAATGAAAACATTGGAAATTCCCCGCAAGCACTTTCAGAGGACTGACTGAATCAAATAGGACAGGCGGGCGGGAACGACGGAAACGGAGTTGCAAACTGCTACTAAGCACATGCTAATGAATTGAGAGATAAATTCATAAATCTATTTAAATATATGTATTTATATATATGTATTTTTTTCCTCTCTTTATATATCTATAGGCGATAATATTCAATTAAATTTTTTTTATGTTATTCGATTAATTCATTATATTATTAAATAAAATGTATTTAAGAATACTGATATTAATTTTTTTTATTCAAAAAATGCTAAGTCATGTTTTCTTCTCCCTATATATATTCCTATGCGATAATATTCAATAAATATTAGAACATATAATTAATGATAGACTAAAAATATTCAAGAAACTTTAACAAAAGATACAACAAAAAAATAAAATAAAAATAAAAATTAGCATTGCTATTACTGTCAAAACAATAAAAAAAATTTAAATTATCCGGAGGGAAAAAAATATAAACAAAAGAGTAAGCAAGAAAAACAATTAAATTATTATTATTATAATAATATTAATTATTATTATTATTATTATTATTATATTATTATTATTGTGTTAAGTACACAATTAAAATTCGAAAACAAATTTTTTCTATGTTATTCGATTTATTCATTATATCATTATATTAAATGTATTTAAGAATACTGATATTAATATTTTTTGTTCAAAAAATCATAGGTCATGTTTTCTTCTCCCTATATATATTCTTATGAGATAATATTCAATAAATATTAGAACATATAATTAATGAAAGACTAAAAATATCCTAGAAACTTTAAGAAAAGAAAAGAAAAATATCATTGTCATTACGGTCAAAACAATAAAAATTATTAAATTATACGGAGAAAAAAAATTTAACAAAAGAGTAAGTAAGAAAAACAATTAAATTATTATTATTATTATTATTATTATTATTATTATTATTATTATTATTATTATTATTATTATTATTATTATTGTGTTAAGTACAAAATTAAAATTCGAAGACAAATTTTTTTTTTATGTTATCCGATTTATTCATTATATGATTATATTAAATGTATTTAAGAATACTAATATTAAATTTTTTTTATTCAAAAAATCCTAGGTCATGTTTTCTTCTCCCTATATATATTCCTATGAGATAATATTCAATAAATATTAGAGCATATAATTAATGAAAGACTAAAAATATCTTAGAAACTTTAACAAAAGAAAAAAAAGAAATATCATTGTCATTACTGTCAAAACAATAAAAATTATTAAATTATACGGAGAAAAAAAAACATTAACAAAATAGCAAGCAAGAAAAACAATTCACATTAACAAAATAGTAAGCAAGAAAAACAATCAAATTATTATTATTATTATTATTATTATTATTATTATTATTATTATTATTGTTGTTGTTGTTGTTGTTGTTGTTGTGTTAATTACACTTATATATACATGGACAAAAGTAGGGAATATTCTAGAAATATAAAAAATAAAAGTATAAGGGCTGAAATGAAAATCAAATATAAAGGGATTAAATTGAAAAATTAAAAGTCCAAGGGCTGAAGGAAACCACATTTATTATCAATTTAAATCAGAGGACAAAGTTGAAAAAATCAAAACTTGTGTACCGAATTTATTGAGCTATTTACAGCCAAACCGAAAATTAAAAGTAGGAGGACCGAACTGAAACTATATATTATACTAATTTTGAATTTAAGGACGCAATTGAAACAAATCAAAACTAATATAATTGAAATAAGGGCCAAAACAACAAATTCGGGCGTTCAGGGACTGAAATGAACTTTGCCAAAAACATTGTCTCGCTGATGTCAGCATGCGCAGGAGGAGAGAGAAATGAGGGGGGGGAATTCAAACGTCCATTGACACGTACCTGGGCATAACATGTTTACACGCGCCGCCCCATGTGGAAGAGAGCATGGCGAAACATCGTTCTAGACGGCGTTTGATAATTTTTGGACGCCGTATGACGTAGCACGCGCCGCCCGAAAGACGCGTGCGCTCGGAAATGGATGGCGCGTGATGGGACGCGCCAACAGTAACCCGGAGCGAAAAATAATAAAAAATTAGCTAATTACCGTTTCAGCCCTCCCACCCTGTGCGTTATTTTGTCGTTATCGAGGGCTAAAACGGTGACTGCACTGTTTGAAGAATTATTAAAAAAAAAAAAAACCGCCCGGCCGAACCGGGCCGGACCGGAATGGCAAATTACCTCGGAGCCCCTGAAACCGGCGACGTTTTTTGTCTTTTTCGGGGGCTAATTTCGTTATTACACTGTTCATAGGCAGAAAAAACAAAAAAAAAAGGATGGTCGAACTCGCGCGACGCACGGAGGACAAAGCTCGCGTCCACAATGAAATGAGTCTGTGTGAATAGTGGCTCAACTGTGTTTTCCGAATCCTTTTAGTGTATTTGTTAATAATCAATTCTTATAAGATAGTTATCAATAATTAATATCATAGCAATCATCATGATTCTAAATAATAAAATATTTATGATAATGCAAATGTTTTTTTTAAACATTTGTTTTAGTCACAAACTTTGTTTGAGATCAATTTGAGACTATATATATATATATATATATATATATATATATATATATAACCGATAACTTTTATGGTAATATAATATCTATTAATAAATTTTTTTGATTGATTTAATAACCAAATTTGTTAATATAGAATATTATCATATTAGTATTATATAAAATGTATAAATAAAATTGTTGATTAATTTAGATATGATTAGCTCTAAAGCAATGCTTTTATCATAATAGGATGTTACATATTATGATATATGCTCTTGAACAAGAGAAATGCTTACTAAAAATAACCAAACTTGTCTCCCTCATTGTTTTTTAAGGATAATTGAAAATACAATGATATTAATTATTAAAAACTATCTAATTAGGAAAAATAGTTATTCCATACTAAATAGAAATTCATAATTTATTAGGAAAATTAAATATTTTCAAACAAATTCCAAATTTGTATTTTTTTTTAACATTTGTTGTAGTATTTGTTGGATTAATAAATATTTTATTAGTTGATTTATTAATCAAATTCATTAAACTAGAATACAATCATGTCAAGATTATATAAGTGTAAATGTTGAATTATTTATAATGTTTAAGTAACTTTTTCTTGCTTATTATAAAATATACTTAGAGATGAAATGTTTATATTAGATAGTACATACTAGTATTTTAGACACTTGTATACATCAAATTATCTCCTTATATCAATATTTATTGACTTAAAAAGTGAATACATTTTTATAAAACATTATTTAATAAATTAAACTAAAGCATTTGATCACATTTTAAAAAAATTCTTTGTTTTCATTTGTGGCCAACAAATCATTACAAAACAATCAAATATTTAATATATATATATATATATAACTCAATTTTATTTGATAACAAATCTAGTATGAAATGTTTCTATTATAATATGATATAATCTGTTGTTGTTTTTGTGTTGTCTTCCTAATTATTTTGTAGGACAATAAAAATCTTTAAATCCTTTATTGTTATTTCCTTTGTGTAAAGAATAACCTCCAATCAAGGTAAAGTATTTTGCAACATAAAAGCGAAATAGAAAAGATGGCAATGGTAGCACTTTTTTTTATCATTTTTCTAATACTAGACACTCTTATATATCAAAGTATCTCTCTACATCAATATTTATTAACTTAAAACGTAAATCAAACACTTATATACATGCAAGTATATGCGCTCCCACACATGTATAAACTTAAATATCTCATTGTAAATATTGGATAAACATTCATAAAACATTATTTAGAGAATGAAACTAAAATATCTAATCATGTATTTTAAAAACATTCTTTGTTTCTATTTGAGACAAGCAAATATTTTCAAAACAATGATTATTTTAAAAGCATATAGCTGAATTTTATTTGATAGCAAATCTGGGATAATATGTTTTAGTTTGGATTTTTTTTCACAAACTTTAGCTAAAAATTTGAGATTTTTGTCTTGTTGTTGTTGTTATATGAAAAGGTAAATATGTTTCAAAATAATATGATGATTACCATGATATTAATTACTGATAATTATCCAATTAGAAGAATTGATTATTCCATACTAAATAAAGATTTGAAAATTGTCACAATGTTTTATCTCAAACTTAGTTGGAGATCAATTTGACCATGTGACCGATAACTTTTATGGTAATATATCATCTATTAATTATTTTTTAATCATTGATTAATGAATCAAATTCATGATTCTAGAATACTAGCATATTAGTATTATATAAATAAAAAATGTTGATTAATTTAGATCATTTTAGCTTTATAATGTCTAAGTAAATCTATTTTTTAGCTTATCATAAAAGATACAATAGAAGCAATATTTCTATTATAATGGGATTTTACCTACTTGTTTTTTCGATGTTGTATATGTTCTTGAAATTGAGAAGTGCTCAATAAATAACATGACTTTTCTCCCTTATTGTTTTTTTAGGATAATAAAAAATTTCAAATTACTTATAATTTCTTTGTGTAAAGCATAACTTCTAAGACAAGCAAAGTATTTTGGAACACAAAAATGAAAAGAAAAAAAAAAGTGATTATGCTATCACCCCCCCCCCCCCCCCCCCCCCCTTCCTTTATAAGTAAAGAATACTGATATTTTGAAGCTCTTATATATCAAAGTATCTTGCTACATTAATATTTATTGACTTAAAAAGTAAATCAAACACTTATGTCCATGCAAGCATGTGCGCTCCCACACACATATAAACTTAAAAATTTCACTATAAATATTGGATATACATTCATAAAACATTATTTAGAGAATGAAACTAAAACATTTGATCATATATTTTAAACAAATTCTTTGTGTTTCTATTTGTGACCAACAAATCTTTTCAAAACAATGATTATTTTTTTTAAAAAAAAAAAACTGAATTTTATTTGATAGCAAATATGGGATAGAATGTTTTGTTTTGAATTTTTTTTTCCACAAAATTTAGCTTAATATTTGAGATATTTTTTCTCATTATTGTTATTGTTGTATGAAAAAATAAATATGTTTCAAATAATGATGATTACCATGATATTAATTACTTGTAATTATCCAAATAGAAGAATTGATTATCCCATACTAAATAAATATTTTATCTTTATTTTCAACAAATATGTGACCTATGTATATTATTATATGATTTCAAAACAATTCTAACTAGCATTTGAAAATTCATCACAATGTTTTTTGAATAATAAAATATTTATGGTAATGCAACTCGATGACAAAGAATCATATTTTTGTGAATATTGTTTTTTATCTCAAACTTTGTTGGAGATCAATTTGAGGCTACATGACCAATAACATTTATGGTAATATATGGTAATCTACACAGGAGGGTTTGGCCCAGCGGCAAAGGGACTTTGTTCCTTTGTATGCGTCAAGGGTTCGAGTCCTCCAAGTGTACCAGCCCCTAAGGTGTGTGGAGTAGCGGGAGGGACCTGTGCGGGGCCATCCCCGGGTTCGAGCCCCTGTAAAGCCCCTTGTAAGAGCACTGGGACAGCCGGAGGTTTTAACCACTCCCTGGGCCCACAAAAAGTGCGCTTTCCGGGAAGTGGGGTTTCCTTCGTAAGAATCGATTCAAAAAAAAAATATCATCTATTAATTATTTTTTTATTAATTGATTAATGAATCAAATTCATTAATCTTGAATATTGCCATATTAGTATTATATAAATAAAATTGTTGATTAATTTATATCATTTTAGCTTTATAATATCTAAGTAAATCTATTTTTTTAGCTTATCATAAAAGATACAATAGAAGTTGTACTTCTATTATAATGAGATTTTAGATGCTTGCTTTTTGATATTGTATATATTCTTGAAATTGAGAAATGCCCGATATGAATAACCTAACTTTTCTCTCTCATTGTTTTTTCAAGATAATAAGAAAATCAAGTTTCTTTAATTCCTTTGTGTAAAGGATAGTGTTTTAGAAAGACAAAGTATTTTGCAACACAATAGTGAAAAAGAATAAAAAATGTGATTATGTTAGTGTTTTTTTTTCTTCTTAAATTCTCCTAGTTTATAAGTAGAGAATAGCGATACTTTGACAATATTATATTTCAAAGTATCTCGTTACATTAATATTTTTCAGATTCAAAAAAGTTGGTAAAATACA
This sequence comes from Salix purpurea, assembly GCA_027405865.1. Taxonomy (NCBI): domain Eukaryota; kingdom Viridiplantae; phylum Streptophyta; class Magnoliopsida; order Malpighiales; family Salicaceae; genus Salix; species Salix purpurea. Next base: position 5,997,496 of record JAOWLH010000016.1, on the reverse strand, counting down.
CACATTAAACTAAAACAATGTCTAGAAAAGGTTGATTTAATCTTCATGTATATCAATTTTTGTATAGTGTTTTTAGTTTATCTAGAAACTATTAAACTCGGTAAACATTTATTTTATGCAATTTATATCTTAATTGACATATTACTTTCATTATTTGAATTTAATTCCTAAAAAATATCTTTGTTTTATAAATACAATAAAATCAATTTTAATATGCAAAAATATTCATTATATTTGTTTAATATTCCAAAAAAATAAGATATATATAAAAAAAATAAAAGAAACATACTTGATTGAAAAAAATAAAAATATAAAATATATATTCGTTTATGATAATTTAAGGAGAATATTAATTATTTTAATACAGAAAATACAAGAAACATATCCTTTTATCTTAATTATCTTTGTTTTTCCTATTTTTAAAAATAAACCATAAAATATCACAATTTTTTTAAATGAAAAAGCCCCAATAATTTCTTTCTTTTTGATGAATTATAAAACAACAAGAAAAATAATAATTATAAAATCCGAACATTCTCGAAACTCTTTTGAGTTGACATCCCAACTTGACTACAATTACAATAAGACCTGCCTAGCTTCCACCGCCTTACTTTTGCATCAAAACGCTGCCGTATTGACAGTCTCATAAATCACACCGACTTCCGTATCTTGCATGAAAAAGGAAACACCTGTATCTGATTACCCGTTTGATTTTACGTTTTAAGAGTTTTTTGAAAGAAAGAAAAATTTATTTTAATACATTTTTAAAAACATAATCTTACTCTCTTTCAAAGATCCCGTAGTCGCTTATGCATGATTTTTAAAAAAAGATTAAGAAATAATTTTCATTTTTTTACTATATATATATATATATATATAATAAAACTATTTTGAGATTAATTTTTACTTGTAAAATAAGAAAATATCTTTATGAGTAAAAAACATGTTATTTTAACTCTTACAAAATCAACGTTTAAACACAATTATATACGAGTTCAATGCAAGAAAATAACTAGAATAACCAAATATTTTTTCTCTGATTAATAAAAAACAAAGGTTACCCTAATTTGTCGAACTTGTGGTCAAGAGTAAATTTCTTGTGGCAAAACATATCGGAAAATCAATAGCTTAGTTGGGTATTGCCAACTATATATATATATGGGAAACTCCATCTCTTGAAAAATATATTTTGTAGATTCAAATAAACGAGTAAAATAATGAATGTTTTAAATTTTTATTACTGATACACGTCCTGACTTGAACTCGAAATTTATTGTATAAATTACATGTCTTTTACTATTAAATGTGTTGTGACTTTGTCATTCTTTCAAGGCATGGACACTTACACTAAATATGAACGACTGCCATGTCGTCTAGCCTTTGTGCCCTTTAGGGCACGCAACTCAAATCCCTAGGGACCAATAACTATTGAGAGGTGGCCTGCTGGGGAATGGTGCTTGTGTTGTGGAATTCTTGCTTTTTGTGTGTGTTTGGTATCATTATATTAAAACCATGCAGAAAATAAAAATAAGTTGGATAAAAAAACGCAACCACCAATTCTTTGCTATGACACGTACATACATTAATATTTGAAAATACTAAGTTTTTGTTTCCCAACCTTGACTCTTTTTTTTCAATTTAACCCCTCTAGATTTAATTTATTTGAAATTATAATTAACACTTTTTTATTGGCTGCATATAGGGATTCTATGGTGTCCATGAAAAATTCTAGTGCTTAGTTGATGCTCGATAAATAAAGTAAAACTTAAATTCAGTTGATATAGAATAATTATATGTTAAGGAACCAAAAATTAATTTGAAACAAGTATTGGGATTGGGGAGAAAGTGTATGGTGGATGAACAAGTATTTTTTAAGGTTTTTCTTATTGATTTTGTTTTAATTTCATCATTTTATATTTGAATTATTAGGGATTGCGATCTATTAATATATTTTTTTTTCTTTTATGAAATTAATAAGATCTTATAACCCGAGTTATGAGTTTTTCATGTTAATTTGGGTTGATTTAGACCATTTTTTTTGTTGTCTCAGTATCATTATTTAAGATCGTGTTATCTCGGAATTAAAGTTTGTTATTTTTTTCTTTTTGCAAACTATTATCATCTTTATTTTTGAATTCAATCTATTTTCTGTTTATGAACTCAATGAGTTTAATATGGTTGGGTGCAAATAGCACATCTATATTTATTTTTCATCTCCAACAGGCTCCAACACCTTGTCCAAGCCTAACATTTTATTGAGAATTTTTTCATCATCTAATATGAGTTCTTTGATATTTTATATCGATCCAATATATATATTATTTTAAATATAATATAACTCAATATATTATAAAAAGACAAGATTGCATTTTAATATGAGAAGGTCCATATTCCATCCTTGGTGGATTGCATTTTAATCACTGCTATTATAGAATGGAGATTCAAAAAATAATACCTTCTACTCTACAAATTGGACCGTAATGGCGGACTCTGGGCTTTTACTCAGCCCATCACCATCCTTCTTTGTGTCTGGTTGAACATTACAGTCAGTCGATCATTTCAAAAAATCATTGCTCATGGAGCCCGGTAAGATTCTCGGGAAGAGAAATGCGAGCAAAACCCTACCGGAAATTCGTCTTTGCTAATCAGGGAAAGCAGGTGACATTTCAAGAAATTAGAGAAGAAAGAAGCAAAAATTATGGAACTGAAAAAGGAGAGGCCGCCATCAGCGGCGGGGGCGTGAGCTCAGACTTGGCGGCTTGTGTTTCCTATCTTATTGGAAAAGCCGGCGATATCCCTCCACCACAATGGTGTGCCGGGCGGGTGATTACAGTGCTGTAACCATTGCAGATAAGCACGACGTCAAAGCAGCCGCCGCTCCCATCTCAGGTATTAACGGTTACGCTGCCTCTTCTCTGCCCACAAAGTGCAAGATTCAAACGGAAATTCCCATCTCCAAGAACTTCAATTGTGCTGAGTAAGTCTTTTTACTTACTAGCCAATGTAGTAGGCTTCGTAGTTGTAAAACTCAGCCTAGCTGTGGTAGCCAATGAATTATATATTTTTTTAATAAAGTAGAATCGAATCCTAACGTTCTAGTTAATTATTTTCATTTCATCTTAAAGATCCAACTGACCTAATGTACGAATTAAAATCAAAACCTAAAGGTAGATCGGAATGAACGTATCAGAATCTATATATTTTACATTATAACATATAGTTATTGCCCACCCGTACGATCGGCATCCGACCTTAGCTCAGTTGGCAGAGCGGAGGACTGTAGTGGGTAAAATCCGATTAGCCATCCTTAGGTCGCTGGTTCGAATCCGGCAGGTCGGAAGCATCCTTTTGTTTTTGGTTTTGCTTTTTGAATGACAAGTCGGCCATGTTCTGAATGAGGCCCATTGGCCATTACCACCTTACTGCTCATAATGTAAAGGTTGCAATGGTTAATAACCATGGCTCCTTTTTTATTTATTTTTAACATGGGGTTGAGTATTTGGGTGAAAATTTATTATTTCGAGTAATTATTATCTATCTTAATATATCTTAATAGGAAACTTCATGGAAAATGTTTTTTGGCTTCTTTAAATTCAGAAATATCTTCTTTCATTCACATTGACGAAAACACTAAACAAGGCCTAAATTAAACAAATAATAGATTGAAAAGCTAGCAAATAACAATATCAATGATCTCGTAATTAATGCTAAAGGAAACTAATCAACTAACTAACTCTCTGGTTACACAAATTCAGGCATGAACATGAACATGAACATGGGCACCTAAATCTACTGGTTAGACAATTTGAAGGAAAAAACAAAAAGAGGGTCATGGGACAGGGTAAGACTTGTTATTACACATGCATTTATAAGCCATGGGACAGGTCTCAGCCTCTTCAATTGAAGCACAGATAAAGCTGACCATTACTAGCCTACATGGCGAGCATGAGCCGCATGCACGAGAGCAATCAGGCAACCTCGACCCTGCAATCTGGACAGTATCGCCCCTTCTCTTTGTCGGCCATCTTTCCCTGTAGAAACTGGGTTTTTCCACTGTCCCCTCATTAATTCGAGGCTGTGTTGAATGGTGGTGCCCGTGGTCTGTTTAGCATTTAAAAGGAACAATATCAGTATCCATATATAGAAACCCTAGCAAAAAGGGAGAAGAATCGAAGTCTCAGTTCCAGAATGTATCAAGAGTTAACACCATAATATCCATACAAATAAGTTTGAATTGTGTTTTTTTTTCTCAGAAAAATGAAGCAAAAGGAGCAAACGAGAGGTTCATACGTGTTCGTGGCCTGCCTATGTGCCTCGCAGAAATGGCCGCAGGAAGAAAAATGAGAGCAGTGACTACTGCTGCAACAAAAACCTTCATGGCTCTGGCAATTAATGGAGTGCAGGAAGAAAACTTGAGACGAAGGTGCGAGAGTGGAAGCACAGGAATGTATATATATATATAAAGAGGTGGGAAAAAGGAAAGTATTGAAGCAAATCACAGGCAAGATCAGTGTGTGCCAAGCAATATTCACAGGAGTCGAGCCCTAGCTAGCATGTGTTTGGTTCCATGGGAGAAGAATGATATCTATATAAACATATAGAATGGAGCTTGTGGGGGGATTGACTGAATTCAATTGCTTTTTTTACGTGACTTTCTGACTAATGCACTTAGGGCATTGCTTGCATAGCAATAAATGTTTCGAGGGATTTTCAAATTTTATTGAATTTCTGCATAGCTTCGAGTTATTGTGGGAGCTAATAAATTAGATACTGTAGATGTTATGTGACTGCCATTAATGCTTTTTTTTGCTTCCCCCCATGTTGGCACATATTTGATTTTTTTCATAAATATTAAGTCACAGGTTAAAATTATACCGTTGTTAATTATTGCAGCATTAAAGACATATACTGTATATTGTAATAATAAAATTATTATTTTACCTTCCGGTGAGCAGTAATTTAAGTTTTGGACCCAGGGGTATTATTGATTTTTTATATTTTATACATAGTACAATAACCAAAATACCCTTAAATAAGATAAAAAGCAAGAGTTTCCACAGGGGTATAACTGTAATTTCATATTTTCATTGTACAGTAAAATAATTTTCTTACACTCAAATAAGACAAAACACAAGAGTTGCATGTGGGGGTGTTTGAGACATTTCATATTTAAAAAAAAATGTATAAATACGAATATGGCCTTGTATAAGAAAAAAATCAAGAGTTGGTTGTAAGAGTGTTTTAATAATTTACCATTTTTATATTATTATTTTATGTCGAATACTGTTGACGTGTCTATCAGCCAATGATACTCTACCTCATCCACTCTTCGGGCAACACGTGCGGCGTCTTCCGATGGTAAAAAAAAAAGTTCATTCGGTGTCCCTACAGATACACTGTCATGTCCTCTTTCTTATGGTGTGACGCGTGGCATCACAATCCCCTTTGTTTATGTTGTTTTCATATGAGTCCTTGATCTTCTGATTATTTTGTATAGTCCTTATTTCTGTTATATAAGTTTTGATTTGTTTCAATTGCGTCTTTCAATTGAAATTGATTATATATTTTGGTTTCATTTCGGTCCTTATTCTTTTAATTTTTGGATTGATTTGAAATCCTTTAATATTTTTGATATATAAGTTTCATTTTTTTCTTTAATTTTGTTATTTAATTGAAATTGATTATATATTTTGGTTGCATTTCGGTTCTTATTCTTTTAATTTTAGGATTTGTTTCAAATTCCTTAATATTTTTGGTATAGAAGTTTGAATTCTTTTTCAATCTTGACCTTTGATTTAAATTAATCATATTTGTTTTTTCATTTCAGTCCTTATATTTTGAATTTTTGATTTTATTTTAATTCCTTTTTTTTATATATTTATGAAATAAGTTTTATTTTTGTCCATGTTTATATGTATATGCTCTTAGTTTTTGTTTTTAATTTTTATTATTTTCTATTTTGTTGAGGTTTTATATATATTTTCTTAAGTTAGTCCTTTCATGTTTGTGATCATTTGAAAAATAATCTTTCTTATTTTTTTCCTTTGTTGTTTTTATTTATTCTTCAATTGAAATGAGTTTTTTAAAGCTAATAGAAATAAAGAAAATATATTTTTATATATTTACTCTTTAAAAAATATAGAAATTGTCTCAAAAAACAACTTAAAAATAAATATTTTTATTTATTTTATGTCCCTACTTATAATTTCCCTCTAAACTTAGCTGTAATTGAAGTTCCATCTATAAATGGATAAAACTTTTGTCTTAGAGTATACGAGCTCTTAAAAAACAGAAGCAGCAATCGCCCAAATTTTTTATTAAAAATCTCAAAAATATATTAATTTTACATCAATATTATCTCTTCGACTAAATACATTTCAAGTCAACAAGCTGTTAAGTCGACTCCCCGAGCCAAGCGAGTTAGATAAGTATGTATTTATATTTTAAACTATGGTTTTTACTCAAGCCCTTTGTGAATTGATGTTCTTCTCCAAATTATTTATTATTTATTTTCTTCTTTTTTTTGAAAAATTAATTGAAATAAGAGACTTTTTTTTTTTTTTTGGAAACGGGGGGAACCACGTGACCCGGAAAACGCACTTTGTGGGCCCAGGGCACGCGTAAACCCCTCGGCTGTCCCAGGCTTGAAATAAGAGACGCGGTAGGATAAAAAATTGATTTGAAAATAAGGCATTATTTTTAAAAGAAACAATTGAATTGAGGATGGTTAATACACGTCCAAAATTTATTTAGGTGGATTTCATACTCCAAGAAGTAATTAATTACTTTCAATAAGCTATGAAGGGTACTTGTTATAATAATTATTAGAAATATTATTCTGATCCTCGTAATTTAATCTAATGATTGTTTGAAGCTGTATTTTTAAAAATATTTTATTCTTATTTTAATATTTTTAAATTATTTTGATAAAATAATATTAAAAATAATTTATAAAAAAATAAAATAAATATATTTTTAAATAAAAATATTTTTAAAAACAATTTTAACCATACTCTCAAACCAAAATTTAATATATAGGGAGTAATTCATCTTTTATTTTCATATAGGCCTCATTTGACATTGCAAAAAAAATTAAAATTTTTTATTTTTATTTTAAATTAATTATTTTAATATTTTTAAATCATTTTCATATATTAAAAATATTATTTTAAAATTAAAAAAATAACTTTTTAATACATTTCATAAAAAACAATTTACAAATAATGCTATTAAACAGTCACCTATTCTTATTATTGTCTTTTTTTTTTTTTCTCTCGACATGTTGTGTGCCATAGGCATTGGTGTGATCGCTGCCTGCCATTACCAACTGCAATATCACAGTTGCAACTACCAACGACAACCAGAAAGGTCTATCTATTGTTTGGACATAGAACTCAAAGACCCAAAACAAAAGCCCTCCTTTTCAAAGTCCAGCATCATATCATTTCATCAAACATAATGCCTGTACACAGATTTCTTTTATCACAGGTGGGTTGTGCTTGCCTTTCTTTCTTTTAATCTTGCTTGCATTTTGTTGTTCGTATGTGTGTAAATTGAATGATGATATGGGCTTTTGTTGTTTGTCAAAATGCCTATGTGAACTTGCAATATGATAACCTTTTTGGGTTTTAGTCTTTGATGCTTGTATATATTTGAAAAATGTGCAGTATAGTTTGACTGTGGAGATGGTTTTTGAATAATTTGGTAATTAATTTGATGTTTTGATTAAAAATCATTGCGTTTTTTTGCATTAGATATGTAGTTATGCATATTGTGATGCCTTGAAATTCTTGTAATCAAAATGTTAGATCCATGGAAATGTTAAAGTTTGAAGCTTGATATACTGTATCTTTGGATTTGATAATGCATCAGTGACACTTGTTTCATTGTCATGATAGATGATGTGCTTGGTGGCAGGTTAGTTAAAGGTGTTATAGTGTGTAATTTTCCTGAAAGCTGAATGGACTTTGTAGATTTTCTGTAGCAAAACAACTAGATGGAATTCTGATCCATACTATGTCTTCCGAGTGGACACAGGCACCATTGATTGACAGCATTTAGATGTATTACAGCAGCTGCTACTCAGACGAATAAATCAAAAGAGAAAAGAGTCCTTTTTTTCTTGATCTGAATCAAAGAATAACTCAGAAAATAAAAATAAAAATGATAGAGCAATCTCTTTCAAAAACTTCATTCTCATTGTTAATTCCCATTCCCATTCCCAAATCCCCTATATCCAAATCCTCCTTTTTTTGCTCCTATTCAAAAATTCGATGTGAATCTGTTGATTATCCCTCTATCGCTATCAATAATGGCTCCTCATCATCAGCGTCTGTGGATTTGAAGAACAAGGAGAAGGGCCCATACCCTTATCCAGGTGGTGGAAAGATGGGGCCATACACTGGGAGAGATCCCAATGTGAAGAAGCCAGAGTGGTTGAGGCAGAGAGCTCCTCAAGGAGAACGATTTGAAGAGGTAAAAGAATCTATCTCTCGCTTGAATCTCAACACTGTTTGCCAAGAAGCTCAATGCCCCAACATTGGAGAGTGTTGGAATGGAGGCGGGGATGGAATTGCAACAGCAACTATTATGGTTTTAGGTGATACTTGTACCCGTGGATGTAGATTTTGTGCTGTTAAAACCAGCAGAACCCCTCCTCCTCCTGACCCCATGGAGCCACTTAACACTGCTTTGGCTATTGCAAGTTGGGGGTGAGTTTGTTTCTTAGAATTAATTATGGAAAGTTGTTTCTGTACTGTTTGCAAGTATGTTTTAGATGATCAAATGAAAGACTTTTTTAATTTGTTTTTCCAGTGTTTCTCAAAATACCATTTCCTTCAATATGTAAGAAGAAATGAAAAGATAGACAGTGGTTCATACTATAGTCTTCAACTTGCTTTAAGCATCAAGCTAACAGAGCATGTTTCTTCTTTCCTAATTATGTAGCGTGGATTACATTGTTATAACAAGTGTAGATCGTGATGATATACCAGATGGGGGAAGTGGGCATTTTGCCCAAACTGTTAGAGCTATGAAGGTATGTATGTTATCAGGCTTACTTTATGGCCATCTTGCTCCTATTTACTGTTGCAGAATACATGAATCACATATTGGATTCTGTACACCTTTTCTGCAGGAACTGAAGCCAGAGATCATGGTTGAATGCTTAACTTCTGATTTCCGAGGTGACCTAAAGGCTGTAGATACTCTGGTACATTCAGGATTGGATGTGTTTGCCCACAATGTTGAGACTGTAAAACGCCTCCAACGAATTGTTAGAGATCCCCGAGCAGGGTGAGTGGCTTGTTATTGCTTTTGTACAAGCACAAAACATGGATCTGTCAACATCATATCAGTTGTCATGTTATAGTATTTGAATGCTAAAGACAAAAGTTGAAACAAAATCGAACGTTTTTGGTGGTTTGTTGCTCTAGGCTATTTCTGACTTTACACATGATGCAAAATATAAACAGTATTTAGTATATAGCATTCACGATTATCTCCAAATAAAGCTCATGGAGAATCAAGGGCAACAATGGGAGTTGATATTTATTTGTGTAGGAATTTTAATATTTTATGATTAAATACCAATTCCCATTTTAAAATAAAATAATCATAAAATATAAAAATTCCTATACTACTAAATACCAACTCCATTGTTGCCTTTCATTCTCCATCAAAAGCATACATATGCATATGATACATAAAGGTATTCTATTATTTGTTGAGAACAGGACAAAATTTGCATGAACAAACCAAACCCAGGCTTGGTGTACTTGTTGCAAGAAAGCTTATGCAAATTGGTCTTTATTTCAAGAAAACTTATTGTGAATGCTAATTTTATCCTGATTATTAGCATGGGAAATGCAGGTATGAACAGAGTTTATCAGTTTTGAAACATGCAAAAATCAGTAAGAAGGGAATGATAACAAAAACTTCTATAATGTTGGGTCTGGGAGAAACTGCTGATGAGGTGAAGGAAGCCATGGATGATTTAAGGGCTATAGATGTTGATATTTTAACATTTGGACAATACCTACAGGTAAATTATGTGCCAGTATGCTCTTATGCTATTTAGCTCGAGTAATTTACATGTTATGCCTAGAATCGGGCCTCTGCTTTCTTAATCACGTAAAACTATTAAAGCTTGCCATAGTCCATTGTTTTGCTGCCTGAATGATTCTCATATTGCCAAAAGATGGTTTCAGTTCAATACTGCCAAGGCATTTGTTAAGCTGTCATGTTATATCGTGGTGATGTATTTATTTGACTCTGGTAGCCTTAGCGCTCAATATGAAACTGCTTATCTTTTGCAGCCCACTCCATTACATTTAACAGTTAAGGAGTATGTTTCACCTGAGAAGTTTGCTTATTGGAAGGAGTATGGAGAGTCTATTGGATTCCGTTATGTGGCTAGTGGACCTCTGGTAAGTAATTTAATAATTATTTGCATTGGAGGTTATAGACATCAACATTTGTGTTCTTACACGAACAACAAATGGGAAGACAGGCTAATTGCTAGTGTTATAATTCGTCAATGCAGCCCTGTTCAAATCCATTTGTGTTCATTAAAATCCTGACTGTTCAAACTTAGGTCTAAATTTCAGTCTGCCTCTATAATAAAAGCTTGCGAGCTTATGCATGGTGGTTTTTCTTCAAATTCAATGTCTTACTAGCTGTGCTTGAGTTCCTTTGGTTGTTTCCAAGGCACACTCCATCGACCTTTTTAAATTTACCTACAAGAGCTTTTGATTTTATTTTTCAGGTTCGATCCTCTTACAGAGCAGGGGAACTCTTTGTCAAGACAATGGTGAAAGAAAGTGCCAAAGAAGCTGCTGCCATATCCTAGCCACCTTCTGCAATCCTTTTTATCATTCCATCTTGATGGCCATGCAACTACAGCAACAGTAACTTTCCGTCGCTAGCAACCGGCATTGGGACAAATGGTATCAGATATATCTGGTCGAGTTTTCGTTCTCTTGGTTTTTGATTTGCCAGTGGTAAGTCTTAGTGGTGACAGTCATACCATGATTTGATCTATTTATTTTCTCTCCATTCTTGTTGCATCTTCTCTTGTTACATTTTTCTTCTTTTTTTTTTCCAAGAAAATCTAAAGCATGTTTAGTTGATATGGTCAAAACAAAATAAAGTTGAAGACCATAAGTAATTAGACCTGTGAGTATCACTTTTTTCTTCCTATAAATAAACAAGCTAATGCAATTGTTAACATGTTATCCTTTGGAAAGATTCTTAAAAGAGAAAAGAGAGAATTCACTCCACGAATCGTTTCAAGTCCGGACTGAGATCGTTTTAGGGAGATGATTTCTGCTGCAGAGAGCCCTAATTGCTGCATGTTACAGATTCACCCCCCCCCCCCCCCCCCCCCCCCTTTTCTTTTTTTTTCCTTGTAAATATTTATTGCTTTCTATATTAAATTCACCATCTCTGAATTTTGAAACAGGTTCATGATTACAATATGAAAAACAAATTTACTTAACATTCATGCTACCAAACCTCGAAAAATTAAGAAAAAATGTGCACAAACAATGGATACTCTAAGAGCAATATTTGAGAATCATTTGATAATCAATCTTCAACTTCCTTTTTTCAAATAAAATTTATTGTGAATACTTAAATATATTACCATATATAATAATACTTATCCAATTAAATGTGATTGATTTTCATTAAACATTATTTTATTTTCATATTTGTTTTTTTTATAAATCAAACAATAAATGAAGTGCAGAGAATGTATTTACATAGTAGTTAATTGGTACCCTTGAAACACTAATTACCCTTTTTCCCTCGAGGGCTAAAAAAATAATCCATTTCTGCATCGTATAATAATAATAATAATCCATATTTTGCATCATATAATAAAAAAAAGAAGTAAACATAAACACCAATCCATGTAAATACATTTTACCCTACAGAGAGGCTAACATAGGAGGCTTAATTACTATACTCTGAATATATATTTTCAATTTCATGCTTACTATACTCTGAATATACACGGTACCTTGTCTGTCAACGGTCAAAATTGGAAGGTTAATGCACAAATTCATTGCCTATTTAACATCGAAGACTAAGTTTTGAATTCCTGTAAATATAGTAATTCATGTACGGCTGCCAAGAAACGACACATGTAATAAATTTTCAAACGTAAACTCCTTTTCCAGGTCTATATATCAGTGCACTTACCCCCAAGGATCAAGATCTTGTCTTCTGTTCCTCTGTTTATAGAGACATGAACACCACTACCCTTGTCCATGACACCATAGCAAAAGAATTTGGCCGTATATTAAAGGTTTATCAGCCATTGGATCGTTATGGTGCTCTGCCTGACAATGATCCTCGTGACATGGGGCACAGAAGTGCAAGGGCTAAGCAACGACAGGTTTTTCTGAAATCTTACAGGTTAGCTTCAGGAACCGAGTTGAGAAGAAGAAGATCAAGATCGTTGAAGCTGAAGAAGGTGGTGGTTAAGGTTAGGATGGCTGTGTTATCAGCAGTTTCGTTTATGAGGGGAAATGCTCTAAAATCTTGTAATTCCAAATCATCAATCTCTGCTTCCTCTCCTTTGCAACTCAGCAAGTCTTGCTAGGTTTTTAATTTTTCTCCATTTTCTGAACTGATTAGTAAAGCATCTTTTTTTGTCTTATTCAGTCTCACTTACCAAACGCTTCCTATAAATTTCCTCATAATTTTCATTACATCCTACGATTTAGGTTCATAATGTGATGTGGTTCCCATTCATAGCTCCAATGGCTCCAAGTGTTTCTGTGTGTGTCAAGTGTGGAAAATGCCTGGACTAATCCTGCAACTCCAAGAGAATGTTTTTTCACTATATAGATTGGAGTTGGACTTTCCAAACTGTCATTTCTTTTGGGTGGCTATAGTTATATATAGGATGATCATTCACCATTTATGACTGTATTGACAGGCTGCAATTTGTCATTGGTAGCTACCATTTATTATGAGTAACTGGTTTTTTCTATGTAAGCCAAGCTTTTTAAACAATGATTTAGCAAAGAATTGTTAGATTTTCCTGAATTGGCTCCTCCTTGGATGGTCTTAACAAATATCAGCTGCAGCCCCAGATCGTTTGTGCTAAAAATAGAGAAATGGAGAGTTGTCTAACGACCATGCCAATTATATAACAATTCCTTAAAAAAATTGGAGCAAAATTCCCCCAGAAAAGGTCCCCTGTCTCCTCTGTACCTCCACATTCTAGATTCTTGGATGAGAAGGGAAAAGGGCTTTTCTTTCTTCTTCTGTATTCTTGTATGGACTATGCTCAGCGCAGGGTGCATCCATCTGATGTTGAGGCAGCAATGGAAGCTGCCCCTGCATACCCATCAAAATATGTTATGCTCAACAATAGTAATTCTTCAAGCGTAAGGCCGCCTCCTCAAAGGCGTAACATTCCTAGATACCATTCAAACCATCATCATTCTCACGGCCATTGTTGTTTAAAATGTGTATGCTGTTGCCTCTGCTTCTTCATTGTTGTGATCATCGTTCTTGCTAGCGTTCTCGCCGTTCTTTACGTAACACTAAACCCTAAAATGCCTCAATATAATGTCGAAAGTTTCGAGGTCAATGCTTTCACCATGGATCCGGATTTCAGCCTCTACACCGAGTTTGTCGTCGTCGTGAAATCTAACAATCCTAACAAAGACATTGCTTTCACCTATGGCAAGGACAGTTCAGTTGTTGTAGCCTATTCAGATTCAACTCTCTGTTCTGGCAAGCTTCCTGCCTTTCACCAACCGTTCCAGAACACAACCATGATCCCTGTCGTCCTGACAGGAAAAAGCGAGTTCGGTTCAGGACTTCAAGAAGCTCTGATGGACAACAGGGAGACAGGAAGGATCCCTTTACTTGTAATCGTCAAGGCACCTATTTCTGTGATGGTCAAAAGTCTTGCATTAAGACAGTTTATGGTTAATGTCAACTGTTCTCTGGTTGTTGATAACTTGGCACCCAACAAGAGGGTTCGGATTCTGTCAAGCACATACACCTATGCTTTCGAAGGTATTACGCTCCAAATATAACCCTAACAATTTTATTTTCATCTTCTTCATTAGCTTCATCGAGTCTGGATGAAAGGGAAAGGGGAAGCAGGGGTGGCTAATAGCATCCATGCCATTTACTTCCTCTCTCGGAGATGAATTCAGAGGATGTTCTTCAGGCTATATCGTGTAGGTTTCTGATTATAAAACAAGCTTTTGCTTGCGCTTTGTAGGATTCTGTTGGGATTTATACACGACTTTATGTAGCAGTACTGTAATTCTGTAACTTAAATTTCACCCAGAACTTGTTTTTGTGTGCACAGATTTAGAAATCTTAATCCATGTTTAGGTCATTACTTGTTGATTCAGGCACAGATTTTACTGAAACATAATCCCAGATATTGCTGCCCGAAAGCCTCTGGTAGAATCAGCCGAAGCTAATCCCACAAGGGTTAGGGTTCACAAAAGTGGTCAAGTCTTGGCCCGGCTAGTTTCAGGCAGTACTGGAGATATCTCTACTGCTTGTCTTGTGGATCATCCTGTATGTGCAGCAGGCTTGTTATTTATCTTTTTCAAAGTAGTTGTATGATAGAGGGGAAAAGCTAGGAAGTAGAGATTAGGATGCCATTATGTGATAGAAAAACTTTTATCCTTTTGAAATTGTTAAATTTCTTGTTATTTTTTTAATTATTTTTTACTCCTTTAAACGTACTGTGATGATATTTAGAAAAATCAAGTTGAAAAAATAACTTATAAATAACAAAGGTTCATAAACATACCATGTGAGTGAAACTTTCTTTTGGTAATTACTAGATAGGTGGTGGCAGATCCCTTCTTTTCAGCGAAAAAAATCGTAATGCGATGTAAATGTTATAAAAAAGAAAAAAAATCGAAACTTTAGTTGTTGACTAGATTGAGTTTAATAAGGTCAACTATTTTAATATCACACACAAAAAATATAATAATAATAATAATAATAATCATAAATACAGTGAAAAAAACTATCAACAAAAGAGGTTAAAAACTCGATCCGAGAACATCTATGTTAGTATGCCAAATATACGACTTGATCGTGACACTGGATTAACCCGTCAAAAGAAAATAAAATAAAATCATAAAGCTTGATTATCAAACAATTCAATATTAAATGACAAAACAATATTTTTTTTTAAATAATAATAAAAAAACCCAAGTGAAATTAGGTTTTCCTACTACCTCCACGATCACAAGCATCAGATTGAGATAAAACCATATAAAAGAAAAGTGTAAGAAAAAAAAGACATGAAAACTAATTTCTAGTTAATCAAATATTAAATGGTAAAATTAAAATAAAAAATCAATTAAAAACACAAATGCCAAATCATTTTACTGATAATGAAGAAAAAATTAACCACATAGAAAGAAAAAACAATTGAAGCTTCATTTCTAGCAAATAAAAAAAAAAGGGGTTAAAGTTGAAGAAAAAATATATAATCCAAAAAAGTTTAAAAAACTCAACCTGAATCTACCTAGATTAACATGTAAAACTTACAACCTAGTTGAAGAGTTGCTTTAAGATATTAAAGGGTCAAACATGAAAATCGAAGAGAGAAAAAGGTCATTCAAACCAAACTAGAGACATCAAGCATTGCCACGTCATGAAGGAGCTACGAATACGATTCAAACACTTGCCACAAAAGACAACATTAAGTTACAACCTTATAAACACTTCAAGTGTTCAAAGACCGTCCACATCCTGACACTTGCAACACAAAATTAACCACTTTTTAAATAATATTTAAATTAGTCAAATTAACAATAGCCTATAAGTGAATATAATTATAAGAGAAAAACATAATAAAAAGAAAGAAATGCCTTTCAATGCCATCTTGAGATTACCTTTTTAATTTTAAGGGTAATCCAATTATTTTATTATACCTAAAAATTGAAAAAGACCCTTTGCGCACGTTGAATATATTTTTAAAAGGTAATTAAGTCATTGTCGCTTGAGACCATTTCAACTTGATAAAGAAGTTGCATACCTTTCTGGCTTCGATTGGATCCATTCTTTCCTAATTTTTAAGGTTTGTAGTTTCATATTCATTTGTTTAAAGATGTGAACCTAATCATCATAGAGAGGATGTTTATAAGTTAAACAGTGGTGGTTGCAACCTTAAAGATGGTCTAAAACACCGTAATCGATTGCTCGAAGATGCCTACCAGATTAACCAAATTACAAGGAAGAAGATGCAAATGCTACAGAACAACGTCGTTTTGATCAATCCCATGTAAACGGTGGTGGTATCTGATTTTCTGGAGATAAATTTAAAATGAAATTGTTTCTCTCTGTTTTTGTTTCCATGCATGGTCAAAAGTGAATTAAGACTCAACAAGATCCTTGCTTATTTTATATTATTGAATAAGTCCATTGATATTCCCTGATTTCTATTTCATGGATATAGATCCATCTCGCAATATATGTAACAGAGTACAGAAATCACCACCGACTATATATATATTGGTCTGTGACCGGAAATCCCGTCGGAAAAAGGCAAGCTCGAGTTTGAGGTTGCCATAAAACACAGTAAAGTATGCAGCGGAAAACAAAAGGTGCACCGTGAATTATATAAAATGGATGGGAGCGTTCGCTTGAATGCCTTCTCCGAGTAGCTTTCTCCCTCCTCCATTGCGACAGTGTTCCTCCTTTTCACAACCTCTGTGATATGGATTTGCCGGCACACGGTTACATGGTTTGGGATTGTTTGGACTGCATCCGGGATTGCCACCTTTACCAATAGCTCCATAGCCAACCACAGGAGAGGGAGAGTTGGTGCCAGCAACAGTGGGTACACCGGCAAAACATGCACCGACCACCATCACGGTGAGCACGAAAACCATCAATGTTTTCGACATTGTTCCGGATGGTGATCGATCGACGCGCCGATGAGCACTGCTTGTGTTGACAGGAGGCAGGGATTGAAGAAATATCGACGGCTGATCGGCTGTATTTATACATAAGCCTTGCCTATTTATTTCTCTGGTTGGCCATGACATTCGCTGTTTCAGCGTGCATGGAATGTGTTCCAAGTTTTTTGATTCATTCACTGTTTATGTTTAGATAATAAGCTCTCAAACATCACTTATTTTTCCTGAAAGCAGAAAGAAAAGGGTCTTTCTCGAACCGAAGTTCATGATTTTCTTTTCTTGGTATTTGCTATTTTTAGAGATATGTTCTCTTGGACTCCCTCTTCATGGAAATATTGAGATTACCTGAGAATACTGCTAACATATGGTCGGAATCCTATTATCTTTGTGCTATGAAGCCCTAAGGACCACGACATATGTTGACCATCTAAAGCAACTATGGCTGTCTTGTGCAAGTGGATGTCTCAGTCAATATTAATTGGGTTGATCACTTTCCCAGTATGTTGGATCCACTCTCTCTTAATTTTAAGGTTTGTAGCTCCATAAAAGTGGTATATGATAATTGAGGCGCAATCAAAATATAGTTTCAAGGATGGAATTTGTTGCGTCAATTTATAGGATTTATCATTAGTTAGAGCCGGAAGAAAACATAAATATATGTTGTCAATTGCTATTATGTTTGTTGTTACTTATTTTTAGACACCACGTGTTGGAAATGACATATACCTCTTTGCAATCAAATGGAATAGTTTTAACACATGGTTACTAGATCATGGATAAAAGTAGAGAATAAAAATATTTTTTGAACTCTCTCTTTGTTTCTTTCTGTTTTTCATATCCTCCTCCTTTATTGATGAAATCATTTGGATTCTTAGACCAATTAAGAATTTTCATAAACCCAAAGTCATTCTTTCTTTATCTAGTCTTTAAGGTTGGATGAATCCCTTAGAATTTGCATTGATTTTATTGTTGGCACAATTATTTTTTACAATATCTAATTGTTTTCCTATTTAATCTTTAAATGTGATTTGATTTCATGCAATATCTTACCATCCCAACTATATTATGTGATCAATGACATGTTCAAGACTTGGTCTGAACTTTTATTGGATCTTAGAGCCCACTTCCTAGTGTCAGATTCCCAATCAAATGGGGATGAATGAATTATCAGTTTCTGAATCAGATTAAGAAATCTTTTTGACCAAAGAAATTGTGGAAAAAATGTGTTCTTAAAAATGATTTTTTTCCAAACATTGTCATGATAAGGGGCTTAATTGCTTAAAATTCAAAGTATGATGGGCAATTAAAAACTTAATTGGATAAATCAAAGACCTAGAATCAATTCGTAAAAGGCGTGTGACGTTAAGGACTAAAATCAAACAAGATTAAGGGCCAAATTGAAGAAAATAAATATTTTATTGACCAGTTAGAGGTTTATTTGATTAAATCAGAAATGAATGACTGAAGTGGAAAAGACATTCAAGTCTAGGCTTGGAAATTGAGTTCGGCAATGGAAAATTGCACATAATAAAGAGTTCGAGAGTAATTAAGGGCACAATTGAACAAAATTGAAAGATAGAGAGAACTATATTGATTATTTTGTTGCAGTTCATCTTCTTCTTAGTATTTTGGCTAATTGGGTAGGCATTTTCAGGTGGTGAAATATTGTGTGTACGACCACCTATGAGGCAGCAACAACCACAATTCAAATTAAAAACACCATCTATAACCCACTTACCTTGAAATGAAGTATTATTTCTCATATTCTCCATTAATCATCACATGATTCTTATCAATGACCAACCCTCACTGTTTGTTTAATTGATATGATGATCAGGTTGACTATTACAAGCAAAAAAACATAAACAGTGAATGAATCAAAACACTTGGAACACATTCCATGCACGCTCACGCTGAAACAGCGAATGTCATGGCCAGCCAGAGAAATAAATAGGCAAGGCTTATGTATAAATACAGCCGATCAGCCCTCGATATTTCTTCAATCCCTGCCTCCTGTCAACACAAGCAGTGCTCATCGGCGCGTCGATCGATCACCATCCGGAACAATGTCGAAAGCATTGATGGTTTTCTGGCTCACCGTGATGGTGGTCGGTGCATGTTTCGCCGGTGTACCCACTGTTGCTGGCACCAATTCTCCCTCTCCTGTGGTTGGCTATGGAGCTATTGGTAAAGGTGGCAATCCCGGATGCAGTCCAAACAATCCCAAACCATGTAACCGTGTGCCAGCAAATCCATATCACAGAGGTTGTGAAAAGGAGGAACACTGTCGCAATGGAGGAGGGAGAAAGCTACTCGGAGAAGGCATTCAAGCGAACGCTCCCATCCATTTTATATAATTCACGGTGCACGTTTTGTTCTCCGGTGCATACTTCACTGTGTTTTATGAGCTTGCCTTTTTCCGACAGGATTTCCGGTTACAGACCAATATATATATAGTCGGTGGTGATTTCTGTACTCTGATACATATATTGCGAGATGGATATATATCCATGAAATAGAAATCAGGGAATATCAATGGACTTATTCAATCTCATCATGCTTCAACAATTGCTTTTCATATGTATCATTTTTTTCTTCAACTATAGCGTTGATGCAATCCTACTACGTGCTCGGATATCAGCTAGATTGATGCATGGAACACAAGCTTTGCTGTCATATTGACCTTATTTCTGATTAAGATCTAGCGTAGAAAATAAATCAAAACAAATCGAATCAAGGATGTGAAAACTATTTCTAATGGTTAAAAGTTAGAATTTCCCATTGAATACAAAGCCGGATAAAAACAATTCATTTCCATTGTAAATGGCTATTATCTTTTGGGTACGCTTTCTCCAAAAAAAAAAAAAGATTTGTACAATCTATTGTAAATTTTTAAATATATTAACTTTTTTTATTTCAGATATTTGAAAAACAAATATCCAAAACAGTAAAAAAAAAAAAAAACACTAAAGAAAAATTATCAACCATCTAGGTCTTAGTTGCTCGGCATCTAAGTTAAATATAATTTTTATAGCATGTAAGAGTTTCCCTTACTCCTTCCTTATAATAAATAATTAAACAAATTATAGTTTCTATTTAAAATAATAGTCCCGGCTTGATTATGTATGTATGTATCTTTTGTTACGTTTAGTTATTATTTCAAGATAGAAAAAACAGATACAAAAAAAAAATGTATTTAATTGTAAGACAAGATATAAAGTAAAAACATTATTCTAAAACAAAAAAATATTGTAAATTTTTATTATATTTATGCTTAAATAATAACCAAACAATTAAGGTAAGCTAAAAATTCAAATAAGGATCTTTTAATAATTGATGTTATTTATAAGATTGAGTCTTATAACTTACAATATGTAAGAATTTAATTATTTTCCTCCATCCTTGAGATGAATAGTAATATTAACTATGGGTTTTGTTTCACTAGCAGCTCTGCCAAAATTGAATCACACACACCATAAAACACACGAAGAGAGTATTGTTTGGTAATCCGTTTCAAAAATATTTTTGAAAAAAATTAATTTTTTATTTTTATTTTTAAAAAAATTAATTTTTTAGTGTTTTTAGATCATTTTAATATATTTTTGAATAAAAAATATTTTAAAAATAATCTGAATCAAACTTCTAAACAGTCACAAAATAGCAAAGACTGTTTACAACCTCCATTTTCAAACGTGTTGTGGGCTATAAACCTCCATTTTCATGTGTTGTGAGCTCTGAAATTCTTATAAAAAAGTTGACATGGTCCTAGATGTTTGATAATGTAGTTGCAGTTATTTTTAAAAATATTTTTTTATTTTCTAAAATTAACTTTGATATCAATATATCAAAACAACATAAAAACACTAAAAGAAATTCATTTATAACAACAACAAAAAAAAATATATTCAAAAAGTGCTTACCAAACACCATTTATAGAAACGGGGAGAGTGGAATCCAATTTTGTTTTTCAACCATTACCCAAATGGGCCAATAAGCAAGTGTATGTTAGCATTATTTCCATTAGATCCACTCTGTATTCTCAACGAAATTGGAGTTGACTTTCTAACATATATTAATAATAGATTCATAGGTTAGTCCATTTCGAGGAAAACGATGTCGTGGGCAACCAATAGCCAATCGAAAAGTCATCCGTCGGCAACCAATGGCCAATCGAAAAGTCATCCCACAGTACTAATTAGTTGCAAGCCAATGACATGAACACTTTGACTATTTTAAGACTTGTAAGATAATGGGGTTAGTACTACTATCACGATTACGACTATAGGTTAATCCCCACTTCTTATTTGAATTCAAGTTTTTAGATAATATTAGAAATTATCTTAGATATTCACATTACCATTATAGGTTTATTGTCGAGCCCTGTTCCCCGTAAATTATTAAGAATCATCTCATTTAAAAATTTAAATCGTTAGAAGAGATCCCAAAATATAATTTATATTATTCCTTCTAACACATCTCTTCAAATGAAAGTTCTTTGATCTTGAAATTTGCACAGATTCACACTATTTTATGCTTAATTTTTATCAAATAGAATGAACGCGATGAAATTTGAACTCGTGATCGCTTGATCAATAAGACTCTGGTAATATATTAAGAAATCATCTAACCTAAAAAATTAAATTGTTAAATAAGACTCCAAGATATAATATATATTATTCTCTTTAACACAAACATTACATAAAATATTTTTAATTTTTTATATTCTTTTAGTAATAGAATATACTAATGCCTTTTTTGATATTATAACTGTTGAACAGTACTTCACTCATTTCTCCAATTTATAGAGAGAGAGAGGTGATATTTCAAATCTCGAGGCTTGCACATGAAAATTGATTTTTTTTTTTTAAGATATATCATGCCCTTGCCCTTGCCCATGCCCTGGGTATAATGGTGTCCAAGTTTTCAATATATAATTTAGGGTTTCTAGTCTATAGCAGTCCCTTTATAGTAAGGACCAAGATTTTCTTTTGAATCTGGAATATATTCAAGCTCACTGAGAAAGAGGGTGGCCGGAACCAATGAAAATATGTGTTGACCAAATGAAATGAAAAATAGCTCTTGAAAAATTAATTAAATTAGTGAAGAATCAAGTTTGACTGATCTCCATTCAGATTCAATTAATGTTTTTTGGTTTTTACAGATTTGAATTCATTTGGGTCAGCTTTTATGTTTAGAAAGTAATTATACTCACGGGTGCAATCATGAAACTTTGCGTCACAAGCACAAATACGCTCCTTGGTATCGATCAAGTATTTAATAGTTTCATTATTTTCTTACATATATTTGATTAACAGAATATATAATTAGTATAAAGCAAATGATAACGTTGTTTAAAATCGAAATCAATCAATTAGTATTTATAATCATGATTTGATGTGGATAAGATTTAAATATCAATTAATTACAATGTTTACATATGACCCACCGGCAACTAGTCAGCCAAAGCGTGAGATATACACTCGTGCATTCCATTTGTGAGCACATGTAATTTCAAGGGGTGTGGCTCAATTAGTCAAATCTAAGTTTGTTTTCAGAAATTATTAGTTTGAGTCTTATATTAATCAGAGTCATTAAAGATTTTAACTGGTTATTAACTTCATAATTTATAAGATTAATCGAGATATACGTAAATAATTCCGATCATAAAAAAAACATGTCCAAGGGTTCTCTCACAAACTCCCACGTCATATTATTAATTGAATGTGTAATTTGACGAAACTCATTTAATTTTGTTAGACTTTAATGACTTGAATGATGTGATAAGATTTACTATTAAAGTTAATTCATCGAATTAAGATAATAATTCACGAGTCACTATCTTAATTATTTAACATCAACTCATCACATTAAGATTGTATCTCACCTTACCTGCAGGGTCGTGGCTCAATGGTTGTTGGGGAGAGCCCTCCTTCTTTCGAACGTTAGTTCGAGTCCCAGTGGGAGTAGGGCTGGAGGGCTCCTCTCCTCATGTCCCCGTGGATCATTCCCTGCGTGGTATGTCTGTCACCCCCGCGATGCCTTACATGTTCATTGAGTTTGCAGGATGTTAAGTGGGTTCAGGGAATAGTCGAGATGCACGTAAGCTGACCCGGACACCCCGGTCACAAAAAAAAAGATGGTATCTCACCTAACCATCTACTAGGTGGCCCCTAACCAATCTACTAGGTGGTTTAATGATAAAAACTTAAGATTAAACAGTTTTTTTATAATCTTAAATTTGATTTTTTTGAATATTAATATAATAATTATTTTATGTTTATATAGTCGTTAAAAGTCATGTGGGATTGGTTAAAATGTATATAAACTAACATGGATATGTATAAGAAAATTATTATTTTTTTGTTTTGAATTATTTTTTGATATTTTGAGATTATTTTAGTATACTGACATAAAAAATAAATTTTAAAAAATAAAATAAGTTGATGTACAAAATAAACTTTAAAAAATAAAAAGTATATATATACCGAAGATCAAACAAACAGCCTCTAATGCATCCGCAGGTGATCGCTGTTCTTGATTGGTTCCAAGAACTGGTAAAGATATTTTATTTATTTAAAGCTCTGGAGATAGATATTGATGTGGCCACAATGATGGAATGGGTACCACGTGTCCTTCACTGGGTTCACCAACTTCAAAAGAAAGCTTTTTCTGTCTTGGTCACTAAGCGAGGGTGGCTTGATATTTGACCGACTAAGAAATAAAAAATTTATTTTGAAAAGAGAAGAGGACGTGGTGGTCATGTTCTGCCATCTTGGGCTTCGTCTAGTGCCAGGTCACTCTCACGCAATAAAATACACTAGATAATTGCTCGCGCGTTGCCGCGGGTATTTTTTTGTATATAATTTAATACAATTAAATCTACAACGATCAATTTATATGATATAAACAAATAAAAATTATAGATTAAAAGATAAAATGTTTAAAATTTTGAGTTGAGCTTGTCACGTAAGTATATATTACATCTTCTAAAATATAGGAATTGCGTTATAAACGATCACAAAAGAGTGTGCACTAACATTAGAAAAAAAAGCAAAATATTCGAATAAGAAAAAAAAACTTACTGAAATCATTTTTGTGCAGATAATAAAATTATTCAAATCAATTAATAGAAAGGAAAAATAAAAAAACAACAGGGAAAAGGAAGCAATATTCATTTAAAATATTATAACAATAGCAACATCGGAGTCTTAATATCTAAAATTATTATTTCCGCTAGAATAAAAATAACAAAAATTATTAAATTATACCAAGAGAAAAAACATAAAAAGTATGAACAAAACAGCAAGCAAGAAAAACCAATTAAAAATTATTATTATTATTATTTTTATTATGAAAGAATAGATAATCACTATTATTATAATAATAGAATACATAAGCACTATTCTTATAATAATAATAATAATCACTATTATTATTATTCTTATGATAATTATTATTATTATGTTAATAATGAAAGAAACAAAAGTAAATGAAAGATTAAAAATATCTTAGAAACTTTAACAAAAGAAAAAAAAATTACCATGGCTATTACTGGAAAAAAATAACAAAAGAGTAAGAATGAAAAATCATTAAATCATTATTATTATTATTCTTATTATTATTATTATTATTATTATTATTATTATTATTATTATTATTATTATTATTATTGTGTTAAATAGACTTATATATACATGGACAAAAGTTGGGATTAAAAAAAATCAAAGTATAAGGGCTGAATTGAAAATGATATATAAAGGGCTTAAATTAAAAAAGTAAAAATCAAAGGGCTGAAATGCAACTTACATTTATTGTCAATTGAAATCAGAGGACAAAATTGAAAAACTCGGAACTTTTGTACCGAATTGATTGAGTTATATACAGCCAACCCGGAAATTGAAAGTAGAAGGACCAAAGTGCAACTTTGCCACTCCGGAGAGAGAGAAACGGCGCCGGCGCCTTGAACCGGCCTCCGCCGCGTACACGGGCTCTTTTAGGTTCAACGCGCCACCGCGGGAAGAAGACCACACGGCGGCGCATCGTTCTGGCCTCCGGAAGACAATTTCCGTCCACCGGAGGAGGCCGCACGCGCCGCCCGAAGAGGGCGTGAGGCGGAAAACCGCCTGGCGCGTGCGGCGGACGCCCTTCCAGACCCGATTATTTAATTATAAAAATAGAGACAATTACCGTCCTGTCCCTTGACCGAATGAAGTGTTTTTGTCTTATTAGGGGCTAAAACCGTATTTAGCCATTTCCGAAAATAATAAAAAATCCAAAAGTTGCGGCGGACCGGACCGGTCCGGCCGCGCGCAATTACCCCGGTGCCCCTCACCCGGACGCCTGTTTTTGTCCTATTACCGGGGACGAAACCGTCATTTCACTGTTCACAAATGAATATTTAAAAAAAAAAATAGAAAATTAAGAGGAAAAACCGATTTTGTCCCCGCCTGCCAGCCCCTCCTCTCCGCGCGCCCGAGGGCCATTTTCGGGCGCGCACTGTAGCAAGCAATAGTGAATTGTGAGGGGAGCTACAGTGCAAAACCCCACGCGGTTTATTTGTATTGTAATTATCATAATTTCTAATCTCTATATTTAATTTTTTTAGTGTGGATTTTACTTAATTATATTCCCATTAAGCAGAATTAGTATCATTGTCAACTCCTTTTCGCACTTTAATTTAGCCTTAGTTTTATAAATTATTAGCGACCATTTGAATTGAATTTGAAATGGTGGGTGTGATTGCTTTCAATTTATTTTATAATTAATTTTGGCCTTGGTTTTAGAAGTTTTTAGAGACTATTCGGGAGTGTGATTATAATTGTTATTGTAAGTATTTTTTGTTTATAGATACATCAAAATGATATTTTTTTTATTTTTTTAAAATTATTTTTAACATCAATACAAGAAAATAGTCTAAATACATAAAATTATTTTAATTTAAAATTAAAAAAAATCATTTTTTTTTAAAAATATTTTTGAAACACAGTATCAAACATATCTTTACCTCCTTTCTTTAGATGGTTTTGATATTCAATATAATCTTTTAATTCAATCACGTGAATTACACAAATTGTTTTCTACAAAAAGAACAAGGTCAAGGAGATGAAGACAATTAATGCAAAAACATTAAAAACGTGATAAAAAATAAAGTAATATACATTAATTATTAAATTAGCGGGTTTGATCATTTAATGTTTTATTAATTTAGCTAGTAGCTCAATTTAAATCAAGTGCAAAGAGTCGATTAAAAAATATTAATGATATTTCAACTAGAGATCTTGAGAAGGTTATCCGTCTTATTTAACTCTTTTATTTTTATCATATATTTTAAATATTTATCATCAAGATCCAACTAATAAATAATTATTAATTGTAATAAAAGATTTAATCTGTACAAAACTCGGGAAGCTCATGCAAATCCTCCCATAAAATAGATAAAACTCGATTAAAGAGCTAGAAAAGGAGTTTTATGTCGAAAGTTATTCATTTTCTTGAGGTGGTGGACTTGGAGAAATACAAATAAATTAAAAAAACAAAATGATGAGGTAGCTGGGTGGACCACCGACACGTACCGATTCACACCGACACACCGTTAAATGTTGACTTTCCAAAGACAAAGAACAGAGGAAGAAT
The DNA here is from genome assembly GCA_027405865.1 of Salix purpurea. Classification (NCBI taxonomy): domain Eukaryota; kingdom Viridiplantae; phylum Streptophyta; class Magnoliopsida; order Malpighiales; family Salicaceae; genus Salix; species Salix purpurea. The sequence continues at coordinate 5,970,941 of JAOWLH010000016.1, read as the reverse complement.
CTTCGACAATTTTCTTTCTTTGTCTCTTGATTGAAATACCTTTCACCGAAAGTGATTATAGCCCTAATAAAAGTGGATGGATGATCATTTCTTCTGTGGCACAGGTAAGAAATATTTTTTATTTAAAAAATATATTATTTTTTTTTAATTTTGCATCAGTAAAAATATATAAAAAATAAAATGTTGGTGTTTTAATACTATTTAAAAAAACTAAACATTGTAGTTTTTATTTTTTTAATACAAATTTAAATTGTATTTTTTACGGGATGGTCAAGATCAAGATTTGATCTATGAAATCTGGTTTAAGAGGCGTTCAAAAAAACATAAAAAAAAAAAAAAAATTATTTTATTAATTTTCAAAAAAATAATTAAAACTTAATAGTGACCAAACTTTTGAGTAGTTTTTTTTATGGATGTCAAATGTTTGATTGCTGTGGACTTGCGTTGCCTGTAGTTTCCTTTAATATTGTGGGTACAGGGATTCCAAGGCGTAACCTGGTACTCACATTTAAGGGTATACAAAAACATATTTATTTATTTTTATTTTTAGAGGGTATAATATAAATTATATTTTAGCCTTACCTAACCTTTTACGTTGATCGACTGTTTATAATTTAAATCAGTAGATTAAAGTTTTACTTATATCAATTACTAATCCATTTATCCTTGTTTAAAATTCCAAGCTCAAGGAGGATAGATATATTCAAGTTTTAAAACGTTTTAATCTTTTCTTATATCAAAATACGGTTTGATTTTTCTTTTATGTTTTTTTTTTACCATTTTTTTTAATTTTCCATTTTCTTATATCAAAATACCATTTTTTTTTAATTTGTTTTTATAGGGTTATTGCAATCTCAAGATCTAGATAGCAATTTTGACAGGTTAACTTGAGTTGACTCAGAGTTTTTTTTATTTTTTTTATTTCATCTCATAATATTGAGTTAATTAAAAATTAAGTTTCATAATTTATTTTAAATTTTCATCTATGATGTTATCTAAGTTTCATGGCTCGGGTCGAGGCTTTAGTAGGTTAATTTTGACTATTAGATTTCATAAGTGGTTTTGATTTACTTTCCATGGGTTATAACAATCTCATAATCCCGATAATATATTTAATAAATTAACTCTAATTTAATAATATATTTTAATCAAATATATTTTATAAGTTATCCAGATTATTTTTAAACTTATCGCATTATCTAAAAACAATAACTAAGAAAATAATTTAATAATACTAATTTAAATTTAAAAAACTTAATCCCTCGTCATAAGATGCATTGATGTAGTTTGTATTCAAGTCATTATATTTATATATAATAATAATTTATTTATTGTTAATTGTCATTGCCCAAGATGCTGTTGGAAGCACCCACTCACAAGCCGAGCCAAGAGGGCACGTGTTCCTCAAAGATGCTTATTATCGATCAGCGAGCAGCAGCAACACACGAAGTCAAGTCCACTCGAAAAAACTATGACTCGCAATTGTACGGACATTGAGATTTGAGAAGCAACTATATTTTACTCGGCCGACCCTCCATGGACACTTCACTGGTGCTTCACTGTTGAAAGTTCGAAGAAACAGAGGTGAGCCGGGTGGCAGGTGTGTAATTTCTTGCCAAATAGTTCTTGGAACCCAATTTCTCCATGGTTAGATGAAGAAAGAAAGACTTTTTTTTTGTTTTTTTCTTTTTCTGTGGATTTTTTTTTTGTTTTTTGTCCTGTGATGGGAAAGATGCCCCCACCGTGGATTGATGTATTCGACGTGTAGTTGATATTGGAATAACAGTATGAAAAAATCTAAAATATTATCTTCATGTCAACGAAAATTAAAAATCTACCATATTTTATGAGAAAAATCATAATTGAATTTATCCATAGCTCCAGCACGTACAAATTTTATAACTACCGGATAGATAGATAGAAGAGGAAATAATAATATATTAAGAAAGATTTCCTCCTTTTTTTTAATATGTGTTTGGATTGTGGTATAAAGTATTTTTAAAAAATTTAATTTTATAAATGTATAAATATATGTTTTTTTATATTCATATATCACAATTATAAAAAACAAATACTAAAAAATTATTAATTTAATGTTTTTGAGCACCATTGGCATTGCGGCCCAACCTTGTTTTTTTTTTTATTATTATTATTTTGATGTGTTAATGTTAATAATTAAAAAAAAATATAAGTTAGAATATTTTGAAAAACAACTTCCCCTATTCTCAAATAAATTCTTCAAGAAAAATACATTTTTAAAACAAAGTTAGAAATACACTGGTGTGATTTTTTTGGTTCTAAAACTATGCCATAGGATCACAGTTCAACTTTGATTTAAACCGAAGGAAATCAAATTAATAATTTTGCAATAATTAAGTTGAAAACTAAACCCTGTGTTTTTTTTGCAATTTATTTTAGTTCTTATATTTAATCTAAATTAAAAGTCAATCCCTTCCTATTTTTTTGTTAATGGTGGGATTGAGAAAAAGAGACCATAATGAAAAAAAAATGCTAGACATGGGGCCGGCCATAATTTTTTAAAAATACACCGAGGTCCTCAAACTCTTAAAATAATACAAATTATACAATTCGGGTCCCTTGAAATAAATAAAAAAAACAATTTTGTTACAAAAAGTTATATGTATTGCTTTTCAGCCTCTAATTAAAAAGATGATAGTGAAAGTGATTGTTAGATTCTAATGATGAAAGAGAAAGTCATTGTTTGAGCAATTTTCAACCACCAAAATGATTTTTGTGTGTCCATGAGTTTTATAAGATGAGAGAGTCTTGATGATCTTTATTTGATGTCTCAATATTTCTTGAAAAAGATAGATTTAGGTTAAGAAAGATAAATCTAAATCAATTTGATTTCAAGTTTTTGGACCATGTTTGTTTTAGGTATTTTAAGTTGATAGATTGATTTATGGATGCTCCAAGGATGTAATTGAAGTCTTTTTTTAAGTTGATAGATCTTCATGATAAACAATTATTTGACTTATTTGGGACTCGGGCTATTATTTTTGTTTTTAATCTTATTTGTATTTTTTAATATGTTTTTATTTAAAAAGTAATGTTATATTTATATTTCAATTAATATTGCTCTCTGTGAATTTTTTTATTTGCTTATTTAATGATTTTGGATAGATATTCTTATAAAATTATTTGTGTGTGTTTAATTTTGAAGTTATTTTTCTATATTTTTTTATATGGAAGAACTTTATATTTAGAAATGAATAAATATTTATTTTCATATAAAATTTCTAATATGTGCAGCCACAAAAGATATTTGTTTTATTGAAACAATTTAATGTATGTGTTTGTTTATATTATTGTTTAATTAAATTATTGTTTTTATTTTAATTAAGAAAAATTAACAAACACAATTGGATAGATTAAATATCTTGTTCTACCCTTATAATCTCTTGGTTTTTCTATTTTTATTTTTAGGTATTTTTTTAATTTATTAACATACATTATTCTCGATTTATTTTATTATAGGTAAACATAAATGTTTAAATTTGAATTTAAAAATAATATTTTTTTTTATAAAAATATACTTGTGTGTGTATTAGAGTGGAAGCATTGAAATTGGAAAGGCAACAAAACGTGTGGGTCCCAAATTAAACTAACCAACCAGGAGCCTTCTACAAATTCTCTTTTATCTCTCTCTAACACTCGGAAAGTCTTTGGTTGAAAATCTTTTCCTACTTCCATATAAAACCCACATCCCCTGCTTCCTCCCTTCTCACAACTACAAAAAAAACTCTCCCCTGTTCATCCCCTGCGTTCTCTCTGTTTTCAACTTCTCTCAATTTCCTCACCACCACCTCCGGCAACGGAAAACCTCCGCCAGAAACGGCACCCCAATTGGATTTCTCTGCCTCTCTTTTCGCCGCTCTCTCTCTCTCTCTCTCTTATTAGTATTCATTTTTAGTAGACATAGAGATGGAGTGCTGTAGACCTGATATGTTTGGTATCGGATTCTTTTTTTACTTCGATGCAAGATTCTCAAATCTTTTTTACTAAATTTGGATCTTGGTATTGTTACTTTTTCATTTTGCTGCTTTTGTAGATTTGGTTTTCTTTTTTCCAATACATTTGATTCTGTGCGGCGTCTTATCCTGAAAATTCTCTTCCTTCCCTTAGCATATAATAGAATCTTTCAAGAGAGAGCGAGCGAGAGGGTAGCTATCAATGGATTCAGCTAAGACCAACACTGGAAAATCCAAGAAGGGTGTTGTTGATGAAACTCAGAGGCAGAGAATGAACCAAGATTGGCAGCTTGATAGAGGCAGAAAAGAAGCTGATATTAGCTTTGAAAGGCGGCAATGGAAGCCTGATTTTGATGAAGCTTCCTTGTCGGATAGGCCTTCCAAGAAGATCCGTAGCCCTGAACGTCAAGAACAAACTCAATCCTATGCAAATTTAGCTCATCAATTACAACCTTTCTCTGTTTCTCCTAGCTCTGTCTCTACTCAGTCCTTATATCCGCCATCTTCATCTTCAAGTTCAGGACATCAGTTTCCTTTTGCCTTAGAAGGGTCTAATCAACCTACTCAGTTCCACCAACAATTTGGAACAAACCCTTCATCAACTATTTTTCGTCCACCATCTCAGCAGCAAATGATTTCTTTTGCTCAAAACCAGCAATATGGCATTGCGTATCCTCCGTTTTTTACAGGAGAATCTGCATTGGCTAACCACCACCACCACCACCAGCAGCAGCTGTTTCAGTACTGGAATGACGCAGTGAACTTAAGTCCGAGAGATAGGATGATGATGATGATGAACAGGTTGGGGCCAGATGGGAGGCCATTGTTTAGGCCACCGATTCAGCCTATAAATACAACAAAGCTTTATAGGGGAGTGAGGCAAAGGCATTGGGGAAAATGGGTTGCCGAGATTCGTCTCCCTCGAAATAGGACTCGCCTTTGGCTGGGCACATTTGACACAGCTGAAGATGCTGCCTTAGCTTATGATCGCGAGGCCTTTAAGTTGAGAGGAGAGAATGCTAGGCTGAATTTCCCTGACCTTTTCCTCAACAAAGATAAAGCAACTTCCACCGCTCCGAGTTCATCAGTTTCTTCTCTTCCGACCCCCAATCAAAGTTCAACGCCAAAACAAGCCCGGGAAAGCCTTAACTTGCAGGTGGGAACCATGCCGCCGCCACCACCACCACCAGAACAGCCCCAAGGAGACCATACTGATGATGATTCCGGGCTGGGTTCAAGTGGGGCTACTGTGAGTGATGAGGTTCATGCAGTGGCAGAGGGGACCAGTGCAGGGGAAGGCATTTCGGGGTCTCAGGAGATGGCGTGGGGAGACATGGCAGAAGCTTGGTATAATGCTATTCAAGCAGGTTGGGGTCCTGGGAGTCCTGTGTGGGATGATTTGGATAACACTAACAATATTTTATTACAATCACACCTTCCTTTTGTTACTCCAAATCAACAGCAGTTTGATGATTCTTCTGATCTCCAGAGACAACAAGACAGCATGGGCTCAGCTTCTTCTTCTTCCCCCCCCACGAAGCCATTCTTCTGGAAGGATCAAGATTGATTGACATGGCCACCCACAAGTCTAGATTTCTACTGGTATAGCGTAGTAGCCACATCTTTTACTTTTCTCCCTCAATTCTAATCTTCTCCTGTAGGTTTTTGGACCAGCCCTTGGATTTTTTTCACAGGTTGCAAACTTTTTAGCAAGCCAATTAGTGACCTTAGACCTGCTGTGCCTGGGAAAATTTTGATCTCTTGGCCCACTTTATAATCCTCACTGGTTGCAGATTTTTCACAAACAACCTGTGATTCCCATGGAGCTGAGCTTCCTTTTCTTATCAGGATTCCAAAAGCTTCAAACCACTTCATTTTTTCTTCTTTCCAAACCTCCTCCACACATTTTCTTGATCTTTCCAATCCTTTTTCATTGCATATATTGCACGAAGGCTGCATATTTCAGGCCTTTATGCGATGAAAATTTAGCTTTACATAGCTCATGCATTCTCTTTCCAGCTGATGTTATCTATCAAGTCTCTAGGAAGTCTCATTCTGCATTCCCGATCTTGGTTTACTTTTCTTTTTCTTGGATGTTCATGTCATGTTGGAGACAGTCAACTTCAAGATCAGGGCCAGCATAGAAGGAGACAGTTTGGTGATCTCCCTCTTCATTGGTCTATCCATCACAAGCTTAGTTTTCCTGCTTGGAGAATGGAATCAGACATTTGTAATTATATAGATTCTGTAATGATATGTCTCTCTCGTTATGAACAGTAGTTGTAATGATACATAGTATGCAATTTGCAGTGCCATCATCTTTCTTTTTCACCATCCTGTGCGCTGTTTCCATTCCATTTTAAACCTTCTTTTGTATTTCTGCTTGATTTCAGTCAGCTTTCGATGGAAACCCTATTTCATGTTCCATAAATTCTTGTGTGGAATGATCGCAGTCATAATCAATTTCGTTGGGAGATCTGAGGCTTGTGAATCGGCCCCAGATATGAAATCAACAAAAGAGTTTCGAATACAGGAAATTAACACATAAACACACTAATTTGCATGGATCCAAAATTGTTTTCATACACTATATGGTAATGGTCCAATGAAAGAAGAAGATGGTGCGAAGAAACGAGCCACATGATTAGAGTCATTGTCAATCTTCTTGCTGGAATGTGGATGGCAATATTACTCGTTGTGGTTTAAAACTTAATGTAATGGTCGATATAATAACTGCGATTAATGTGCTATAAGAGAAAAAATAAATATATATAAGAAAATACAAAAAACTTGTATAGCTAGTAGAAAAAAACATAAAAATAAATTTAACTAGAAATATTTTAAAATCAGTTTTTATCCTTCTATCTAGCCAAAAACTTTCTACTAGCTTCAAATACAGTACTCTTCGATGCTCATGATAAATAAACCATTTTATTTATGGGATATGATATTTTTTTATGGGTGTGTAGCTATTTTGATAAGTTTATATAGCCTACTTGAACCCTACCTTGAAAGACTTGGAGGTGTTTACATTACGTTTTAAAAATATTTTTTAAAAAAATTGAAATTTTTTATTTTTATTTTCTAGTTTAAATTAAAAAAATTTGGTGTTTTTAGGTCATTTTCATATGCCGATATTAAAAATATTTTTTTGAAAATAAAAAACATCATTTTGATACATTTTTGAACGAAAAACATTTCAAAAAACAATATTAATCACACTCGTAAACAGACACTTAATTAATCTTGATAAATGAAAATTCAACGAGTCAATATCTCGAGCCAAAAAAAGGTGGGGAATTAACTAGTAAAATATACAAATATGGAGCAAGAGAATACACTTACAACAAGACATAGTGGGATTCAAAGCAGCATGGCGACTAGCATATTCTGCTGAAGGGAATCTTCGAATCAGAAAATGTGGACAACATGGAAGCTTATCTTCATTGTAGATTATACTTCTTGTCTGGGAATCCTCACCGGATTCAGGAATTTTTAATGACATCCGGTAGCTATGAAGATCATGAAATGAAGAGGGAACCATAAACAACTATCAATTATACCTTTAAGATTAGGCTAATGCGTTTACTGCACTCATTACAATGAAGCTGTGGGGGCCATCTTTGCCGTCCAATGAGATCATCTGCATTTCTTATTTTCGACGGCACGATAACGATGGATTGGTGATGAGAAAATGGTCGATCATGAAAATGATGGAGGATGTAAAATATATTATGTAGTGGCTAATCATGAAGTTTAGCAAGGCATTGTAAATATCTAGCATGGTGGGAGAGGCGGCTATGGATTCAGATGAAGATGTTCCTTTCTGTGAACCAAACCCAGCATTTTGATGTCAAGGTGTGGCTGCGGTCATTTTCTATGCATAACGACGATTGTTTTTTTTTTTTTTTTTTTTTTTTTTTGTGTGTGTGTGAATATATAATAGTTTTGGTATGGAAACATGAACAGCACTTGATCATGTCGAGTGTTCTTGTGATCTGAACTCAGTCGGTTCCAGAGTTTTGAGGAATTATTTAGAGAATTGATCAATTATTTCCGGGGAAAAAAGGTTATAGAAAATTAGAGATGAACTAAATAAACTAAAAGTCGACTATATGGTCAACTTTTGGTAATTAAAATCATTATTGTTAATTTTGTTTTGGTCGAAATGGCTAAATGTTTTGTATCAGTTAAAAAACAAGATAAAAGAATGTAGTTTTTATCTCGTTTAAAATTTCGGTTCATTTTCAAAATTCCGTCCAAATTTTGGTAGGAACGTTCCTATTTTGTTCCCCAGTGCCATTTCTGCCAAATAATATTTTTTTTAAATAATGAATAATTTTACAATATCAATCATATCTTTTAATCCGACCGTTAGATTAAGATGACATTTTACGAGGAGTCTTTTGACATATTTATATATATTATATTAAAATTTCAGAGCAATCAGAAAATGTATTGACCTTACGAGATTGATGATGACATTCTCGTAATATTATACATATTCATAATTTTGTTCAGAAAAATTATTTTATTGTCTTTTTTTTAGATTGAATTGCACAATAATTTTATTTTTGGATTTGAATTTGAATTAATTTCTTTTTTCAAATAATATATTTAATTATATATTTATATACATAAACAATATAATCCTGAAATAACGCACTAAAACGCTCCAAAACTAAAATATTATATTTCAATTAAAAAAACAAAATATAAACCGTAACAAAATTTACAACCTTGATTAAAATGGTAAACGATGCCTTCTCTTTTGCCTGTGAATGATATTTCTTCTCTGGCTGGGAGTCCTTTCTTTTAGTTTCTTACGATTGATTATCACTCCATTATACAATCATTTTGATGCACCATGATCTATCAGTATTTTTTCTTTTCAAAAAACAATTTCTAGTTTATTGGGCTCTTACAGGTCTATGGAAACAAGCTTGGAACCAAAACTATAGTCCTGGCCCCAGACAATGGGCACACACCAATATCCATGGGCTCCAACGTAGCACTACAGCCTAGTTGGGGGGGCTATAACAGTGCCCATGGCATGATGAAAGCTGAAATAAGTTTTTTTGCATGTAAACCCTAAAATATCTTATATGAGGAAGAAAGCTCTCCATTGTTCATGATGGAAGCTCGACAACATCTCTAGAGAGCTGAACTTATTCGCAGTCTGCATAACGAATGGTTAAGCTGAAATAAGCTGAACTTACTGTTTGTTAAAAGGAGAATATATAGGAAATGATGGTATGAATAATGGGAGCCATCACTAAGCAGTGGCGGGTTCAGTTTCAGCAACTTGCTCACCGTCGGCAGCTTGTTCACCGTCGGCAGCAGCCGCAGCAAGAGTATCTAATTTTGACGAGTCAAATGAGCTACTTTTGGCAATTTCTTTAGAGGGCGAAGCAGCCTTGTTTCCATCGGCAGCTGCAGCAGCAGTAGCAGATGTTGGTGAGGGAGTTTTCTCTTTCTTTGCAGCTTTTCCTTCATCTTTACCATTGTTATCTTTTGCATCCTTGGAATCTTTCCCACCCTTTGCATCCTTGGCATCCTTTCCATCTATGGCTGGTGTGGGAGGGGGAGGAATCATGTGAGGTGGAGGGTTCTGTTTCAGCTTCAAGAAAAGCTGTCTCATTCTTGAAAGATCGGTGGGTTTTCCAGGTTTTGGACCCTGAATTACCATAATGGAAGGTTTCTTTTCATCGTCTTTCTTACCCCCTCTCCTTTTAATGTTCGGCACCTCTCGAGGAATAATCTCTGCAATGGCTTTCCAGTAATGTTTGTCTGCCTCTTTATGGAACTTCTCTTGATTAGCCAAGTACATCTGCAGAAAAAACACATTCATTTTTTTAATTCATAAAAAGATGGAAGTAAAGCGCTATTAAGGAATCATCTCATCTAAAAGTTTAAGTTGTTAAATGAGATCCCAGAATATAATTTGTACTATTCTCTAACACATCCCTTCAAGTGAAAGCTTTTTAGACTTGAAACTTGTATATGCATACACTATCTTATGCTTGATTTTTATCAAATAGAATGATGATGATGAGATTCGAACTCGTGACTACTAGGTCAACAAGACTCTAATATCATGTTATGGAACTATCTCTCCTAAAAACTTAAGTTGTTTAGTGAACCCCCAGAATATAATTTGTATTATTTTGTGACATGCGTTTCGAAAAAGATAGGGAGGAGACAAGGAAAAGTGGCAGTTCAGAAATTTTACCTTCTCCCTTTCTCTGTTTTGAGCTTTGTTAGTTTCACAATTCTGCTGCCTCTTCTCATAAAAAGCTCGTATATACTCATCAGCTTCATTGATGATCTGGTTTCTCATCTCCTTCTCTCTTTTCTCCTTCTCCTCTAAATGGAGGGCATTTTGCCTGCAAAAGATGAATGTGAAATCTGTTTCAGCACACCGAAGATGTAAACATGCGCCTCTGCTTCAATTAAAACACAGGCTGAGCATCCAGCCTCTCTGTACTATAAAGAACACACGTTCAAATTCGACATGGATGCTATAATAAGAACACATGTTCTAATGTCAGTTTGTGTATACATAGAACGAGATAATCCCAATGTTATAAAATTGATGCTTATCTTTCTACAAATTTGCTGTTATATCAACACTTTTCAGCTTATAATGATAAGAACCCTTTGCTAAAATGGCCATAATGGTGTTCCTAGATCTCATCATGTATAAATGAATCGCCTTATTTTTAAACATCAAATGCCAATCAAAATTATAAATATTTTTCTCCCAATCCCACCTCCCTAGCTGTTAAATCATCACCCCATTGTAAATTCCAAATGTGCATGATACTGAGATCAAGATCCATTCCAGAAAACAAACTCTACTTATTTCCACAAACATAAGCGAAAACTCACCGGCGCCACTCACGGAATTTGACCCCCAACTCCTGCATTTCACCAGGTTCAGGAAGAGTTGGCCCATCAGAAGCAAAAACACCATCAGCCCCACCACCACCACCACCAGTCTCAAACGCCTCAGTCTCAAATGGTGAGGCAAATTCAGTACTTGGAGAAGGCATACCAAACCCATACCCCTCAGAAGAATGCACGTTTTCATCGGAGAAAGTTTCCTGTGGAAATGGTGTTTCTCCGGGGAATGACGAGTCGTCACCTGTGTAGCCATCATCAACGAATGGTTGGGAGGTAGGTGACGCATGATCATGTTGGACATGCAGCATCGTGGGGTCGTTTTGATCTTCTTCAGGGATGAATGAATCAAAAGAGGCTGACATTGTCGATGATTTGATGCAATTTCTTGCCTCTAATAATTTAGGTTAATGGAGATTATTTGCAGATTTTCCTCTCTGCTTTTCCTAGGTGGTCGTTATGGCAGGTAACGTTGTGTTCGGATCTGTTAAGGTGGGTCAAAGATTCCCCCAGGTGTCTTGATGTTTCGTAAGAGTAAATTAACTTAAAGCTCCTCAGGTATAAGAAATTACACATTCTGCCCAATTCTTTTTGTATAATAAATATTTTCACTGAAGAAGAACTTAATTTTAATGTAGAAAAAAACTATACTCCATCCAAATTTTAATGTACACCAACCAGTAAGTTATATAAAAATTTCTACAGATTTTGTTAAATAATTTATCATGGTTTCAATCTTAATAAAATTAATTATTATATAAACAAAGTATAGGCACCAAAAAAAAAAAAAAAGCTTTCTGATTATGATAAACACTTCTTTAATTTCAAATCATTAATTGGAATATGATTATATCATAATAAATATTTAGCAACTTAAACATGTAATACAATCACCTTTAAATTAAATTTATTAAGTCAATATTTCTTAAATATTAAGTATGAGTTTTTTTAAAAAAAAAAATGAAAGAGACACCATCATAAATAATAACTTATGACACATAAATTAACCTGCAAGAATATTTTATTTTTCTCTTTTTAATTACAGTCATTTCTAATTTCATCAAACTCTTGATCTTAATTAAAATGTTTTTGTAAATCTCATTAAAGTATCCAAACTATAAAGATTGATTATCTAAATTACATTTTTCATCGAATCCTCAACATATCCTAAATTAATTTCAGTAAACAAAATTGTTAAATAGTCATATGATTTTTCTTATGAAACTCCCAATTAAAATCATTAAGATGATTCATTTTGATTATGAAAAAGTCGCGTAAGAGATTATAGTATATAAAGAAACATCATTTTCAACGTAACTACTTGATTGGTGAAATTATAATAAATCCATGGATTCTTACAGAAAAAAGAAGAAGAAGAAGAAGAAGAAGTGAGATTCAAACAGTTACTTAACAGTTGTGTTATCAATAAATATATTTGATAACCCATTAACATTTTTTTTAATGTATAGTTTGTTTTGTAATTCAATTTATGGTATGAGCCAATTGGATATGGTTTTGGGTTTTGATTAGAACTTTTTGTAATATGAAAATTTGAAGCTACTATTGATCAGCAATGGTGGTGCTTTAACTTTTGGATCAGTAATTCCACAATCTATTCCCAAACTCTTGCATGGAGATACAAGCCATTTCAGAGTAATTTTCGTTGCGTAAACCAAAGGACTTAGCTGGTTTAATACCTGTAATGAACTTGTAATGCAAAACGAGATCCAGATTTTCGTACAATGATGCATAAGTTGCGAGATCTTCTTCAGAGTGTAAAATCTCAACAATCCCAGTAAATGATAGTGGAAAATCGAGAGGCCAGCTTGCCTTCTCTTCCTTCTTCATTTGATTTAAATAGAGGAAGTTACAGAGGGTTACAGCTTTACAAAAGTTTAAACATGGAAATATACAGAATGGAAAGCATAATACAGGGGAAAGAGGGAATTAAGGAGACGTTGAGGGAATTGAGCTGTTGCTGCAGATTTGGAATGTGCTACAATTGTGGAATTATCTCCTTTAATGACTGGTCTAACACAGAGAACCATGGTGGAAAAGGAGTAGATGGGTCAACCAAGTCCATGATTTCCCGGTCATCTCTAGCTCTTTTTTTTTTGTAACCCCATCCCTGAAAGTGCATTTTGTAGGTCTGAGAGAGTAAGTAAAACTCCGGCTGTTCCAGATTCTTATAAGAAGTGCACGAGCCCTGACTCGAACTCGAGACCTGTTGTGCAGATTTCAAGTCCTTTGACATCACACTACACCAACAATCTATTGATCATCTCTAGCTGTTGGTGGCTCAGATCCAAAAAAGAGAACGTATATGTTTCTGTCGAAGACTGCTTCAGGAATCCAAGAGTCCTGGTTTTCTCTATTATGATATCATCCAATAAATAGGAATAAATTAGCTAGTTAAGATATTATTTACTGATTTGATGCTTTATTGCTTTACTATAGCATTTCGGTTGTTTGTTTTCCTGTAAATGTAGTGAAGTCTCAATGAATTGAATAAATATGAACTAAAGTCTGTAAAATTTCAGTAGCACACCATTATTCTCTCGTCATGTTTACTTTTCTTTTCTTTTCTTCCTCTTAAAGCAATCAATTGTTATCAGAGCTGCTTGTCTTAAGGGACCTGCAAGCTTCTCTCGTATAACCACTCCTATCTTTGATGGAGAGAATTATCAGCTTTGGCTGTGAAAATGAAAACTTATTTGGAGGCATTAGACAAGCTATTTAAGGAGAAAAGCTGCAAACTGGTGAAACTAACAAAGGGGGGGAACAGAGAAAGGGAGATGGTCAAATTTCTAAACAATGCTCTCCAATTACCCCCGAGGCTGCTGTGAGCTCGCTTGCTAGCATGCGCACACACTTTTCAGATCCCTTCCAGCTTTACCGCATGTTGTTAATTCCGTTTTGGTTGTTGTTTCATTTTTTTACTTAGAACGAAATGTTTTGATTTCGGAGCATTTCACCATGTCGTTTCAGGGTTATGACATCTATGGTAAAATGAATGTGTACTTTTGCAGCTTTAATTGGCCTACAAAGAGAAATCCCATGAAGAAGCTGACATACATTACTGGAAAGCTATTGTGGACTGCATTCCTTTAGAGGAGTCAAATCCTGAAAAGAGAAGCACTAAGAAAGCTGCGGAAGAAAGAGAAACCTTGAATTGTGTTCAGCCAGGTCTAACGCCTGGAAATGAAACTTTCTATTGAGTGTGTGTGTAAAAGCTAACTCCAACTCATTTAGTTGGTTATCTTTAATCAACTGATTCTGCATTCCTACCAAATTCCTGATAAAGATACAATACAGTCAACTCTCTTGTTCCTTTTTTTTCCTTTAACATCTCCAACGGGTTTGCCATCAGAAGAGATAAAAATAAAAAAGTATATTTTTAGTATTTTTGCTTAATTTTCTTCTCTCCAACAAAAAAACTATTTTAATAGTCAAAATAGTTTTTCCCTACCAGAGATGCTATTTATAACCACTCAAATAGAAAAATCATAATACTGTTCAAGAGTGAATAAGGAAGTGCAAGGCTAGCCGGCAGCTATCACTCTCTATAAAAAAAAAACTATATTTATATTATTCAAAAAATCATTTTAAAATTTATCTCTCTAAAATAACTTTTATCATAGGAGATGCTATTATAAGATCATCTGCTGCGTTGGAAATCATGCCTGGTATCGGTTATATTTAACTCAATACCTAAGAATACCTCCGATTGCCTCCAAGGCCCTTCTATATTTCATTACTCCTGTTTCTACTCCTCATCCTCGTTAGCGGTGGTCACAGGTAAGATCTTATTTTATGTTCTCTCTCTCTCTGGAATATCTCAACTTATATAATATATATGATTGATTCTTGAAAGGGAGTGGTGAATGAAGCTAGCAAAGCTAAAACCATCTTAGCACAATACTACCTTAACACATTAAGTTCTTCTGTATTTGTCAGGGCTGTTCTATTTCAGCTTTTGGTTTCTTTTATGTCAAGTACTTATGTTATTTTCTGCTGTTTTTTAAAGTTTTCTTTTTGTTGTTTTAGTAGCCAGTGAAGCTGCAAGGGTTTTGGGTTATGTTTTGATTGCTGATTCCTTCACTTTTGAATGACACCCTTTTGATGTTTCTCTTTATTTATCACCTGGGACGTCTGTGTTTCCCTCATCAAGTGTTTGTTATCCGATATCTTATCAGAGGAGATATCGGGAACATGGCCCTTGTTTGATTTTGAAATTTTTAAAGTTGCTGTGGGATTTTTATTGCATGACTGCATATCGATAAATGCTTTTTAGTTTATTAAGTTTGAATGGCTTCTATGCTGAACTCTTTTCGCTGCATTCCATCAAAAACCTTTTTGTTCGAGGTAGCGAAGAGAGATTGTTGCTTTGAATTCTAAACAATGATGTGTGTTTTGCACTATGAATGCTTTTTGATTGGCTTTGTTATCTATGTTTTAGTTCTTGCATCCTATAGATGATGCTTTCCTGTTTTGTCTGAAGCAGAAAAAAGATAGCCTTTCAAACAAAAGAAAATTGGTCACGAAGACCGACTGTTTTGCTAGAATTTGTCAATAGCTCTGTACGAATATATAAATTATATTATGAGATTTTATCTAACAATTTAAATTTTTAGATGAAATGATTTTTTAATGTGGTATCAGAAACTTGTTGACCCAGCAGTTATAAGTTCGAATCTCACCTCTTTATTTTATTTGATAAAAATTAAACACAAGATAGTATGGAGTTGTGCAAGTTTCAAGCCCAAAAAACTTTAATTTGAAAGGGATATATTGAAAAATAATATAAATTATATTCTGAAACCATATATAACAATTTAAACTTTTTAAATTAGATAATTACTTAAACTTTACAATGGAAAAGCTTTTGTTCGTACTAAGATCTGTGAAGCAAAGGTTGGTCATAAATTTGGAGAACAAATGTCGTTAAAAGAAGAAAAAAATAAACGGTATCCACAACTAAAATATAATTTATATTATTTTCATTAATATATAGCTGTAGATGCACAGACATTTGCATGTTGGTGCAATTATGACAACAACCAACACAATCTTCGTAGCGAGGACTGGGATATATTTTCATTAATAATGTATTGTTATCAAGATCATCCATTCTGATTCGGTTTCGGTTGTTTTTTTTTTCTTTTTCAATCGAAACATAATGTTTTGGTTTTAGAGGATTTTGACATGCTGTTTTAGGACTGTATTTTTATGTATATATAGTTAAATATATTAAATAAAAAAATTTAGTTCAAATTCAAAAATAAAATTATTTAGAATTGTACAATTTAATCTATAAAAAGCAATAAAATAATTCTTCTGAACAAACTGATGAACATGTATAATATTATGAAAATTTCATCATCAATCTCACAAGGTCATTACGTTATCTGATTGCTCTGAAATTGTAACATAATATATATATAAATATATCAAGAGACTTATTGTAAAATTTTATCTCAATCTAACGGTCAGATTAAGAGATATAATTGATATTGTAAGATTATTTATTATTTAAAAAATATTATTTGGCCGAAATAGCACAAGCGAAATGATACCGGTGCATTTCGGCCTGTATTTGACTGAAAAATGCGGAACTACCAAAAATTTAAACCGAGGTAAGAAAATATTTTTTTATCTCGGTTTTTTAACTAGTATGAAACATATCGGCTGTTTCGAAATGAAACTGACAACCTTAACTGTTATCAATCTAACTAGTGCTTGATGTTGAAGCTAACCAAATCAGCATTGTAAACCCTTTTGCATTATACATTTTCTCCATAGTGCTTTGATGCTGTGTTTGGAAGTTGTATGGTTATGAACCTTTTCAGTTCATCCTGTTGCCTTGCAAGTTCGCTTCTTACAAGGGCTCGAATTTCCACGAACAAGTTCTTTGTTTTTGGGTTTACGTGTAGCTAGATCTGTTCTTTCAATTTTGATAAGTGAAAATATTTTTAAAAAAAATGAATTTTTTATTTTATTTTATTTTTAAATTTAAATTAAATAAATTTAGTGTTTCAGATAATATGCTGATATCAAAAATAAATGTTTAAAAATAAAAAATATAATTTTAATATATTTATGAATAAACAATACTTTAAAAAACAACCACAACTATATTCTCAGATAATCACTATGTATAATTAGTGTAATTGGAATCCTTGAGAAATTAATATTGATGGGGGAGAAGGTGAATGCTAAATTACTTTGTAAAGAGAATGATGTCAGAGGTCAAAGCTGATGGTGGGGGTGCAGAGGGCAGCAATGACGGTGATGACAATAGTGATACTGACTTGACGGCGGTGAATGCATTTATAACACGAGTCGTGCTGGTGGTAGCACTGCAGGTAGAAGCAGCAGAGTAGGGCTGAGTGATTCAGAGGGCAGTGTTTTTTTCAGTTTGATCCTTTTAAATTTAGTTAATTAGAGGTTAGGATTGATGATTTCTCTTAGGTTAACCTTTATTATTATTTTCTTAATAAGAACATATCTTCCAAGTATTTTAAAAATATTTGGTCTATCCTGCATCAAAGTTTTTACTTTTTAATATCTTTATAAATATTTTTAAAATTAAAAAACAAAATCCAACCCGCTCCATTCCACTATTTGTAGAACACAAGGATTTTCATTATGAGGCCAATATAAACTTTCTACCGTGATTTCATTGAGATCCATGGAATATCAAAAAATACGATTAAAATTGATTTTTAAAATATTTTTTATTCAAAAAAATATATGAATAATTTTTTTTTAAAAAAAAAACCATTTTTGATATTAATGTATGATTTAAAAATATTAAAAAAAAAACTTAATTTAAAATAAATTTTTTTTTTTTTTGAAATGCAGTTAAAAACAGTGACTGAAGCTGCTGCTGCCAATTTGACAAGATGCTAAAAAAGTGTTCCCATCAATACGCCCATCATCATCTCTTATAGTTAACGGGTTAAACGACAGAAAAATCACCAAGAAGCCATCGCCACCTTTCTCAACTGAGTCTCACCGAGTCAAAATGGATGTGCTACCTTCGATTCTAAATCTTTTTTTTTTTTTCTCTCTTACCAATCTTTAACAATGATTTGTGCATTGATCTTGATAAGATACTGATAGAAGATAATATTCAGAAGAACAATCTGCCTTGCTTTTCATTGATAATACAATGTGATTTATACAATGTTTTGGGAGAGTCCTTCGGCTATAATGTAGCTATGCTAAATAGGAAAATTACACATGCTATAAATAGAAGATATGCTTTACATAAGATATGCTTTACATATTCTAATACACCCCCGTAGTTGAAACGGGAGGTTGTCGCACGTTGAGACTATCCCGGAAATCATCAAAGAGTTGTTGCGGAAGTCCCTTAGTAAAAATGTCAGCAATCTGATAACGGGAAGGGACATGTAAAACACGAACTTTACCACGAGCAACCTTCTCTCGTACAAAATGTATATCCATCTCAATATGTTTAGTGCGTTGATGTTGAACTGGGTTCCCGGAAAGATACACCGCACTAATATTGTCACAATATACCAATGTAGCTTTCGAAATAGGACAATGTAATTCCAGAAGTAAATTTCTGATCCAGCAGGATTCAGAAACTACATTTGCGACACCCCGATATTCGGCTTCTGCACTAGACCTTGACAACGTGGGTTGGCGTTTGGCAGACCATGAGATTAAATTATCCCCAAGATAAACACAGTACCCAGAAGTGGACCGTCTGGTGTCTGGACAGCCACCCCAGTCTGCATCGGTGTAAGAAGTTAGAGCATGATCAGATGAGGGATAAAGATGTAGTCCAAGATCCAGAGTACCCTGAATGTAGCGAATGATACGCTTTAAGGCCGACATATGTTGAGTTCTGGGGTCATGCATAAAGAGACATATTTGCTGAACTGCATAAGAAATATCCGGCCGCGTAAAAGTCAAGTACTGTAAGGCTCCAGCAAGACTACGATATTCGGTCGGATCATGATACGGATTTCCTGAAGAAATGCTGAGTTTAGATTTTGTGTCCACCGGAGTAGGAGATGGTTTAGAAGAAGACATTCCTGCCCGCTCAATGATTTCTGCTGCATATTTCTTTTGTGAAAGAAATAGGCCTCCGGAATGTCGTGTGACAGAGATGCCCAGAAAATAACTGATGGGGCCCAAATCTTTCATAGCAAACTCGGATGCGAGTTTAGAGATAATGGATTCTCGAAGAGCCGTAGATGAGGCGGCAAGAATAATGTCATCCACATACAGGAGAATGTAGGCCATGTCATTTCCCTGTCGATAAATAAATAAAGAGTGATCTGAAATACTATGAGAGAAACCCAATAAAGCCACATAATCAGCAAACCGTTGATACCACGCGCGAGGAGCTTGCTTAAGCCCATAAAGAGACTTCCTTAGCAGACATACATAATCTGGGTGTTCTGTATTTCGGAAGCCTGGAGGTTGATGCATGTAAACAGTTTCATCGAGATTGCCATGCAAGAAGGCATTCTTGACATCCAATTGATGAAGACACCAAGATTTAGATAAGGCAATACTGAGCACTGTCCGAATGGTAGCCGGTTTGACAACCGGACTAAAAGTCTTACCACAATCTATACCCGTTTGCTGACCTGCACCATCACCCACAAGACGGGCTTTATACCGCTCAAATGATCCGTCAGAATTTTTCTTATGCCTGAAAATCCACAAACTTCGAATGATATTAGCATTAGATGGACGAGGTACTAAGTCCCACGTCTTATTTTCAATAAGAGCATCGTATTCATCTTTCATAGCCATTTTCCAATTATGATCATGTAATGCATTACGGGGATTAGTGGGCAAAGGAGAGATGGAATTTTCAGCCGAAGTATGAAGGTTAAGGATATTTCGGGGTTTAAAAATACCATGTTGGGATCTGGTTGTCATCTGTGGGGAGTGAGGAGCATGGGCAAGGGGAAGGGTTTGTGGTGGTGCTCTTGGTGGAGTAGGACTGTGAGTTTGTGGTGGGTTGGTGGTGAGAGGTGATGTGGGCTGTGGTGAGGGAGGTGGTATGGGTTGTGCTGAGTGATCAGTAAGTGGAGCGGCAAGAGAGATGGGAGGGGTAGGTGATGGGAGAGATGGTAAGAGACCTGCATCGAGAAACTCGTAAATAGGACATGTAGTAGTATGTAGTGTAGAGAAAGGGAAAGTATGTTCATCAAAATTGACATGCCTTGAAACAAGTATTTTCCGACTGGATAAATCATAACATTTGTAACCTCTATGATTTGAAGGATACCCTAAGAACACACAGGGTGTAGACCGAGCTTGCAATTTATTTCTAGAAGTGGAGGGAAGAAGAGGGTAGCATAAGCATCCAAAGACTCGAAGATGTGAGTATGATGGGTCTTTTTGGTAGAGAATTTTTTGTTGGTGTATGATATGCAAGCTTTTTGTTGGGTAGAATATTGAGGAGATAAGTGGCCATTTGAAGGGCATGATGCCAGAATGAGGTTGGTAAAGATGCATGGGCGAGGAGGGTTCGGATGATATTATTGATGGTGCGAATTTTTCTTTCGGCTTTTCCATTTTGAGAGGAGGTGTAGGGGCATGAAAATCGAAAACTCATTCCATTTAATTCACAAAATTTATGGAAGGGTCCATTATCGTACTCTTTTCCATTGTCACATTGGAAACATTTGATGTCCTTTTCAAATTGGGTTTTAATATGAGTACGAAATGATAAAAAAAGAGAATGAACTTGAGATTTATTTGCAATTGGAAAAGTACATAAAAAATTCGTAAAATCATCCAGGAATAAAACATAGTAACGATGGCCTCCTGAGCTAAGAGTAGGTGATGACCAAATATCGCTATGCACAATATCAAAGGGAAAAGAAGTGGAGGAGAGAGAATCATAAAATGGCAATTTAACTTGTTTCCCAAGAGCACAAGAATGACAAAAAAAATTGTCTTGAATTTTATTGCAACTGATAAAATTGTTTCTACGAAGAGAACTTAAAATAGGAAATCCTGGGTGTCCTAGACGATTATGCCATAAATCCGGAGATACAACGGTAAAAGCAGATGGTGTTGAAAATTCAATGG
This sequence comes from Salix purpurea, assembly GCA_027405865.1. Taxonomy (NCBI): domain Eukaryota; kingdom Viridiplantae; phylum Streptophyta; class Magnoliopsida; order Malpighiales; family Salicaceae; genus Salix; species Salix purpurea. The sequence goes on along the minus strand of JAOWLH010000016.1, from coordinate 5,949,957 downwards.
ATGGTCTTGTGGTAACTGGATAGAGGTCACTCGAGCTGTTACATCTCATTAAAGGCATCCCCGTCGGAAAATCCTTCACAGAAAAACCGAACGGATCAAATTCAACAGAGGCATTATTGTCAATGGTAAATCTTCTTACAGAAACGAGATTTTTGATCAATTTTGGAGCATGCAAGACATTATTCAGATTTAATGGAGGGTTGGGCTTAGGTAATAATGCATGTCCATAACCAATAATTGGAATAGTATGACCATTACCGACAGTAATATTACGATTATTGCTCATATTTAAATAAGACGTGAGATTACCTCCATTTGCAGTCATGTGAGATGTAGCTCCGGTGTCCATATACCATTGATCATCAGGGGGAGCAATGGAGAGAGTGTGCATTGCCGCTTGGATGTCGGTTGGAGCATATGATGACTGGGCTGAGGAGTGGGCTGCTGCCATGTGGGCCTGTTGTGGCCTAGGCCCGAGTAAGCCTTGCTGAGTGGGCTGCTGCGTTTGGGCTGTGGGATAAGGGCATGGTGGCGTGGCCCATGCTTGCCAAGGCCCAGCCCATGGTGGATAAGCCCAGCCATTCCCGTTCCTCTGCCTATAATCCCAGCCATTCCCGTTCGTGTCTTTCTGCCCAAAGTTTCCATTTCCAGAACCAGCTCCAAAGTTTCCATTGTCAAAATTCCTTCGTGGCTGTGCAGAGGGGTTCCACTGGCCACGGCCACTTCTCCCCCTTCCTTTGCCGTGACGAGCGCCTCCCCCACCACCTCTTCCACCGCGAGTGGGGGAGCTTCTGGGATGTGTGGGTTTCCAGTTATAGTGCGGTGACTGGTGGTGTGGGTTTCCAGTCATGTGGCCACCGGAATGTCCACCCGGAGAGACCAAAAACGCAGAGCTAGAGGGGGATTGGGCAGCTCTTTTCATCCTTGCTGTTTCTTCAAGCACTAACATGGATCGTGCTTTGTAGAACAAGGGAAGGGTATCTCCATGGCGGATTTGTGACCCAACTCCGGCGTAGGCGTCGGTAAGGCCTGAGAGAAGCTGAAGAACCAGCCTTTCGTTAGAGACAGGGGCTCCAACGTTTGATAACTGGTCCGAGAGAGATTTGAGGTGTTGACAGTAGGATGAAGCATCTGCAAAATCATCCATTTGCACTTTCGAAAACTCTTGTTCCAGGTAAAGTGCTCTGGAATTTTTATTATCAGAGAATATATCCTTTAACTGATTCCATGCATTTTCGGCAGTGGAGTCCCTTTCCAGTATGGTGTTCAGAAGGTCCTCCGAGATGGTGCTGTAGATCCATTGAAGAACAATGGCGTCAACACGGGACCAAAGGTCAGGATCCGTGTCTTGAAATTTCATCTTTTCTGTTGAGGTAGGGATGATGTGATCGAGGACTTGATATGCTCTGGCATGTATCTTGAAGAGTTCAGACCATGTGATATATTGCCCCTTCTCAATGTCTAGTGTGACTTTGATGAAAGTAGCAATATTTGAGACTGTGAGGGCAGGATGAGAGTGATGAGAGTGATGAGTTTTGGTTGGGGTAGAGTCAAGAGAGGCTGTGAGATTGGTCTCTATGTTTTCTGATTGGTCTGCCATTGTTGGTTAATTTTGTAGAATTAACAGAGTGCAGGAGAATAGATGGTGAGGGAGATACTGCGGCAGCTAGGTTTAGCAAAAGAAATTAACCTAATTTTGCTCTGATACCATGATAGAAGATAATATTCAGAAGAACAATCTGCCTTGCTTTTCATTGATAATACAATGTGATTTATACAATGTTTTGGGAGAGTCCTTCGGCTATAATGTAGCTATGCTAAATAGGAAAATTACACATGCTATAAATAGAAGATATGCTTTACATAAGATATGCTTTACATATTCTAATATTCGCAAATGGTATCAGCGGGAGTGGTATCAGAGCAAAATTAGGTTAATTTCTTTTGCTAAACCTAGCTGCCGCAGTATCTCCCTCACCATCTATTCTCCTGCACTCTGTTAATTCTACAAAATTAACCAACAATGGCAGACCAATCAGAAAACATAGAGACCAATCTCACAGCCTCTCTTGACTCTACCCCAACCAAAACTCATCACTCTCATCACTCTCATCCTGCCCTCACAGTCTCAAATATTGCTACTTTCATCAAAGTCACACTAGACATTGAGAAGGGGCAATATATCACATGGTCTGAACTCTTCAAGATACATGCCAGAGCATATCAAGTCCTCGATCACATCATCCCTACCTCAACAGAAAAGATGAAATTTCAAGACACGGATCCTGACCTTTGGTCCCGTGTTGACGCCATTGTTCTTCAATGGATCTACAGCACCATCTCGGAGGACCTTCTGAACACCATACTGGAAAGGGACTCCACTGCCGAAAATGCATGGAATCAGTTAAAGGATATATTCTCTGATATCTTATGTAAAACATATCTTCTATTTATAGCATGTGTAATTTTCCTATTTAGCGTAGCTACATTATAGCCGAAGGACTCTCCCAAAACATTGTATAAATCACATTGTATTATCAATGAAAAGCAAGGCAGATTGTTCTTCTGAATATTATCTTCTATCAGATACTATAGATCCTCAAATCCCACAAATGAAGAACTTCCGTACTACTATCGATAAAAATCAAATGAAGAAGAAGACAGTATCCATTTATATCTGAGCGAATCATATGAGTTTCCTTTCACATGCTAAGATAAAGACAAGTTCCAATCAGCTAGGGTTTAATGGGACATCCTTCCACATGGAGTCTCCGCAATTTTCTTTGTCACCACTCACCGGAAGTCCACAGCCCACCGAGCTATGTTAGTTGCTATGTAGCTATAGCAAGCAGGGTGCATGTGAGTTTAACGTGATCCCCACAAAATTGTTTACATTATTTCACTTGTATTTATATCTTGCCTCGCACTCACGTTCTTAGTTCTTAGTTCGTGGAGCACCTCCAACGTCATTCAAGATTGAGGACAGCAGACATTAATGTTATTGAAGATTGTATGTATCTCCGACCCATTGGATTCTTCAAGATTTTCTTTTGTTCACATGATTTCTAAGTATATAACTATTGCAGTGTTCAAGATCATTAAATATTTTTTTGATGAGAGAAACCTCTTTTGTGAGTCCAAATGAACGAGTAAAATTTTAACTATTCAGGCTGTTATGAAAAATACATATTCTAATTCGAACTCGAAATCCACTATGTAATCGCAAGCAGACTTGTTAATTCCATTCCATTTCGGCTGGAATGGCAGGAACGTTCCGTGTCATTAAAAAAACCGAGACAAAACGGCGTTGTTTTTGTCTCGGTTTTAATTCCGGCCCGTTCTGGAAATTCCGGCTAAATTCCAGCCGCAGGAATATGCCTGATTCCTTAGGATAATTTAAACTCCATAATCTTACTACTCAATCAATGTTTCAAAATTTATGCAGTAAAAAGATATGAAAATTGGGTCCAAGCTCTAGGACTCATATATATAAATAAATAAACTATTCTGATTATTTATTGTTGTGAGGACTTTTACTCTTAATAAAACTATTTCTCTTTCGTTGTTTACATGTTTAAACTTCGTTGATTGATTATTTATTTTTTTATCGATAGAAGATTTCTAGTCGCTTGGTGGATTAGTCGTTCAATATTCTTGGTGGATCATCAAGAACTCTTGCATCTCCTTCTTTCATTAACAAATAACTAAAAGAATACGAAAATCACTATTCATGCACTGTTCACACACTCTAAAAACACTGTGGACGCGAGCTTTTTCATCCGTGTGTCGCGCGAGTTCGTCCACCCTATTTTTTTTTGTTTTTTCAGCCTATGAACAGTGTAGTAACGATTTTAGCCCCGATAATAAGACAAAATAGCATTTTCGGCTGAGGGTTAAAGGCGTAATTGCGCGCGTCCGTACCGGTCCGGTTCGGGTCGGTCCGCCTCATGGGTTTTTTTTTAATGGCTAAATACTGTTATAGCCCCTAATAAGATAAAATTTATTAATTGGGGACAGGGCTATAACGGTAACTGACCATTATTATTTATTTATTTTTCGAAATTCTGTCAGGCGCGTGCCTAACACGCGACGCACGGTGTTCCCCCTAACGCCCCTTTCAAGTGGCGCGTGCGGTATGATACGGTGGCCGGAAATGGGCTACCGGCGCCTAATCCGGTTCGCCTCCTCTTGGTCTTCCTCCCGGTGCGGCGCGTTTTGCAACACGGTGGCTGTGGACACGGCAGTGGCCGGTTAAAGCCGGTTGCACCGTTTCTCTCTCTCCTGCATGTCAAAGTGCAGAAGAGCCCCCCGAGTTGTGTATACTTTCACTTCGGTCCCTTGACTTTTAATTGTGTTATATACTGTGCAGTTTGGCTTGATTTCGGTTATATAAGTTTTGATTTCCTTCGATTGGGTCCTTCAATTGCAATTGATTAAATGTGAATGTTTCACTTCGGTCCTCCTTCTTTTAATTTCCGAATTGGGTTGAAAAGTTTAAATATATTCGGTACAGTAGTTTCCATTTTTGCAAATGTGTCCTTTAATTGAAAATATTAATAAATCTGATTTTCATTTCAGCCCTTAAACTTTTAATTTTTGATTTTCATCCCTTTATATTTTATTTTCATTTCACCCCTTATACTTTTATTTTTTTAAATTTCTAATATAACCCCTACTTTTGTCCATGTATATATAAGTGTGTTTAGCACAACAATAATAATAATAATAATAATAATAATAATCATAGTAATAATAATAATAATAATAATAATAATAATAATAATTTAATTGTTTTTCTTGCTTCCTCTTTTGTTAATGTTTTTTTTCCTTCGTATAATTTAATAATTTTTATTGTTTTGACAGTAATGGAAATGATATTTTTTTTCCCTTTTGTTAAAGTTTCTAAAATATTTGTAGTCTTTCATTAATTATATGTTCTAATATTTATTGAATATTATCTCATAGAAATATATATAGGGCGAAGAAAACATGACCTAAAATTTTTTTAATAAAAAAAATTAATATCAGTATTCTTAAATACATCTAATATAATCATATAATGATAAATCAGATAAAATAAAATAAAAAATTGTCTTCGAATTTTAATTTTGTACTTAACACAACAACAACAACAACAACAACAACAACAACAACAACAACAACAATAATAATAATAATAATAATAATAATTTAATTGTTTTTTTTTCTTACTCTTTTGTTAATATTTTTTTTTCTCTGTATAATTTAATAATTTTTAATCTTTTGGCAATGATGGCAATGATATTTTTTTTCCTTTTGTTAAAGTTTCTAAAATAAATTTAGTCTTTCATAATAATAAAAATAATAATATAATTATATTCAGCTTAATAATAATAATAATAATAATAATAAGAACAACAACAACAACAACAACAACAACAATAATAATAATAATAATAATAATAATAACAATTATTTCAATAATAATAATAATTACAATAATAAGAATAATAATAACAATAATAATAATAACAATAATAATAACAATAATAATAATAATAATAACAATAATAATAATAATAACGATAATAATAATAACAATTATTTTTGTTAATAACTCATTTGTTAATATATTTTTTTGCTCTTCATAATTTAATAATTTCTATTGTTTTGACAGTAATGATGTTAATTTTTTATATATATATTTTTAGTCTTTCGCCTCAGAAATATCACACAAAACAATCAAATAATTCACCATACAAATGGATACAAAAAATATTTCCATAACCAGTAAACACAACTGAATAAAGAAAAATTAGATGATCGGCCACACAATTACAACAAAACCAACCACCAACAAATTCCCGATTAACTACAGCAAACAAAAATCTCTAATCAATATAATCTATTATATTTTTTCGACCAACTGATTATATAATTATCAATCCAATTAAAACACACCAGATAATCAAAACATTACAATTTTGCAATCTATGAGTTAATTAAATCAACACACAATTCAAATCCAAACTGTGACTAAATTATTCTCTAAGCCAGTAAAATAATGTCAACAACCAACCATATCAATGCAAACAAAAAATAATATATTTTTAATAGATTTCAGCGATTACAATATTGCTATCAACCAATTAAATGCTTAGTAACTGTTAAAAAATATTTAACCATCAACACATTCAGTTGAAGACAACAAAAAATCATCTTTCATTCATTTTATTGATTACAGATTTACATCAACCAATTAAATAACCATCAAAACAATTAATACATACTAAACAATTAATAAATTATGGTCTTGCAATACTCAAATTACAATTCGCTGATCTTTCATAAATTTTATAGCTCATAATTTTTAAATTTTGAAATTGAATTATTATCTGAGTATTTAAGCTTATAACAATAATCAACTAATTCAATACATAAAAAAAAATTATAGCATGATTTAAAATTTACAATTCTCTATCTATCAACTAAAAAATTCTTTGTTTACCACATAAATAATCAGTTTGCTACATATAAAAAGCCCGGCGCAACGAGCGTGCTACCCAACTGGTAATAACTAAAGGATTAAGTAATGGAAATATTTTCAGTACATGAACAGGCATTCAACTATGCATCCATTTAATTTCTGGTCGATAAAAGGTACTGAAAAACAATGAGATGGAAGTGAAATCATGATGAACAAGGTCCCACCATGTACTATCTCTAGTAACATTCAACGGTCCAGATTCATTGATGACCCAAATGGCCTAAAAACTTACACAAACATGAAATACATAATATCATACGCTCTCTCTCCTTTGGAGAGGGCTACATTGACGATCTAAATTAAAACACTTTCACACTACAAAGTAGGGGGGCAAAGATCAAAACACTCGCTGAAAAAGAGAAAAAGAAAAAAGAGCTTTGGATGCCATTATGCAATCCAACGGCTACTTTTCTATATATATATATATATATAAAAAAAAAAAAAAACACCACACCAGTGAACGGCTACTTTTGTGTCAAGGGAACAACAAGGCACGTTTTCCTGTCATAGAAATGGGCTTGTTTGTTTCTCTCATGTGATTTCACACCAAGAAAAGCTTGAAGCAGTATCAATGGAGGAAATTGAGCCTGGAGGTGTAAGTAGCTTTCGGAGCCCAGTTTCTTGGAATCACTTCTCTTGCTGACAGTGTTCTTCCCGTTGCTAGTGTCGTTAATTTCACGGAGAACGGTCCTTTCAAGGGTCCCCTGACAATACACCAATTTGCACCCCATACGTGAGTCATCTCTAGCCACTCAGTGCCACCTGCCTGTCAATTAGAAACGCAAAATCATGTGAGATCTGCATATAATTTCTATTTGAATATTGAGATTTATACCCTTTTTTTCATTCTTATCCAGATCTCTTTTCAGAAACTAGAATCCACCAAGTCCTTAGATTTCCCTTTTCATGTTCTTGAATTGCAGAGAGTGGCCCATTTATCACATGCAACGAGTCAAGAAAATACTAAAATACAGGAGAGAAAACCCAAGCAGGAAACAAAGCAGAGCTTACAAAGTGCTTTTGGGGTATACCCAACAAAGATGGGGAAAATGGGGTGATGCTGGGCCATGCCATTTGACTGACTACAAGGTGTTGTCGTTTCAAAATATTAGTATAAATAATGTCTTGCCAATCAAACTAAAAGTTCTAAAATTAGCATTACACTTGCTTTTCATGCGAGGGCACTACTTTGATTTAGCACGTTTAGGCAGTTCTTTTTTTATTTTAAAGTGAAAGTGAACACTTTCGAAGAAGCACTTTAGCAGGAACAGCACCCCTAAAAGATGACAATATTATTTGCACCTTTGTCGAGTCATGACCCATGAAGTAAATGGCATCTCACTTTGCACTCCACAAAGTTAGACATGGCCAAGATTCCGGAGCCTAAAGTCCGAGATGTAATGAATAACAACAGAAATTAAGGAAGAAGATTGCTTACTTCTCGTATATGCATCGATCCAACATCGCCATCTCCATCTTCAAACTCTACTAGAAGGGATAGCCAATAATCTGTCGAGCCTTCATTGACATGGAAGGCAATGTTCTTCCCTGGGTACTTACATGGGGTCCTACAAAAAGGGGTTTTATTTCATTTTTAAAAAGAACTATTAAGGAAAAAAACCAAAATTATCAAGAGAAGTGAGACAGGCGGGTAAACTAGAAAGGGAGAAGATTATTGCCATCCATACCGCCGATAAATGACCGGGAGTATACCCCTGTTCCTGAGCAGACCATTCTCACCGGAAATAGCCATCCGACCAAAGGCTGCACCACTAAGATCGAAGTGGGTGTTACCATTGGAGCAATACCCACCTGGACACTCATCCATAACAATTATGGTCACTGCTCTTCTTGAGCATATGCTCTTGTCTAGGCACCTAACTTTGTAGCATGCCCCACATCCTTCGCCATTCTTGAAGAGCACTGGGCTCACTGCACCAACTCTGGCCCTCAATGGCTTCACGTCCACCAATGACCCGTACCCACAGGCCCCTCCTGCAGACATTACATGTTGTCACATAATTTAGGGATGCAAGTTTAGGTTTTGGGAATGTGAGAGCTTAATTAAGAAACATGGTGCCAAAATTGCTACGCTGAGTACACGCCGTCTCTTTACAAAAGAGAGAGAACATGGTTTCTTTATCAACAGTAATTAAATAGATAAAAAAAATACAAGAGAAAGTAAAAAATGACTTTCCCCATCAACTTGTACCAAGCTAGTGGTCGAGGCGAAAAGTGAGTCAAGTCACCGAGTTTGACCACCATGAAAACAAAGAAAAAGAGATCCAAGATGAAAAAAAAATGCTGCACCAAAAATCACAAAATTGGAAAAACAATACCGGGCACATAAAGTGAGCACTCACCGTCACTACCATCACCTTCAGGACTGCCATACCAGGTTGCAGTGGCCGGTTTCCAGTGTAAGTCAGGCACTTTATGTTGAGAATGAATTTGCTGGCCAGAGACAACCAAAAAGCACTTCAAGAACACCATAACATATAACCCCGAGAGCTGCATTGTGAGCCGAAAGGGTCTTTGCACCAAATGGTCTCTCTACGAAACGGGCGGCGCCACCAATCACCACCACCACTATCTCTACTTTACAATATCGCTTCCCAGGCGGAGAACCCAAGAAAAACAGTTAAAGAAACAGTTTTTACAACCTCTGCCGACAGTTTTTGTTGTTTCTTTGAAACAAAAACACTTCACTCACTTACTATTTACTAAAGTGGTGTTGTTGTTTAAGTGAGTTCTCTGTGTCAGGTTGTTATATAGAAGAACACAAGACTGAGGCTTTTTGTTTTTTTTTTCTTGTTTTTTCACATGACAGTTTGGTATATTTGCTTTGTTTGTATTCACGCTATTGCCACTGGTCTCTTGGGCCCCGCCGACGGTTAAGGCGTTAATTCCGCATAACCGTATGTGTCGGCTGGAGAGAGAATGTAAGGTTTGGTAGGGGTGTTTCCGTCAATGTCAAAATGAATAAGAGTCGCTTTTTCAACCGTTAAATGATTTTTTTTTGGTTGAGCACGTGTGAGTGAGTGAAAGGGAAATGAAAAAAGGAGTCGTTTATTCCCGCGGTAAGAATATTTGGAATTTGGAGGTGGGACCATGAGAGGGGAGGACGTATAATCTGGAAAGAAGGTAGATTATTATTTTATTTTTTATTTTTATTTTTGCTCGAGATTACCTCGAGATTTGATTTTTTTGGTGTCAGTCGATTTATTTCTGGGTAAGAAATAAATTTCATTTGTACACAACCGACCACTATTTTCAACTTACTTCTCGATGAGTAGTTTCAATCAATTAATGCCATTTAATTTCACTATGTACAAACATATGTTTTTTTAAATTAAATAAACCTGTATTTTAGATCATCTTGTATATATATATATATAGATATCAAAAATTAATATAGTCTAAAACCATAAATTATTTATCTTACATCTCATATATTTTTTTTCTTTGAATTGATCTTGCCATCCTTAAGTGCATGGTTTCCAAGAAGCGTAGAGTAATAACAAAAAATTTATGATTTGCATGGCAGATTTTGAGTTCGAGTCAGAATATGAATCTTTTATAAACATATGAGATAATCAGGGTTTTACTTGCTAACCTGAACTTACAAAGTATAATTTTCAGGAGATGTGGTTTCCTTTCTTCCAAAAAAAATCTTTTAATCATGTTCTTTTATTTTATTTTAAAATTATTATATTTCATTTATCCATTCAAATTTAAAAAAAAAAAAGGTTTGAAAACACAGTTTCCAGGCTCATTTAAAAGATTTTGATAATTACAGGAGAAAAAAAATCATGCATTGTAATAGAATTTAATTTAATATTTTTTATGGATTAATAGAATCTATTATGAATAGTAATTGAATTAATTATTATATAAAATAAATTTATTAAGTATCTTCAATCAAAATATCTAATTTTATTGCAATATATTAAGAAACATAACAAATTACAAGAGTCCGGCAAATTGTTTTTCGGAACAAATTAAATTTAATGCCAGGAACAAAATGGTGAAATATAAATTCTATTTAAGAAAAAATAAGACATTTCTATGCTAGATATAAATTAAGAGAATTTTATACTACTACCATTATCATTTATTAAAAGTGTGTTTAATTTAAGTACATTTTCCTCTATCTACATAGGCTGATTGTGTAAATTAACTATGTTTGCTTTAAAAATAATTAAATTAAATTGACTGATAGAAGAAAAAAAAAAAAACCGAAGGAGGTTAACATGATAATTAAGATATTGTTCTCTCATGATAGTTATCAAGACTCGAACATCTTAGCTGAAAGCTAACCCTAATATGCCTTTAATTATAAAACAAAAATAATCATATAAAAATTGACCATGTTGGCATGACCTATCAAAGTGGAAAATTCATCAGGACCATTGGTTTGCTATAATTGTTCTTTTTAAAAATAAAAAAATAAAAATGGTGTGCTTTTAGCCTTTACGTGGCCTAGGTGCCAAGGGAGTTCTTTCCAAAGTAGAAATGTTTTTTTCACGGACGTGTTGTGGTGATAAAAAACTTGAAATTTATAAATTTTAAATTTCAGTCAGGATATATTCATGTTATAAGAGCCTGAAATAATTAAAATTTTACTTGTATAAACCAAATCTGTAAAAAATACCTAAAAAATAGAGTTTTCTCAAATTAAAAAAAAAAAAGTTGTATCAAAATCTAAAAAAACATAAAAGCATTTGAGAAGAACTGGCAGGAAAGTCCTCAATAATTGATATTTTGTGGCCCAGGGAGGCAAGATTTTGTCTAGCACTTGTTCTTAATATATTTGATTTTTGGACCACCCGATTGGAGTTTTGGATAGACCCAATAAAAGAGTTTCAATTATTTTTGTAATAATTCATGATGCAAGACATGACTCCAGTTCGCCAACAAAATCAAATTGCACTACCAATGTTTCTCACATCAACTATAAAAACCGAAAGTTATTAAAATTGAACATAATTATTAAACCTAATTCAGAAAATAATTTGAGTCACGGGTTAATTGTATTAATTTGGATTTATCTATTTTAAAAAAAAATAAAAAAAACTGTTTTGAAAATATAAAAATCAGCTAGTGTTAAACGGGTTATCGGCACAAATATTTAATTGAATTATGCCAAATTAGCTTTTATTTATTATAAAACCTGCCTCGAAGCATATCTCTAAGTACGTCAGGCTGAATCTAATAACCAGATAAATTAGTGAATTATGCAGCAATATTCAATAAAAAATAAAAAATAAAAAAATATTTCCTTTTTATTTGCTCTTTTGAATAATGGGAATCTGTGATTGATCCAATGCCCAAAAAATCTGGACGCTGATGGTGATCATGAGGGAAACTCCAAAATTCATCAGCAAAAAAAAAAAAAAAGAAAAAAAAAGTAAGAGTTTCATCTCCACAAATTTCAAAGAGAGATTTATATAAATATTCTTATTTGTCCTCAAGCTTGGGCACCACATGTGACAGCTTGATATAATCAGCAAGCATAATCTATTTTAAAAACATAACATAGAGGTAATTAATTTATATTAATATGCTTTGTTTTGCTGCAGATTAATTTAGAACGTTTTATGTCCAGATTTGAATAAACTAAATAAAATCATTATTAAAGTCAAAATATTTTTTCATGGATTCAGGTAAATGATTAAAATTTTGATTGTTTTAAATTTTTATAAGAGATGCATATATTAATTTGAGCTTAAAATTTACTGTGTAGATCACAAGCTTTCGATCACCATGTCGCTCTACTTAAAAATAGTGTTGCTGAAGCCTAAAACTCATTTTATTTAAGCTCTTTTGTGACACTTCAAGTATTTTTACCATGAAAACTACGAGAAAATATTGTATTTTAAAAAATAATTAACTTCAGAACATTCAAGTGATGATTTGACGCTATTATACAGTGATTGACTCAAACATAACGTGTGGATAATATAAAAGTTACTTTTATGGCCCAATAAAACAAGTATAAATTCAAGAAAAGGTTTGATTGCAGCCAACTCAAACTGAGCTAGTTCATTCAAACTAAGATAACATGAGATTCATGAGTGTACTCAACATTTTTCATTTCAAGTGACTTCATCGGCATTTTTATCATGAAAAGAACTTTGTTTCTTATTAGAGTGTTATATCTTTCACCATTAAACAGAACGGGGTTGAAGGTGGAAATAGAAATACATACAGCAGTCATATAAATACTTTATTTTCTTGCTATATATAGATGACACATGCATAAATTCTCACGATAAAATATTCAATCCTGCCAAGAAGTTGGAAGTGGGAATCCAAATTAATGCCTTGTAAAGCCTACAAACAGTTCATCGAACATATCAAGGACTTAGTGCCCTTAAAAGAAGATTTGATGAATCTTTTTATAATAAAAACCATTCTTTGACCATTTTATAACTCTCTTTTGAGGATTCCTGTGTATACGAAGCATATGGATTGCCTTCCAAGCCTATGTTTTTTATAACTGGGGTGTCCGGGTCAGCTTACGCGCACCACAACTAATTCCCAGACTCACTAAACATCCTGCAAACCAAGTGAGCATGTAAAGCACCGCGGGGGTAACAGACGTGCATGGTGGGACTTGAACTCTAGCACAGAGGAAAGAAACAAGTCCCTTCAACCGCTTGGCCAAGACCCCACTTGCTTGAAATATGAAATAAGTGAAAACCTAAAGTGCCCCTTGAGATCTTACCTAAACTTGTTTATGTGCTAAGAGAGTATTTTGAAGCTGACAGAAGATTAGGTTTAATAAAGTACGATTATCTTGGAAGTTAAAGCGGCCACAGTTGGGGAAAATCTCGTGTAAATCACTATCTTATTGATATTGATAGGGCACAGGTGTTCATAATATGAGTGCCCATATCATGCTTTTGCGAAAACAGTATCAAGGTAGGGCCAAGGGCATGAAAAAGAAAACCCTACTGTGGTTTCTCTATTTTATTTATGCCTCCAGCACTTGGGACTTGATGAAGCTGTAAAGGCTTCTTGTGGGTTGCATGAGCTCCGTGGTAGCTAGGGCGTGCTTAGGTTAAAGTAGATTTTGTTTTTTTGAGTGGGTTTGACTAATGTTAGTCAATTTTGTTTTTGCTGGTTTTTGGTTTTTGTTTTTCAATTGGAATGAAATGTTTTGATTTTAAAGTGTTTTGACATTCTATTTCAGGGTTGTATTGTTTATATATATATATATATTAATCCAAAAAATTTTGGTTCAAATCCAAAAAAATATTTATAATTGTGCAATTTAATAAAAAAGATACATTAAAATATTTTTTCTAAATAAAATTATGAACATGTATAATATTATGAGAATGTCATCATTAATCTCGCAAGGTCATTACACTATTTGATTGCTCTAAAATTTTAACATAACATAATATATATAAGTATGTTAAGAGACTCCTCGTAATATTTCATTTCAATCTATCGGATTAAGAGATATGATTGATATTATAAAATTATTTATTATTAAAAAAAATATTATCTGGCCTAAACAAAATAGACAGAATAAAACCGGAATATTATGTCCGAAATTTAGGCAAAATTTATGGAACAGGTCAAAATTTATGCAACGAATCAAAATTTTAAATTAAATAATTTTAAATGAAATAAAAACTGTATTGTTTTATTTTTTTAACTAGTACTCAATCAGGAACATGGACTTGGATGCACAGTCACCTTGTGGGTTAGAACTTGGAAGAGCATCGACGCTAATATTCAGATCTTGTCAAGTGAAGAACTGGCATGAACTAGCGCGATCGATATCGAAGTGATGTGAAAAGACAACGATTATTATTGATTTATTTTTTAATTATTTATAAGAAAAATGGCCAAACTCGAGATTTCTTGTAAGAACAAGAGAGAAATTGTCCCAATTGCTTGTAAATTAACCGATCTTTCTCAAATTTGTACGCATCAGTGAGCCGGTGACACTCTGTTTAATCGCATACCAGCCTATTTGTGGCATATATGTATTTATAGCATATGAACATGTCTAGGTTCAAAAACAATATGACGACTTAAATAAAAATACTTGTTAATTTTCTTAGTCAATTTAAAAATTTTAGCTTGATTTTCAGGTTTTATGCTATTTTTCGATTAAATTTCAATTATTTTTATTTATAAATATTTGTTAAAGATCTATTTAAGAGATTGTGATCCCTATTTTTAGTAAAAACCATTAGAAGAGAATTAAAACTGTGGCTTAAGGATCATGTCTAATTTATCACTGTGTTTTAAAAATATTTTTGAAAAAAATGATTTTTTTTTTTACTTTAAATTAAATTTAATTAGTGTTTTTAGACCATGTTAATGTATTATTATCAAAAATAATTTTTTTAAAAATAAAAAATATCATTTTGATATATCTTTTGAATGAAAAAACACTTTAAAAAACAATCTTAACCACACTATCAAAAAGGTATTTATACATTATTCCAAATTTTCTATCTATGATCACTACTATATTAGAGATGAAATTCTGCTCACACGTGGAATGAAAGGAGGGGAAACCACATTCAATTTATTAGGGCAATGTCTAATGGGTTTTTAGTGCTACAACATCAGTTTCCAATTCTTTCAGCCACTCGGAAGTGTGTGGCAACATCAGCAAACATCATGCGTCTACTCTTGATGGAATGATGCAAAATGAGAAAAAAAATATTAATGAAAGTGAAGGCCACTTGAAACCTACCGATGATGGAACCTCTAGTTGAATATGTTATCGCTATTGCTCATTACTGGGATCAACAAACATATATGGGAAGATCTATACACCAGATTTTAATTATAAAACAAAGAATTCATCACTTGAAGGTGAGATTTTTTCATTACATTACATGGTGTTTATGCCACAAGGTTGGGTACATCCTCAAAGCTTTTTCCTTCTTGAAATCTTTAGCACTTGTACAAGCTCATCCGATGATATAAGCTGGTCCTTGTGAAAGTCATCACCTGTATGCCTGGTTTAGGATCAGAAAGAACACAGATCATATAAATAGATACAGAGATATTGCTGACAAAAACTTCAGGCCACCTTTTGGATCATGAGCGGCTAGATCATAGATATATTTAACTAACTAATAATTATCAAATTGTAAGCAGAAGTTTAATGGTCAGGAATCCGGATGTGATTTTGAGCAGAATATTTCAATATCTAGAAGTTGACCGAGAAAACAAGGGAAAACATGGAAGCTTGGATATATTTTGCACTAACGTTTTTTATTATCTCGAATCAATTTTTGATCAAGCCCATCAACTGGATAAACAATAAAAAAGGAGGGTGGGCTGAAAAGGTCAGGTAGCAAACTTGAAGGAGCAAATAAAGTTTCTAGAGCAGGTGTCAGCCAGAACTCATAAATAGGGTTTTATGTAACCACAACCACCGCATAGAGTTTTTTTTTTTTATGCGAGGAAACCCCATTTCCGCAAAACGCACTTTGTGTGCCCAGGTGAACGAATAAAACCCTGGCTGTCCTAGACTCTTACAAAGGGTGCATATTTTGACTCGAACTCGAGACCTGTTGTGCATATCACAAGCTCTTTGCTATCATGTCACGCCCTTTTGAACCAATAGAGTGTATAGCCAACATAGGTTAAATAGTCGAGTGAAGTTTGCTGAGATGATTTTCTTGCTTGCAATACAGACCAATGATCATATCCTAGTAAGAATAAGAGACAGACTAAGTTGGAGGGACAAGAGGTGTGCGGGTGGGGGATGGTGCATGATTGTGGTTGAAGATGATGAGAAATTCAAGATTGACAGTAATTGAAAAAACATAGGCCTTCAATCATTAACATGGATGCCACAATAATTAAGCATCTCTACCTTCTCGTTAAACCTTATGGACGCATCATTTCTAGATCCATTGCCAGGGTTAACAGCATAAGAAGGTAGGTGAGCAGCATCCTTCAGGAGTGGAACCCTATCTGAAGCATAATCATCATCACTGTCATAACATGGATGGGGCCCAACAGCTTTGAGTATCGTTGCTACTAGAAAAGACAGTCCCTGCATATTTTAAGGCACAGGTGATTCACCATTTTGAGTACGCCAAAGAGATTTTCAAAGGGAACTTCCATCTTAATTCCTATGTGAATACTATAGATATTATGAAGCAAGACTTGTAAAACCTAGAGTTAAATTATCATTTTTAATATAGGAATACAATATTGCAGCTTAAATTCAAAACTTTAGGCATAGCTTAAAAAGTAGAGTTAGACGTGAATCAAATAAAAACATAGCATGTGAATCAAGGGAATACATATCACAAAGGCAAGCCAGGGGATGTGCTCTTGGAACAGCTAATGGTGGTTTCGAACAGAACTGATTGATGGTCTAGAATTGATTTATCATCAAGCTTACATGTTATGAAATTATTAGTAATGCTCAAATGTTTTCCACATTCCACAAGCTTTGAATTATCAAATAAGTTAATTATCACACGCACTCCAATTCCCTTGTCAATGAGATGCAAGGAAAATGAGAGAGAGAGAAGGAAGGAGAATGGGAGAGAGAGACCTGCAAAAACACAACTGATAGGCCTATCCATTTGCAGAGTTCAAAGCTTGATCTGATGAAACCTTTGAACTGATCAAAACTCCCACTGGGGTCTTCTGGGAAGTCCTGGCACCAAATCAGGCAAAACAGAATGGTAAACATATAAATTCTCAGTAAGGCCTTATGGTAACTTGTAACCTCAAAACCATAAGGCGAGAATCAAATTGAGTTTTTGGTCACAAGTAGCATACCTCTTCCCAGTCACGGTTGAAAAATATGTCAGCTGTAACTCCAGCCTCCAGCATGAGGAGTAAGAATACAAACAACATGTACTGAATCCTGTTAAGCTCAAAATTGGCCAAAAAGATCATGCATTCTAAGGAACTAAAGCTCCATGAATGAACAAAGTCGTGCTTCTCAAGAAGTAAACAACAGTTTTGAAAACAGAATTGATTGAAAGAATTCAAAATCTTATTCACCATGATGAAAGATAGGTATAACTAAACTAAATAGGTGGTTCATCGAAATCAAACTGATATTATGAAGCTGATCAGATGCTAAAAGGTAATATATGGGGCTATAAACCAATATTTATTAGAATAATTAACATGAAAAAAAAACTAATAAAGCAGGGAATGTAGATACTTATTTAACTGATTCGAGGAAAGGATACAAGATAAAGGCAGCAACCATTTGCAGTTTCAGCAGCAATATGACCTAAGAATGTGATCATGGACAAAGCGACACCTAGGCCAAGAAATGTGTAAATGAACCTGCATTTTATGAATACATTGGTTTAAAGATAATCAGACAAGAAAGCAGCAAACAATCATACATCATTCATATACTGATTATGAGTTAAATAAGCTCTAACCAGCCGCATACAGACTATTACTTTCAAATCGAAAGTGAAAACAGCCCATGCCCCTTATATCTCTTGTTTCAACTAACATCACAAATCAATGATCCAACACCAGCCAAAATCATTTATTTGATCTCCATTCAAAGAAGCAGCACCATTAATAGCACCGCAGTTTTGTCATTATTAATTCTCCTGTAAAACACACCAGTGTAAGGCTTTAACTGTAGAGTTACAAAATTTGTAACAACTCTATAGAAGCCATGAAAATAAAGCTCTTCTGGCTTGTTTATAAACATTGTGGGAAAGGTTAGGTAGCAACTCAAAAATTTGAATTATCAATTTGGCAATTGAGAAACAATAACCTCCATTAAACTGAATACTTAAATCAAAGAGATTCAAGTTTCATGCTATTACAAGCAAAATAGCACGACCTAATCTTCCAAACTTCAATTTCCTATGCTTTTCATTGGTTGTCCAGCAACTTACTGAAAACGTTAAAAGCAAATAGAAAATGTATATGAATCACAAACCGAAAAGTTGTAAGGATATTTGGCCCACTTGAAAAGATCAGAACCCCGCTCTCCATTAAATAGAAGTAAACTTCCTTTTCAAATTTAATACACGTGCACTTCAAAAAAAAAGAGGCAAACAAAGAAGATGCAAGTATTGACAGACTTCAGCCTTCATGATGTTCCACCCACAAGCAAAACCAATTAAGCCTATCACACCTCCCCCTCTACCCTCTCAAAAAGTAATGGCATTAAAAGAACATCACAGTCAGGCTCCTCTCTTTTCATACAATAGAAAATCAGTCTTCAACTTTCTAAAGCTCCTCTTTTTCAGCTTTCCCTCCACCCAAGCATCATCCATTTAACACATAAATCAACCAATTTAGCAACTAATCAAACATTCAAACGAGAGTAAAACATAAAATATCATCCCAAAGGAACATCAAACAAACCAATCCTAAAAGTCAAACACCTTCACTTCTACATTTCCTCACCAACCAAACAAAACCCACATCCCTCAACCAAAAGATAGCATCTTTTTACAATTCTAACACTGACCCATGAACCAAAAACACAGAAGAAAAAAAACCCACAAACCAAAATTTCACAAAAAAAAGAAAGAAAAGCATACCAAGGAGTAACGTCGTCATCATCATCATCAAAAAATGGAAAACCACCAATTTCTCTTTGCCACACTCTAATAAGCCAAACTGCATACAACATCATTGCTATTCCAACCATTCCAATCACACAGTTCAATAACTTTAATATTGATTGTATGCAACTCCTCATGACACTCGCCATTTCCCCCCTTCTTTAATATCTTCTAAAACCCAAACCAAATGGACTAATTTCACCACTTAAAAAAAACAAAGAAACCTCCAAGATTTCTAAGAATCATAAGGGCTTAAATCACACAAGGAATCAAATTGTTGTTCTCCTGGTCTTTAAGGTTTGACTTTTAATGCTCTTAAGGTTTTTTCCGTGTATAATGGGCAGTTGTTACTTGATTAGCAAAACGTTTCACATGTAAATGAATCAAATTGTGTTGTTTGAGAACCATTAACCTAAGGTTGCTGTGGTGTAGTGGTTATCACGTTAGTCTTACACACTAAAGGTCCCCAGTTCGATCCTGGGCAGCAACACTCAACATCTGTTTTTGCTTTTTAGTAGTCAATTATGCTGATCGTTTCGTACATTATCTTCTTTTTATAATCTTACACATACTACCTTTTTCTTGGATTCCTCGCTATTCCTTTCCTTTCAATTGAGAAAAACAATAGGACATGGAGCCTCTCAATTTTGCCAAAATTAGGGCTTGTAACAGCTTAATATTCGTTGCTGGATTCTTGATTCTCATCTTATTTTTTTTTTATGTTACATATTGTTTGACGTGATTATATTTATATTTTAATTAATATTATTCTTTCAACTGCTCTTGAGCTATGTGAATTGACGCCCAATTAATGTATGTTAAAGAGCTGCATCCTTTTTCTTTAGCCAGCCTCCATGTATTGTTCTAAATGGAAGTTATGGGCTGAAAGTGGGAGATTGTTCTTCTTTGAGTATCTGATTTAAAAATTTAAGTTATTAAATGAGTATTTAATAATATAATTTATATTATTTTTTTTAAATAAAAATTATTTGAGTTTAAAACTTGTAGAAATTCATACGATTAGTTTTACATCTACTTACATTTTTTAAATGGATAAAAACACATCTGCGAGGCATTGGAGGCCGTGGATTATAGTTCTGGGTGGCTCTGCTCAGATCTTCGAGCTTTAATAAATGTTATCTTATTGTCTCTAAGCATCTTCTGCTTAAATGTTTAGCTCTTCTTTTTTCTTCACATTACTGTCAAGTTCACCACAGAATATGACAGCTACAGGCTTTCGCTCGACCACCTGCACATGAAAATAAGAATTTCTTATTGGGATTGTTTTTGTTGTCATGTGTCTTTTTTTTAAAAAAAATATTATTTGATCTGTTGTTTAAGAGATATATAGGATCTTGAGTGATATTACTTCCATGAGTAAATGCATCTAAAAAGTAATTCACCTGAAAGTTTAAATTGTTAGGTGAGACTCTAGAATATGATTTATATTATTCTCCAATATATATTTTCAAGTGAAAGTTCTTTAGACTTGAAACTTTTACAGACTCAAATTATCTTGTATTTTATTTTTATTAAATAGAATGAGTGTAGTGAGATTCGAATTTGTGACCGTTAAGTCAACAAGGCTCTGATATCATATCAAAAAATCATTTCATCTAAAAATTTAAGCTGTTAAATAAAACTTCAAAATATAATTTATATTATTTTGATATGAACCACAATCTGACTTTTCTTTCCCTTTCTTCCTGCATTCATTACATCTTGATTACTGCTATGTTTTTCGTGAGCTTTAGTTTGCTGGGTGGTCTGATTTGCTTTCTCACAGCCTCTTTACATAGTTACTGCTCTTCTTGTTTTTTTACTTTACAGTGCTGGTGCTTACTGTTTTTGCTGCAAATTAATTAAAAACATCCATATTGATTGCAATAATTAAGCAACTCTGCAGGACACCTGTTGACATGCTTCGTCTCGAGAGCTGCTAGGATTTTGGCGCTTCATGACTAGATGCTTTTTTTGGCCTCTTTTGCCTTTTCTTCAAGATGATTTAATGTTCTCTGAACAGATCTGCTTCAACTCCATTGTTTTGTCCATAAAATGATTTAATGTTTTCGGAACAGATCTGCTTAATCTCCATTGTTTTGTCGTTGACGAAAAGAACTTTACTATGTTATTATTGTGTTTTACCAACCTGAATGTCAAGAACTTACGCGTTAGAACAATTTCTCTTATGATTGTTTGCTGTTAAAAATTATCTTCTGCTGAATGATGTGATCTAGCACAGGTTTTAACCAAGATCGCCACTAGTAGAACATATCTAAGTATATTCTAAATGACTTTCAATACAAATTAAATATAATAAATCTGCATCCAACATGATCGCTACAGCAATATTCCAAAACTAATAATATATTTTTCTCACGAATCTGACTGAAATAGCAGGTGAATACTACCTAAGGGTGGGTTGAAAAATATTACCACATCAAGATGCACGAGAAATTGTCCCTGATGAAAGGTTTTATTTCTTAATCACTGGAAAAAAAAATTAATTATTGAAAACGAGGGAGAAACCATGGATGCTCATAGTTATCATGCCTCATTTAAAGACAACCTGAACAAAAATATCTGAGTTACTAAGTTATTGAATCAACTAATGAGCTATCAGATCAACTCAATCAATTGTTTTAAAATGGCATTATTATTATTATTTTTTTTTTGTGTTGAGCCGCAAGTACTAGACCATTAGATACCAACAGAAAGACATTTTACTAAATGGGTTTTGCCTAATCAACCACAATATCAGAAAAAAGAAAAGCAGGCCTCTTTGAGTATTTTAATCAAACAGGTTATGGGTTTGTTAAACAACAAAAAGAGGCCATTATAACTCCGAAACAATGCAGAGAATGAAAGAAATAAGGTAATGGGTATTGAAACCTGCAAGTTTTGTTATAGAAGCACACAAAGAAGTGGGCCAGGAATACATGACATAGCCAGCAACATCTCCATTTAGTTCAGTATAAAGTAACCCTGAACTCTTCTTTTTGAGCTCTTCATTAAATGATCTACCAAGTGATTCACGTATCTTCACAAACTCTCCTACAACGTTGGCCCAGTTGGTTGTGTTTCTTTGAAGCTCCACTATGACCCCATTCCCCATGTTTCACGTGCAATGTTGCTCTTAGAAATTGATGTCTCCATTCACTTCAATAGGGATAACTGCAAATTAGCCCCCACCTATAATGGGTTTCACATGTCAGTCCCCAGCCTACTGAATATATCTAATACAAGGTGGGGGCTAATGTTTGGCTGATAGTTTTTCATATTTGGTTCATACAATGTGTTTAAGTTTTGGAATTAAACAAAAAAAATATGGAATTAGAGTTTTGGAATAATTTATGGCATCTCCAAATTAAGACTTCATCTTACTGATGCGCTGTAGCACGTAAAATGGTAGTAGATAAAGCAGAGCAGAAAAGTGGACAGTGAACATGCTAGTTTTCTTGCGGCTTTAGAAAAGACAGAATTTTGCAGTCTATTCTTTATGCAGAAGATGATAGAACGATAAATAGATAATGAACGCGAAGAACTCCGAGAAACACCGGAAGGAAAGATAATTTTGAATCCTGATCTCCGAGACCAAAACACTGGTATTAGTATAGTATTTCTTGAACCAACGAGCTTGATTTGAAAAAAAAGGAAAGTAGAACAGACGCACTCGATTCATCATGACAATTGCAAATAGTCTTATTGATCCCAGCAACTACTTTTAGAGGAGGAAGCTCACAGAAATCCTGACATCTCTTGAAGATCAACCTGAATTGCTCCCGCTGCTTGTTCTCCCACTCTTGAGCTCAGAAAGTTTATCAGCCAGCCAACTCCAACTGTAGAATAAGAAGAGAAACGAGAGGTAGTAGACATGACACGAGAGAATTCCTTCAAGAATCTGGTTGACTGATGGTGGAAGAATCCATTGAATATAAAGCAATGTTTGAGCAACGAAAAAAACAACCCCCACCACAATAATGATGATTGCTAGCACTCCATAATCGGATCCACCTAATGCTATGCTCACAGCAAAAAAGAACGCCAAGCACATCATGTAAATAGCTCCACCAACCATTAACGATGAAAACCAAATGACAAATGGTGCAAATTTGACATCATTCAAGTTTGTCCAAAGAAGGATTATAGCTGCCACCACAGAGGTATTTAGAGCCAGCACATCAAGACATAGATAACCATCCAGAAGGGATGAACCAGTAGGACTGTCAGAGGCAGTGTTGTTGTTATGGAAGGCAGTGCTGGTGATGTTCGTGTCATGGTGATTTTGATTATTTGAGTTACTGATACTCTTTAACTGTGGCAATTGTATTGCACCAGAAAAAGTTACACCAGCAACAAGCACTGCTATCACAAGAAGATTCTCTATCCTGCTCTTTGTCTCCTCTTTCCTTGGTGGCTTGCCTTGAGCATTCTGGAAATGCTCAAATAGGGTTTTCTTTGGGCGGGCATGGAAGTACAGGATCGATAATGTTGTCATCTGCATACCAAGAGGAAAAAACTTAATGTTTTTTATTAGTTTTTCGCACTCTGAAGATTATCCGAAAGCATTTGCCCTTGAAATGCCTTTTTGGAGACACAAGGTTGCAAAAATTCTGGAAAGGTTTCAGAATTTTGATTACTGTAGAATACAGGCTAAGCATCTACGTACCTCAGCACGACTTTTAAACCAAGACGCTCAACAAGCTTATCTTTTTTCTTTCTTAAAGTCTTACCTCTTCCGGAAACCCGAAAGATCAAAATCCAAAAATATAGGACAGAAGAAAAGAAATAATACCGCTCCATAATAATCTAGCAGTTTGTAATGCTTCGAGGGCGCCTTCTTTTTATATTGTCTCTTTGGATTGACTGCTTCTTGCTGTCTCAGAAAATGGAAATCATGAATAAATGCATTAATGATAATTGTTTAAATTACATGACATCATTATACTCAAAAACCCTTCAAAAAATCTAATCTAATCTATGATCTTATACCAGGTTCCCGTCAGCAGGGGTGTTGTTATTTGAATCAAACTGCTTTCGGTCCTCAGCAAGCTGGCAACAGAGAGTAATTAGTACATATACAAAACTACTAAATCGACTATCCTTATAAAGCATATACCTCTATAGATCTCGATAAACGATGATCAACTAGCTTACCATTTCAGCAGTTTTTTCATATTGCTCTACAGCTATTTTTGATTGTTCTTCGGCAATATCATACGGCGTCATGTTTTTATTGTTGACAATTGATTTCTCAACGCGTGAGTCGCGCACCAGAGGAAATGCAGATCCGGATTGACCTGATTGTGTTGCCAGATGCAAAGGTGTGTTTCCATCCTCATCCATGGCATTCAGCAGCGGTTTGATGAGCTTCTCATCCTGTTTGAGTATGTGCCTGACCACTTTGCCTTGTCCATTTTCAGCTGCTACATGAAGAATGCTCTGCGCCTGTGCATTGAGGAACTCTTTTGGATATGGGAAAACCTTCATATATTCCTTTACTAAATCAACGGAGTCTATTTTGCATGCAATATGGATAGGATAGTTGCCTTCTTCGTCTCTTTCATTTGCTCCGTCAGGAAAATTCTGTAACAGGAATTTAACTGCTTCCACATAACCCATGGATGATGCATAATGGAGTGCATTTCCCAACTCTTTGTCCTGGAAACGTAATAGCTCTGGCTTTTGGTCTCCAATTTTCTTCAATATACCTGAAAACCAAAAGAATTAGTTCCCAATGAACATAACGATGATATTTATTGCAAGAACTGTTCTTATGTAAATCATTTTCTAATGAGTATAGATAGACATTGTGATCACCTATGTTACGTTGCTCGATGGCTGCATGAACAGGGGACTTTCCTTTTTGTAGCGCGCCAAAGGAATCTTCAATATTCAGGAGATCATCAAGTATGTCATTCTTATTGCCACTCTCGACAGCCAGGTACAATGGAGATTTGTGTGTCTTGTTGTTGCAGTAGGCCGCTCCTGGATCTTTGCAAACAAGCCACGCGACAACTTCTTTATTACCCTTGATCACTGCATCATGCAGAGGAATGTTTCCTTTTCTATTTTCCAGCTTCACCAAGCAGGGATTCGATCCGACCAGAGTCTTAATTGTATGACTAACCTTTCCTACTCTGGCAGCCACATGAAGGATTGTGTCCGCCTGGTCGTTTCGGCTGGTGATTAGCGATGGAAACTCTGCTGCCAGATAAGTTGTGATTTTATCACTTCCATAGCCTACTGCTACATGAAGTAGTGAATTCCCAGATGGAGTCACTAGCTTATCTGGCAAATGTCTCTCGATACAGCTCTTAAAGGTCACAATGTTGTCCTTCATCACATATTCATACAAGAAACGATCCATCATTACATTTTGATCTTCATTTGTTGGGATCAGATTTACTTGTATGTTTATTTCTACGGGATACATAGCGAAAGAAAAAGAAAAAAAGAGATGTGTTTGTAGTAGTTGAATGGATCTCTATTTGAATAGACTGGAAAGCATTTCAGTAGAATATAATAGAGTGATGTGAAAGTTTGATTTCACTTGCGTGGATATACTTTGAGTACTCAAAGACTCCATCCATTTTTTCTGAATAGAACATAGCAACGGAGAAAGCAAATGTTCCATTAGGACAAGAAAAGGAAAAGGAAAAATGTTCCATGACAGGAAAAAGTCTACACGATTGTTCTATATATATATATCAAAAATTTTAAAATTTTGAAAGGAGAATTTTTAGATAAGTTTCTGAATAATCAGTATTAATTATTTTGAAAAATAAGTATATAAATGGTAACCAAATTGATATGATTAATTAAATTAAAATTCTAAAACGTAACTAGAAAAAGAATTACACAATAATTAGAAAAACAAAGAACTACTTCTAAGATGTGATTTGATAGTTGAGCTAGAAATTGTACTCTTTTTACGTGTTCGTCCTTTTTATATATAAAAAACATTATTGTTGTTATATGTCTCACGTCATTTATTGATCAAATTCTATAAAATTTGTATAAAATTTTAGAAACCACTTGAAAATTTGATGTTACATAATCTTCCTTTCAAATCCAAAATTTTCTATATATTTTAAGACTTTTCTTAATGCTAAAGGGGAATGATATGGGGATTTTGAGAGCAAAATTGAGTTTTATAATGTATATTTAAAAAAAAAAAGAGGATATTTGTCAAATTTTTATTAAATTTTTTTTAACGATTCATATATTAATTTTACAATAACAAAGGAGGATATTTATATACATACATACATATATACATATACACACACTACAACACTCTTTGTGGGGTTTGAAACTTACATCCAATCAAATATATTATGGTGAAAACCTAATTTAATATTTTAAATAGATGAAGAAAAGAGCTTATATATACATGGATGAAAGTTTTTTTCTTCTTCATTAGGTTCTAGAGCACACACAGATATAGACGGCATGATTATATAAAATATTTGGAGACATGACTTGTAAATTAAATTGTAAATGTTAATTGAAATATAAAATGAACATGTGTTTTGGCTGCACACAGCATGAATTGCACAAGATTGCAACTTTATTCTTTTCCTATCTTACCTCCTCTCATTCTATCCGTTTTATTCTTCTTTTTCGCTTTACTTTTGATCTTATTTTAGCATTGATTGGTCCACACAAACTAGCTTAATGATATATCTTATTGCAAAATAAATAAATATTTTCAAGTTTATTAATGAAAACACTTTTGTTCTCAAATCCAATGTCCTTGGACCCTTCTACCTTATTCCTAATTGAATACTAATATACAAACATTTGATTTCGTTCTACTCAATCTTAGCATCTCATATTTCGATTTGGCCATTTATTCCTAGAAAGAGTAATGAAGAAATAAAAAATGTAAAAACATTTCTTAGCTCAATAGATTTTTTTTAATGAATACTTTAAATTTAATTAATTGTTTAATCTAAATAAAAACTATATATTAACTAAAACAAAACAAAAAACTATTCTATGATCCTTAATAAATAATAAAATAAAACATCTCGATATTTTAACAGATATAATACTCCAACGTGAAACCCTATTGGATAAACAAGGTTTTTTAATGGGTTATGTTAAGGGTTTCGATCTTGTTTGACATAACGTTTTAAAAGTATTTTTGAAAAAAAAATGATTTTTTTCTTATTTTTAACATTAAATTATATTTTTTGGTGTTTTTAGATTATATTAATGTACTGATGTTAAAAATAATTTCTTTAAAAAATAACCTCAATTATATTTTCAAATAGTCTCTTCATCTACAAGATTAGCCATGGCAATGTATGTGATTTAATAAATATATATTACCCAAGACGCTTTGCATTTCAAGCCAAAGCACAAGTAGTTTTCTCCATAGAACCATATCAAGATAATAAATTTGTTAACATGCTTTCTTCTTCCCAAATCATGATGTAGGCCTGGCATTCTATTCACAGCATGGTATGTTACTGTTAAGTATAAGATTAAGGAGATGTTTGAAACTGGTTTCAGAGGTGTTTAAAAAAAATATATTTTTATTTTAAATTAAAAAATTTAATATTTTTAGATATTTTAATGTGCTGATATCAAAAATAATTTTTTAAAAATAAAATAATATTATTTTAATATATTTCTGAATAAAAATTCCATTTAAAATTAACATTAACTATATTCCCAAGTCAGACAGTAAAGGTCTTCTAATTACAGGTAACGATGACTGGTCCAAGTATTGTTTGATCTCTCTTTTAACAAGTTCCTGATTTTTTTACAAGCTCAAAAACCACTTTTAAACCTAGACACTTAAGAGGCCCTCTTTTTTTCTTTACTGAATACTACCTTTAAAAATATTTTTGAAAACATTTATAAAATTTTTATTTTTATTTTAAATTAAAAAAAATAATATTTTGATATTATTTTGATATACTGAAATCAAAAATAATTTTTATAAATAAAAAAACAATATTTTGATGTATTTTTAATTGAAAATTAATTTTAAAAACAATCTCAATCAAACTCTCAAACAAACAATTAGCTCTTCCATATATATCCAAAAAATCAAAACCCCAAAAAAATAGGAAAGAAGAAAAGAAGCAATATCGCCCCATAATAATTTAGCAGTTAGTAAGCCTCGAGGGTGCGTGCTTTGTATCTTGCTTTCTTTGGATCACCTGGGTTGTTCTTGTTTTTGATATTGCTCTACAGCTATTTTAGATTGCTTTTCAGAAACATCTTATAAGAGAAGAGCTTGGGTGATGTAGAACAAGTGGTAAAGGCGTACATGATTAAGAGATAATATCCAAAATTCAAAGATAATTGAATTTTCTAATAGTCCGGGCATTGAAGTGTCTCATAGACAGAAATAATTTATTAAATCTTGCATGGAATGGTAACATAATATAGCATTAATGTGCATAGATAAATCACGTATATTAGTACGTAGAAAACACTTCTTTTATTTTATGCAATAAAGACAATGCTCACCGGGAACCGTACATTCATTCTTATAGAATTGAATAAACTCAAATTATCACAGCAATACAAATATCAAATGAGTAATACAATCAACAATATTCAATTATTACGATGATTAAACACACCACAATCCACTGATCAACGGAAGAGCATCATATCAAGAAGACGTTGTTTTTTGTCCCTACTCTTTTTTCTTCAATTTAAAATACAGCCACTCGAGGAAGTAATTTAAATAGAAAATCAGCAAACAGATGTGAGGGGTAGCAATTCTTTCAATGATTTGGTTCAGCGGAATAACCAACGGAATAAAATACAGGGTTTGCAATAGAAATAACACTCCTCCGACGACAATGGAGACAACGAAGAAGGCAAAGTGTGTGGCTGCATCGATAGCAACGGCAAAGACGAACGCTATACACATCAAGTAGAGAGCACCACCTGTTAAAACCCATGCCAACCAAACTGCAAGAGCTGCTACTTTGACATCATTTAGTTGAGCCCAGCAAAGGATTATTGATGCAATGACCGAGGCAATGAAGGCTACCATATCAAAATAAATATAAACATTCCTTAGAATGCCTTCATTTTCTTCTGATATCCCCTGGTTCTGGAAACTGTTGGTGGTGATGTTAGACGCTGTCGTTCCAGGCTGGTCTGTGCTTTTAGGAAGTTGGAGTGCACCAGCAAATGTTGCACTTGCGATGAGTACGGATACAACAAGAAGAGTATTAATCCTGGCCTTGATTTCCTCTTTTGTTAGAGGCCGGCTGCTCTTAATACGGAAATATTCTACTTTGGGTTTCTTAAAAGCACACCAGAAATGCAAGACCGATAATGTCATCATCTGGACAACAAACCGATAAAAGAGATTAGTAACCTATATAGATTATTTGACAGAGAAAATAATCTAGTTTCCCTTCCCGCCATTTTAATTTGTCAAGAAGAAGAAGAAGAAGACATACGGATTCATAAAAATTTAGTTTTCCCTCCCCTCCTTTTCTGTCATCTGGACCAACTTGTTGGTTTCCCTGCATCAAAAAACCAAAATATTTTTTTATGTGTCTGGTTTGAGGAAAAAGAACCGAAAAAAAATGAGACTATGAAAGAAGTCTTCTCTCCATTGTTGTCACTCTTTGGGTCAATTTTGTTGTCCTACACCAAAAAGATCCTCCAAGAAAATTTGGAGAAAGATATTTATGGTTGCTGATTTCCATATGATTCAACGGAAAAGAAAACAAAAAAACTTTGAAATATATTTTATAGGTTAAATGCCTACTGATTTGATGTGTTTAGAAGTAGTTTTTTTGAACATTTACTACTAAACATACCTTCCCTTTCGGAATTTCTTCTCCCGAGAATTCTAATTCCACTATTTTAGATTGCTTCTCTGCAATCTCATACGGTGTCAACTTTTCGCCATTGGCTTTGTTTTTATCAACCTTAGGGCTTCGCACAAGATTAAATGCTGCAATGGATCGGCCATGCATTGATGCTAAATGCAAAGGTGTATTTCCATCCAGATCCTGCATATTTATGAGTGGTTCCAGATTTTGATATTGTAGGATATGCTTCACCACCTGATGTCTTCCTGTCTCGGCGGCGACATGAAGAATGTTCTGCCTTTTTGTGTTGAGAAACTCCGTTGGATCACTCCACTCGGAAATGTATGCATCAACTACGGCAACATGGCCTTTCTTGCTAGCAACATGGATAGGCATGTTGCCTTCGTTGTTTTTTTGGATTGCACCATCGCGATATTCTTTCAGCAGGAATAGAGTTTCCAAGACATAACCCAGGGATGCTGCACAGTGAATTGGATTCTCCCCTTGTTCATCTTTCTGGCGCAAGAGCTCTGGCTTTCCTTTCGCTATTTGTTTCAATATTTCTGAAATTAATTTAAAACAAATTAATGAATAATAGATCAAATAAGGAAAGAAACACTGGCATGTTACAAGGGAAAATATATGAAGGAGAGGCCATTCTACCTCTCTTTCTTCCTTGGACAGCGGCGTGCACAGGAGACTTTCCTTTTAGCTTTTCAAGTAAATCATCATCATGAGGTATAGCGAGCATAAGGATAGAGAGCATTTCCTTATCGCTATTCTCGACTGCATGATACAAGGGAGACTCATGATCATTGTTTTCGGTATAGCAAAGTTCCGAGCACTCTGAAACAAGAAAACGGGCCACAGCGTGGTGACGATGGATGACTGCTTCATGTAAAGCTGTGTTTCCCCTATCATTCTTCATCTCCAAATTGTAACGAAAGTCGTTGGCTTCTCCATGGCCTTTTGCCTTGTTGATAAGAATGGCGGTAGTTTCCCGCTGTCCAGCTCCGGCTGCTAAATGAAGTGCAGTGTCGTCGTGGGAGTTTTTCCCTGTCATTAGACTCGGAAAGTGTTGAAGCAGGAGCTCCGTCACATCTTTCATTCCATGGCTTGCTGAAACATGAAGCAACGAATTTCCGGAAGGGCTACCTTGTGAGTAAATGATGGATGATAGATCCATTGATGAGAGACGCCACAGGTGATCAAATAATTCATCAAATCTGTCTTTTGCTGCGTAATTGTACAACTCTTTATCCATCATCTTCTTTGGGTCATAAGAACGTGGTGTTTGTGTTGGGAAACTCTTCGCCTTCCACTTCCGGAAATTCTCGTCTCTCTGATTCGAGGGTTGGCTGGGTATGTTTATCGATAATTCCATAACTCTGGTAATGAAATGGTTCTTGGATGTAGCTCTATTGTTGCAACAGTGGCATGCAGTGAGGTTTTTCAGAGGGTTTTTAGTGCAACGGTGACAGTTTATTTCTTGAATTAGCTTTGTTGTTTCCACCGAGCTGGTCTTCTACTTATAGAATGATCAGACCCGTGGGCTACAGATGAATAGAGAATCCAAAGTGAAGTGAGGTTCACTCAAT
This sequence comes from Salix purpurea, assembly GCA_027405865.1. Classification (NCBI taxonomy): domain Eukaryota; kingdom Viridiplantae; phylum Streptophyta; class Magnoliopsida; order Malpighiales; family Salicaceae; genus Salix; species Salix purpurea. The sequence goes on along the minus strand of JAOWLH010000016.1, from coordinate 5,918,468 downwards.
ACCTTGTCTCCCCATCAGAGAAACTTCACCATGCATGGCTAAAGGAGTTGTTATTAGCAGTGTTTGCAATCGGGCTCAAATTAACAAGATACAAACAGACCTTAACTATACTAATTAAAGTCGATCGCTTTAATTAGTTAGGCCTCAAACTGATCAATCTTTTAAAAAAAGCAAGGCTTTGACAGGATTACTCTAATAAAATAATTAACACTTAACAAGGAGAGTGATCTTTTAAAGTAGAAAAAGATGCAAGAAATTTATATAAATTAACGTGCATGGATATGCAACGAAGATCATGCAGAAGAAGAGAGTACGAAAAAGTGGAGAAAGATCCATTTTCTTTCGCCAGCAATGATACCAAGAGTACTTAGTCTTCCAATGATTAGAAACGTGTTGATGTACGCTAATCCCGGCTAAAAGTAAAAGTATCAGCATAAAGATGGAGATTTTTTTATGACTAAATGGGAATCTGTAATAGAGAAATTAACATTTGGATTTATTGTGTTAATTTATTTATTTTTCCTACTTTCTTGGATTTATTGCTTTAATTCAGATCCTATTTTAGTTTTCCTTCTGTTAAGACTGATTCTTAATTATTTCTTACTAGAAGTAGGGGTTTTAACTTATTTAAAAGATGACTTAACTTTACTTTTAGAAGAACAAATTTAAATTTAAAACTCTTTTTGCTCATCCAATTTCCTGTAGTGTAGGTATTTAGAATAATATAAATTATATTTTGCAACTTTACCTAACAATTTAATTTTTTAGTTAAAACAGTTCCTTAACGTGGTATTAGATTTTTATTGACTTAGCAGTTACGAATTTGAATCTCACTATCTCTATGTTTTTATAAAATCAAACACAGGATAGTATGTTAAGGAACCATATCACCTAAAAGCTTAAGCTGATAGGTGAGGCTCCAGAATAAGATTATATTATACTCTAACACACCCCCTCAAGTGAAAGCCCTTTGGCCTTGAAACTTGCACAAATCCACATTACTTTGTGCTTGATTTTTTTATCAAATAGAATGAGGGTGGTGAGATTCGAAATCGTGACCGTTGGGTCAACAAGGCTCTGATACCATGTTAAGGAACTATCTCACCTAAAAGCTTAAGTTGATAGGTGAGACCCCAGAATATGATTATATTATACTCTAACATAGTATAGGTCTATACAAGTTTAAAGTTTAAGGAATTTTTATTTAAAAGGATATGTCAAATAAAAATATATATTATATTTTAAAATTTTATTTAATAATTTAAATTTTTAAACAAAATGATTACTTGTACAGTTTTCTTTTTCTTTGCTTCGATCTCTCTCTCTCTCTTTTTCTCTCACGAAAGCATCTCCTCTGGTTTGGCCCTTTCGGATGCAATTCATGTTTCTTGCATACAGTGCTTTATTTATTCTCTCGCATGATTCTTTTCTTTTTAAATAGAAATTAAAGTGATGAACGTGCAACACATAGGCATCCAAGGTGGAGTGAGCACTTTGTTTTAATACTACTTTTTTTTTAAAAAAAATATTACTTTTATCATATGAAGCATAAAGTTTTGGTGCGATAGATTTTGAAAAAGTTGAGCTATTAGATTTGGGTTTGATGCAGCTTAACTATCATTTATGTCTAGCAAATATCTTTTATGGATTAGATGAAAAAAAAGCTTGGACTCGTCAAACAAGTTATTTTAACAAGAGTAAGTATAAATTAATCATGCTCAAATTTAAACAGGATGCTCAACATATTATAAGAAGGTTAAATGGTGAAAAGTTTTTATATTTCTTATTTTACTCTTCACTCTATTATATTTTGCTGCGAATTACAATTGTGGAATTTTAAAAAAATAATTTGGTCCTTCAACTTTTATTTTTTGCACATTAAGTTTTTTTAAGACCAAATTAGAGCCCAATTGCATTTTTTATATATAGAGGGTAAAATTGAAAGAAAAGGGATTGAGGTAAAAAGCGAGCAACATAGATGAAAAAATGAGTTTTTTTGTCACAAATTCATTTGAGCTCTTTTTTTTTTTTAGTTATTAGGAGACTGTTTTAAATGAATTTTACAAAATTTAATTTTGATATTAAATTTTATTTTTATATTTTTCAGTTTTTTTTGTTTGAGGAAGAGGAGTTGATCACTGGATTTTATTTTGGGGAGAGAAAATATTCAAGAGAAAGTATTTATATGTGACAAATTCAACAACAAAAATATCGTTTTTTTTTATGTCAAATGGTTCTATATGTTAAAACTGCAACACCACACATGCAAAATAAACTGACCAAGTCAGTTATGTTTTCCTATTCTTCTACAGATTGTTCAGCTGCAATATTGTTTTTCTAATTCTAAGAGTTTGTTGGTATTCTATGGCTAAGATGACGGATGCAATTTTTAGTTTCTATTTTTATTCAACTGATTTGCCTATATAAAACACATCAACTCTGCCAAATAACATATCATCTTATCCTTTGTCTTCCTACTACTCTCGTTCTTTTGGTCAACAATTTGGTATCAAAGCTTGGTTCAAGACACTAAACTACGACTTCTATTTTCTCTTCTTTTCTACATATAAAATGAGTGATTTGCAAGTCATTGGTAGAATTAAAAAACTAAACCATCACAATTACAATACTTGGTCTACATGCATGATGTCTTACATGCAAGGACAAGATTTGTCGGAAGTTATCAATGGGAGTAAAACTGTACAACCAGAAGCAGAAGACACAAATGGTATGTTGAGGAAGTGGAAGATAAAAGTGGGCAAAACATTGTTTGCCTAAAAGACTACAGTTGATGATGATATGTTGGAGCATATAAGAGATGCTAAAACTCCCCAAAAAGCTTAAGATATATTAGTCAAGATTTTCTCAAAAAGGAATGACACAACACTCCAGTTACTTGAAAGTGAGTTACTATCAATAACTCAATGCAACATGACAGTTGCTCAGTACTTTCACAAAGTAAAGTTACTATGCTGTGAAATTTCTGAGTTGGATCCACAAGCCCCCATTCAGGAAATCAGGATGAAAAAAATTGTTATTCATGGTTTGAGATTTGAATATAGAGGTTTTATTATTGCAGTACAGGGATGGCAAGATTAAGCATCACTTGTTAAATTTGAAAAATTGCTTACTGGACAAGAAGCCCTAGCAAAGCAAATGGGAGGAGCCTCACTGAAGAGTGAAGAGGAAGCACTGTGTGTCAACAAAGGCCGAAGGAACTTTAAGCAGTATAAAATGGTGGAGTTTTAAAAAAAAAATTGGTCCTTGAACTTTTATTTTTGCACATTAAGTTTTTTTAAGACGAAATTAATGCCCAATTGCATTTCTTTTTATAAAGGAGGGTAAAATTGAAAGAGAAGGGATTGAGGTAAAAAAGCGAGCAACATAGATAAAAAATTGATTTTTTTTGTCACAAAATCTTTTGAGCTCCTTATTTTTTTTAGTTATAAGGAGACTAGTCCCTTGAATTTTAGAAAAATCAATTTTGATATTAAATTTCATTTTCAGTTTTTTCAGTTGTTTTTTGAAGAAAGAATCTCTTGCAAAATTTTAACAGTTTAAAAGATCTCTTTACAAATTTAAATTTGTTCGTTAAACTAGGTCTTTCTTATATACATGAAGCTTTCATTTTTGCATATTGTGGTAACTTGATTAAATATTTATGTACAAAACTAATCAAACTACTGGAAGTAAAGATTGGCAGTGAGAAAAAAGAAACGTTAAATGAAGTTCAATTTTTTATTACAGACAAGTTCATATTATTAATGCAGACATAAACTCAAAGTGTTACACTCACTGAAAAACGTAACGCATGATGTTTTATACATGTTATTCATCATAATACTACATCTTGTCTTATATATATATATATATATATATATATATATATATATATATATATATAATCAGATGTAAAATAAGAAGGTATGTAAGACTGCATGCCACATTCTGCTGACAACTTTAGGAGCTGCTAGCTAGCTACTCTTCCAGTACTATATATGTTGAGTTTCTTGCCTAAGATCTCAAGCAACCTCTCCACACCATGAGTAATTAAAAACATCATCCTGAAAAGGTAAATCAAGAAAAGTCCTTGGACAACTCGGTTTCTTCAGGTGGAAGCAGCCCATGTAAAAATAAGTCTGAGGAATGAAGAAAACTACGTACGACTAGAATGATAATCGTCGAGAACAGAGAATTTTCCCTTATTGCTAGAACAGCAGCTAATAAGAACTCCAATAACATCATTTAAATAGATCCACCAACCAAAAATGAGGCATCCCAAATTGCAGGAGGGGCCAATTCGATATCATTTAACTGTGAGTAGCTCAGGATTATAACTGCTAATGTGGCAGTAAGAATAGAAACAACGTCCAAAAGAGTATATGTGCTTAGCAAATGCTTATTAATTATATTTCCCACGATTCTGATTATATTTTCATGTCTTGAATGAAAGTATTTATTTACTTATAAGATAATAGATCAAGTTGCACAAATAAATGAATATATTTTTTGTGAGCACAACCACTATTGTGATACCACTTTAAGGAACAAGATCAATTAACTTGGGTTTCAACTCAATAGCAATTAAATTCTGCCCAGAATTCCTGTGTTGGTGTATATGTTGTGACTACGAGCTGAATCTCCACTTCTATAAAACAACTATGTCTTTAACTCCATTGAAATTCTTCACATATATCAGTGCTAGACCTATTGCAATAATCTCAATAACAATCTTCTCACGAGCCAAAATATCGACCTCCAGTTATGAAACAGTAGGCAACATGTTTGAGATGACTTCATATGTCGTTGTCAACACCAAAAATCTCCTCATTGACTTTCACTCGATTGCCTGTGATTGGAGTCTTGGTCTCTAGTGAAGTTCAATTCATCCAAACCTGATGCTGTGTAGAACTTGGAGCGATGTTAAGGTTAATGATAGAAGAAGATTTTGGAGACATCACTTAGGTTTTTTAGCATAATTTTAAGGGTTTATATATATATATATATATATATATCAATCATTACTGAACATTAGACACAAAAAAGTTTTTGGCCCCAATTTGATCACTTACTAGGTTTTTCCTCTGCTGAGTTTTTTTTTTAAGAAAACTATATTTTTAATTCTATTGTTTTATTTCATTTTTTCCCACATACAATAAGTACAAGAGAAAGAGAGTGAAAGAGGGAGCGAGGCAAATGCGTACTGTGGCGCCTTATCCAACTGTTGGCACTACACTACCCGCCAAGTTTGGTGTCCGTTTTAACAAGCCGTTGATTCAAAACCTAAACCCTCTCTATCACACCTCCAAACTCAAATTCAAATCCAATATCGGCTTCAAATCTTCTCTCAAATGCCACTGCATCAAGAAAGATTCTTCTGAGCAGCAACTTCTCGAAAGTTGCCTGCATCCTGGTTTATTGCCTTGTCACCCCTTTTCTGGAAGAAATTGTTTACAGAGGCTTTCTATTGAAATCTCTTGCCTCTACCATGAACTAGTAGCAGGCTATTTTACTGAGCTCAGCTATTTTTAGTGCTGCACACTATCATTTTGCCTGCTAAATTCCCAAAAAATAGTGTTTATTGTCAATTTGGCTGAATGCCTCCTTTCTTGGGTGTCCTGTACATTAAATAGGAAGAAAACAGATATGCATGCCTTATCAGTTTGCTATAAGTTTGGGTTAAGTATATAGATAAGTATCTTATTACTACACAACTATTTATAGTTGTATTCTTATGTATAACCTGCTAACATCCCCCTCAAATTGATGTTGGGTGAGCAAAAACAATCAATTCGCTAACAAGAAACTGATGGCGTGGGCGAGGTAGGGATTTGGTAAACACATCAGCAATCTGAAGGTCAGTGGAGATATGTGGAAGAGTAATAACATGAGAATCTACGACATCTCGAATTGAATGACATTCCACTTCGATATGTTTAGTATGCTCATGAAACATAGGTTCATAGTTTTTTTGGATTGCACCAAAAGTTTTTGTCATCGTATAGGACTAGAAATTGATGCAGATGAGGAAAACGACTCCCCCTAGTGTCGTGGCCAAAGCAGGAGCTGCTATAATTTTACTTCTTTTCTATTGTTACTTTTCTTTTTAAGTTTATTACTTTCCTAGTTAGAGTTGGAAATCTATTTTGTTATTGTTTTTCTAGTTTATTACTTTCCTAGTTGGAGCAGGAGATTATATTTGTCATAACCCATTTTGGGTTACTCCAAAAATCTACCCAAAAATAGCAAAAATAAAATAAAAGGGGGGTAGTGTCGGTAGGAAAATTAAGGTGAAAATTTTGGACGTTTTTGAGAGCTCGATTGTACCTCTTTTATGCCCAGAAATGAAGGAAAATGCAGATTGAAGGCTAAAGTAATTTATTGTTGGATAAATCTATGTAAAAATTAAGTTGAAAGATATAATTATATTTTTATGGGCCAATTCGATTTAATCGTTGGCCAATTTAAAAGTGTAATTATGTTTGAGAAATAATTTAGGGTCCAAGTGAAGGGTTTAATTAAGTGCAATGACTTAATTATACTTTAAATTGGTCAAATTAATTTTATTAAGGGCTTAGTCGATAAGAAATCAAGTTATTGAATTTAATTTGGGTTCAATTAACGAGATTGGAATTTTTGGAGACCGAATTGAATTTTTTTCAAGTCAATTATGCGAAGTCAGGGGCCGAATTGAACGAATTGAGTATCTAATAGTCAATTAAAGGTTAAATCGCAAAAATCAGAAACTAATGAAAAAAAAAAGGCGCGCAATGCTAAGGATGCTTTCGAAATTCTAACAAAGATACAATTGTACAAAATTAAAAGTTTAAAGCTAATTAGGAATGCAATTAGAGCAATTATAAATCGAGGGACCAAATTATATTTTTACCTTACCAAATCATTTGCAAACTTGCAGGCATGCCTGCACTTTTCAGTCACCTGAATAGTGTCAGGCACGCCACTACAGCAATGCACGCCGCTGGACAATATAGAGATGGTAACCCATCGCTGCATGCAATGGGCAGCCAAAGGGTTTCCTCCATTTGCTTAGGAACAAAGGGGAAATAAGTAAAACTTATACAAGGTGACACCCGAACCATCTATGATCACACTTCATCTCCCTTGTTAAAACTATTCATTATTTGTAATGAATTGTTAGTTACAAATAGAAAATAGAGAATTTAAAACAAATTGTGATCAAGTTTTTTAGTTTGATAATCTGAATAGTGTTTTATAAATGTATGTACAATCTTATTGAAATATCTTATTATATTTAATAAAAACAATTAGTTTAATAAATTTTTAAATAAAAAATATTTTTAAAAATAACATTAATTATATTTTCAAAAAGACACTTTATCTACAAGATTAGCCATAGCCATTTATGTAATGTAATAAAACATATATTACCCGATAAGCCTTGGATTTCAAGCCAAAGCACAAGCAATTTCAAAAGTATTTTTAAAGAAAATTAATTTTTTTATTTCATTTTTTTAAATTAAAAAAAATTGATGGTTTTAAATCATTTTTATGTATTTATATTAAAAATAATTTTTGAAAAATAAAAATATATTATTTTGATACATTTCTAAATAAAAAATATTTTTAAAATCAATATCAACCTTATTTCTAGACAATAAAAGTCTTCTAGTATGCAAGTACTGTTTGATCTTTTCAAAAACCCCTACCAATAAGCTGTGATTGTCTGATGGGGGCAACTTATTTATACTTCTAGGCTATGATTTTTATGCTTGTTCCTCGAGTCAAGAGAAACCTCCTGTTCTTTTCCCTTTTATTTTACTGTAAAGATTACATAAATTGATGGGTCTATCCTTGTATTGGATTAGGGCTACTCTATCTATGGGTAAAATGAAAATGTGAATTATGCGAAAGAGTATGATTAAAATCATTTTTCTTTACAAATATTTAATTAAAGTTCTAAGATGTATGATGTAATGACAAAAAATTTGCGATCTATATAGTAGATTTCAAGTTTAAGTCAGACATGCACCTCTTATAAAAACTTGGGATAATCGAGATTTTATTCGTTCACCTAAACTCATAAAATATATTTTTCTAGGATAGAGTTTTTTCACATAAAATTTTTTAAACAGAGGATATGATATTTCAACAATATCAAATAAATATGCGTTTTTTTTTATTATTTCTATAATTATATAATAAATAAGTAAATATTATTATTTAACTAAATTTCAAATTTTAAAATATATTAAAAATAATAAAATCATCCTTCATAGTGCAATGCCCAACCAGGATGTAGAAAATATAAATCTTTTACGCTTTTAATTACCCTGGTAACCTAACGTGTTCCCACACCAAAATTTCACACCCATTTTCTCATCATACATTTGTATATGAAAATCCATTCAATAATTCGATTCTTTTTCGATGGGAAATTCTCTATTTCTCTCTCAAATCTCTCCTAAAAAATTTGTTCTTTACGAAGGCTTAACGATATGGCATGGCATTTCCTCAATATCTAATTAAATTATAAATAATAACTATTACTTGGTTATAAATAATAAATTATATATTTAATATACAAATATTCATTTTGTCATTCTATCTGCAATTATATAATTAACAAAAACACTAAAAGGCATCGGTGGTTCACTGCTCATTACTGTTGCTCAAGACTCATGTGCACTGTGAATGTGCAATTTCACCTGGTGCTTCGCGGGTGCACCTCTGCCTTTTTTTTTTCTACAGTGTATTGGCGAAAAAAGCCCCCGAAAAAGACAAAAAACACCGCCGGTTTCAGAGGCTCCGAGGTAATTGGCCGTTCTGGTCCGGTTCGGCCGGGCAGTTTTTTTTTTTTAATATCTCTTCAAACAGTGCAGTCACCGTTTTAACCCTCGAAAACGACAAAATAACGCACATGGTGGGAGGGGCGAAACGGTAATTAGCCTTTTTTTATTCTTTTTCGCTCTGGATTATTGTTGGCGGGTCCCATCACGCGTCGTCCATTTCCACGCGGACGATTGTTTCGGGTGGCATGTGCCACGTCATACGGCGTCCAAAAATGATCAACTGATGTCTAGAACGATGTTTCGCCATGCTCTCTTCCACTTGGGGTGGCGCGTGTATACATGTGGTTCCCAGGTACATGTCAATGAGCGTTTGAATTTTCCCCCTCATTTCTCTCTCCTCCTGCGCAAGCTGACGTCAGCGAAACAGTGATTTTGGCAAAGTTCATTTTAGTCCCTGCATGCCCGAATTTGTTGTTCTGGCCCTTATTAAAATTATATAAGTTTTGATTTGTTTCAATTGCATCTTTCAATTCAAAATCAGTATAATATATCGTTTCAGTTCGGTCCTCCTACTTTTAATTTTCGGATTGGCTGTAAATAGCTCAATAAATTCGGTACACAAGTTTCAATTTTTTCAACTTTGTCCTTTGATTTAAATTGATAATAAATGTGATTTCCATTTCAGCCCTTAGACTTTTAATTTTTCAATTTAATCCCTTTATATTTGATTTTCATTTCAGCCCTTATACTTTTTTTTATTATATTTCAAGAATAATCCCTACTTTTGTCTATGTATATATAAGTGTACTTAACACAACAACAACAACAACAACAATAATAATAATAATAATAATTTAATTATTTTTCTTGCTTACTCTTTTGTTAATGTTTTTTATGCTCCAGATAATTTAATATTATTAATTGTTTTGATAGTTGTTGCTACCCAATTTTTGACTCTTTATTTTGTATGTTTCAAAAAAAGTATTTCAAAAACAGATTTTGGGTTCAAGGGCGAAATCGAGCAATTTGGAGTTTAATGGCCGATTGAGGGTTAAATCACGAAAATCAGGAGCCAAGGGCCAGATATAAAAGATCGCGCGGAGCCAAGGACCAGATTGAATTTTTGATGAGTTAATTGCATAAAATCAAGTTTAAAAGAATTTTTAAAGGACCAAATCATTTTTTTTCCTTCCTAAAAACGTTGAAATCTGCATTTTAAAAAATAAACATGCACTGTTCCGTTGCATTTGCATTGAATTTTCACAGATCATGATTTCAATTTTCCTTCCTAAACAATCGTGATTTTCTCCCCAATTTTAACCCCATCAAAATCAATTTCCTGATTCTCCTCCCTGTCTTCCTGATTCTCCTCTAAATTCTAGCAAATTGCTTAGCTGTTTTGATACTGCATTTAAACGTGATCTCGGCCAAACGTTGGGGTGGCTCTGGCTATAAATAGAAGCTGGCACGGTGAGGCGGAAAAGGGGAAGAAATCGGGGAGAAGGCAAGGAAAATTTCACGTGAATTTTGAATTTTCTTTCTCGCATCTGTTCTCGTTCACTCTCCCTCTCTGTTTTCATTTTTATTTTCTCTTCTCTCTCGGTCCCGTGCCCCTCTCTAGAACCAGAGGGCTCCCTCTCTCTCTCTCCCTCTAAACTCAGCAACTCCGGCCACCACATTCAGCCATCAAGAGCTGTACTATCATCATCATAAACCACCCCTCAACCCCAGCAACTCATCCATCCTCTCAGGCGAAGGCAGAGGCAACGTCCACCGTCGCAGAAAGCAGACCCGTTACCTTCCGACGCAGTTTCCGGCAAACTCAGGCCACCATCTCCGACGCCTCAACGACCAGAAGAATCACCACGATCTCCTCTACCCAACGGTATAGACATGTATTCCATTCTCCATACTCGAAAATCTTCATTATCACTGTTCATCGTCTCTGCATTTGCATGCGGGGAGTGAATTAATTCACTCCCCGCGTGGGCTTGACGGGCCGGGCCTTGTGCCAGGCCTGGCCCTGAATGGGCTGCCAGCCATCTGGGCTAGCAGCCCAGCCTGGAGACAAGGTGGGCTGGGCTGTCAGCCCAGCCCGAATTTAGATGGGCTGACAGCCAGCCCACCTAAAAAGAAGAAAAATAAATAAATACAATTTTTTCGAAAATATTTTTATTAAAGAAAAATGTGTTGTTTTCTTGCATACGGCCAATACACTAGCATATTTTAAAAAAATTGTCTTTCTTTTGAAAAAAATATTTTATCTTGGGTTTTGAAGAGAAAATGAGTTTTAGCATGGGTTTCTCAAAGAAAAATCATTTCTTGCATTTTGAGATTTTACAACAAGTTTGTAAAATCCAAAGGGTATTGGCCAATATTCAAAAAAATATAAAAATCTTATTTTTTGGAATTTATTATTCACCATCGATATTTGGATAAATAAATCCTAAGGGATTAATATCCAAAATATTCGGCGGGAATGATATGCTATTATTCACCATCGGTATTTGGGTAAATAAATCCTAAGGGATTAATATCCAAAATATTCGGCGGGAATGATATGCTATTATTCACCATCGCTATTTGGATAAATAAATCCTAAGGGATTAATATCCAAAATATTAGGCGGGAATGATATGCTATTATTCACCATCGGTATTTGGGTAAATAAATCCTAAGAGGTTAATATCCAAAATATTCGGCGGGAATGATATGCTATTATTCACACTCGGTATTTGGATAAATAAATCCAAAAGGGGTTAATATCCAAAATATTCGGCGGGAATAATATGCTATTATTCACTGTCGGTGTTTGGATAAATAAATCCTAATGGGTTGATATCCAAAATATTCGGCGGGAATGATATCCCATTTGCCATTTAATTAACATATTTTTTTTTTCTTTTCAAAGCCATAGCAAATCATAAGCAAACCAAAACGTCAAGCAGCTTACCTTAGGTAGGGCGTACTAGGGGTGCTAAAACCTTCCCTTTACGCAACCAGTCCCTTACCCTAGAATCTCTGAAAGACCAGTTTTAGGTTTCCTAGTAACCATAATACTAGGTGGCGACTCCCTTTTTTTCAAATAGAGAACCCCCCCGACATTTAATCCCCCGCACACGGGGAAGAGTCGTCACGATGCCGTGCTCATTTTTGGGGTGCGACAATAGTGATAGCAAAGATAATTTTAAATTTTATTTTATTTTTTTGTTTTATCTTTTTTTAAAGTTTCTAGAATATTTTTATTCTTTTATTCATTATATGTTCTAATATTTATTGAATATTATCGCCTAGGAATACATATAGGGAGAAGAAAACATGACCTAGGATTTTTTCAATAAAAAATATTAATATTAGTATTCTTAAATACATTTAATATAATGATATAATTAATAAATCGGATAACAAAAAAATTGTCTTCGAATTTTAATTGTCTTCTTTCCTTAAAATTTATTTCTTAAAAAAATCACAATATTTTGGTTTTTAATATTTCATATTGCAATATTTTTATTTACAATGTGTCAGATCTAATATTACTGGGGAAAAAAAACAACTCATAAAGAAAATATGACAATTTTACCTAGGTTATCCACAATTAAAAAATATGCGAGTCACTTTCCGTTTCTATTAAACTATTCTTTTTAGACGGCGAAGAAATAATTATTGAGCTCAAAAAATTTATGTTTATTTCTAAAAACAAATTATAATATTTATTACTGGGCAAAAAATACAACTAGATTTTTTTTGACACATTTACCTACATTTCAAAAATATGCGAATCACTTCCCGTTTCAATTACACTGTTCTTTTTTTACGGCAAATAAGTCATTGTAGCACAATTTTTTTTTCTCCTAAAAACATATTACAATATTTTTATTTACAATGTGTCAGATATAATATTACTGGAGAAAAAAACAACTCATAAAAATAAATATGACAAATTTACCTAGGTTATCTACAATTAAAAATATGTTGGTCACTTCCCGTTTTGAATAAACTGTTCTTTTTAGATGACAAAGAAGTAATTATTGCACGAAAAAAAATTATGTTTATGGTTAAAAACAAATTACAATATTTTTATTTATAATGCGTTAGATCTAATATTACTGAGGAACAAAAGAAACTAATAAAAAAAATAACAAATTTACTTAGGTTATCTACAATTAAAAAATATACAAACCACTTCCCATGTCGATTATTCTATAAAATATGTAAGACTAATTATATGTTTTAATATTTATTGAATATTATCACTTAAAAATATATATATATATAGAGAGAAAAATGACTTAGGATTTTTTCCTTACAAAAAATTAATATCAATATTCTTAAATGCATTTAATATAATAATATAATTAATAAATCTTATAAAAAAAATTTGCCTTTGAATTTAAATTTTATATTCTTTTGTTTAAGTTTATTTCTTAAAAACAAATTCACAGTATTTTTATTTTTAATATTTTAAATCTAATATTACTGGGGAAAATATTAAACTCAATTTTTTTTTACAAATTTACTTAGGTTATCTGCAATTAAAAATTATGCGGGGTACTTCCCATTTCGATTGCTCTTCCTTTTAGATGACAAATAAGTCATTATAGCACGTAAAAAAATTAAGTTCATTTCTTAAAAAAAATTCAATATTTTTATTTTTAATGTGTCAGATCTAATATTACTGGGGAAAAAATGCAACTCAAATTTTTTTTTGCCAAATTTACCTAGATCATCTACAATTAAAAAATATACAAACCACTTTCCATTTCGATTAAACTATTCATTTTAGGCGGGGGGGGGGGGGGATTTATATGTTACATATTTTTTCTATTATAGTGTTAGTGATTAAATATTTAAACAACTAATTACAGTATTTTAAAATCAAATAGTTTTCTACATAAAAAAAAACCTAACGCAATGCGCCGACAAGCATACTAATTATACGAAGCAAAAAACTCATTTCTAACATATTTTATCTATTGCAATTTCAGTTATTAAACATTAAAATAACTACTTATAGGACAAAAAAAATATAAGTTTCTTTATGGCAAAAATAATTACAATATTTTTATTTATAATATGTCAGATCTAATATTACTGAAGAAAAAAATGCAACTCATAAAAAAATTTACCTGCGTTATCTGCAATCACAAAATATACGAACCATTTTCCATTTCGATTATTCAGATTTTATCAATTATAATTTTACTAATTAAATATTATAATAATAAAATAAAATACATATAAAAACAATTAATTTTTTACATAGATAAAAAAGTCTAGGCGCATCGCGCGAGCATATCGCTCGTTATTAGCTAAACTTTGGGGTGGCAATTGTTCAAATACTGTTCATATTACAGTAACCACACTGTTCATGTCATTATTCAAATCAATTTTTTTCCTTTCCAAGTCCTTAAAAATCTTACTATATTATATTTTGGTCATTGCACTTAGTTTCTTAGTAATTTCATTAGTCTAAATTCTATTTTCACTTTTCATGCCATAATATCTATTTATATTTGTATTTTCTCACGTATTTATGGAGTATTTGTCCAAAAGCAAATGCCCTTGAAATGGCTTTTTGGGGACAAGATAGCTCAAAACCACCTACTTAATACAGGTTAACCATCTAGCTCAAGCCACTTTTAACCCTAGACACTTAACAGGCCTATCTTTTTCTTTCTTTCTTAAATGATTTCAAGTCTATTTTTCAAAAAAAAAAAAAAAATAATTATAAAATTTTTATTTTTATTTTATTTTATTTATTTTTTAATATTTTTAGATTATTTTAATGTATTAATGTCAAAAATAATTTCTATAAATAAAAACAATATTTTAATATATTTTTAAATAAAAAATACTTTAAAAAATAATCTGAACCAAACTATGAAACAAGCAATAGTTCTTCCATATATCCAAAAGATCAAAACCCAGAAAAAATAGGAAAGAAGACAAGAAGTAATATCACCCCATAATAATTTATAAGCCATGAGGGTGCGTAATTTGTATCTTGCTTTCTCTGGGTCGCCTGTGTTGTTCTGTATCAAAAACTATAAACCATTATACTCAATTGAACTCCTATACGTGTTCTTTGAATGAACTGCGATATAAAAATATTAAATAAATTACTCTCCTAAAATATAACAAATGAGACTAGTAGAGTATTAAATTTGAATCATGGCATATATTTTTTTTTATAATAAAATAAAATAAAATAAAATAAATTTTATTTAAATTTTACTCGTTCATTTTAGATTTACAAAATATATTTGGTAAGTTTAAAATACAAATGAATCTGTGGCGTGGCCGGCCGGCCGGCCTGTGTTGCCAGCAAAGGTGTGTGACCATCCTCATCCATGTCATTAGTAGAAAACACTTCTTTTATTTTATGCAATAAAGAAAAAGCTCATCGGGAGCCGTACATTCTTATAGAATTGAGCAAGCTCAAATTATTACAGCAATACAAATATCTAATAGATAATACAATCAACATATTAAATTACTGCGGTGATTAAACACACAATCCACTGGCCCGAAGAGCATCATATCAAGAAGACGGTGTTTTTTGTGCCTCCTCTTTTTTCTTCAATTTAAAAGACAACCAGTCGAGGAAGTAATATAAGGAGAAAATCAGGCGATAGATGAAAGGTGTAGCAATTCTTTCAATGATCTGGTTGGCACTCGGCGGAATAATCAACGGAATAGAAACCAGGGTTTGGAATACAAAAAACACTCCTCCGACGACAAGTGAGACAACGAAGAAGGAGAAGTGTTGGCCTACATCGATAGCGACGGCAAAGGCGAAGGCTATACACATCAAGTAGATAGCACTGCCTGTTAGCACCGACGCCAGCCAAACTGCATGAGCTGCTACTTTGACATCATAAAGTTGAGCCCAGCAAAGGATTATCGAGGCCATGACCGAGGCATTCAAGGCCACCATAACTAAATAAATATAAACATTCCTGAGGATGCCTTCATTTTCTTCTGAAATCCCATGGTTCTGGGTACTGGTGGTGGTGGTGGTGCTAGACGCTGTCGTTTCAGGCTGGTCTGAACTTTTAGGAAGCTGAAGTGCACCAGCAAATGTTACACTTGCGATGAGTACGGACACAACAAGAAGAGCACTAATCCTGTTCTTGATTTCCTCTCTTGGTAAAGGCCTGCCCATAATACGGAAATATTCTACGTCGGGTTTCTTCTTAGGGCTACCCCAGAAATGCAAGACCGATAATGTCATCAACTGGACAACAAACCGATAAAAGATATTAGTAACCTATAGATTATTTGACAGAGAAAATAATCTAGTTTTCCCTTCCCGCCATTTTAATCTGTCAAGAAGAAGAAGAAGGAGAAGAAGACATACGACTCCATAATAATCTAGTTTTCCCTCCGCTCCTTTTCTGTCATCTGGACCATCTTGTTTCCCCTGCATCAAGAAACCAAAAGATGTTTTTATGTGTCTGATTTGAGGAAACAGAGAAAAAAGACTACGTAAGCAGTCTTCTCTCCATTGTTGTCACTCTGTGGGTCAACTTTGCTGTCCTACACCAAAAAGATCCTCCGAGAAAATTTGTAGAAAGATATCTATATATGGTTGCTGATTGTGTATGATTCAACGGAAAAGAAAACAAAAACATTGAAATGTATTTTATAGGTTAAATGATTTGATGTTTAGAAGTAGTTTCTTTGTACATTTATTACTATACATACCTCCCCTTTCGGAAATTGCTCTCCTGAGAATTCTAATTCCACTATTTTAGATTGCTTCTCTGCAATCTCATACGGTGTCAACTTTTCGCCATTGGCTTTGTTTTTCTCAACCTTAGGGTTTCGCACAAGATTAAATGCTGCAATGGATTGGCCATTCATTGATGCTAAATGCAAAGGTGTATTTCCATCTAGATCCTGCTTATTTACAAGTGCTTCCAGAGTTTTACTTTCTAGGATATGCTTCACCACCTCATTTCTTCCTCTCTCGGCGGCGACATGAAGAATGTTCTGCCTTTTTCTGTTGAGAAACTCCGTTGGATCACTCCAGTCGGAAATGTATGCATCAACTACGGCAACATGGCCTTCCTTGCTAGCAACATGGATAGGCATGTTGCCTTCATTGTTTTTTTGGATTGCACCGTCACGATATTCTTTCAGCAGGAATTGAGTTTCCCAGACATAACCCAGGGATGCTGCACAGTGAAGTGGATTCTCCCCTTGTTCATCTTTCTGGCGCAAGAGCTCTGGCTTTTCTTTCGCTATTTGTTTCAATATTTCTGAAATTAATTTAAAACAAATTAATGAATAATAGATCAAATAAGGAAAGAAACACTGGCATGTTACAAGGGAAAATATATGAAGGAGAGGCCATTCTACCTCTCTTTCTTTCTTGGACAGCGGCGTGCACAGGAGACTTTCCTTTTAGGTTTTTGAGTAAATCAACATCGTGATGAGTTATAGCGAGCATAAGGATAGAGAGCATTTCCTTATCGCTATTCTCGACTGCATGATACAAGGGAGACTCATGATCATTGTTTTCGGTATAGAAAAGTTCCGAGCACTCTGAAATAAGAAAACGGGCCACAGCGTGGTGACGATGGATGACTGCTTCATGTAAAGCTGTGTTTCCCCTATCATTCTTCATCTCCAAAATGTAACGAAAGTCGGTGGCTTCTCCATGGCCTTTTGCCTTGTTGATAAGAGCTTCAGTTGTTTCCAGCTGTCCAGCTCCGGCTGCTAAATGAAGTGCAGTGTCGTTGTGGAAGTTGTTCCTTGTCATTAGACTCGGAAAGTGTTGAAGCAGGAGCTCCGTCACATCTTTCGTTCCATGGCTTGCTGAAACATGAAGCAACGAATTTCCAGAAGGGCCACCTTGTGTGTAAATGATGGATGATAGTTCCATTGATGACAGACGCCGCAGGTGATCAAATAATTCATCAAATCTGTCTTCTGCTGCGTAATTGTACAACTTCTTATCCATCATCTTCTTTGGGTCATAAGAACTTGGTTTATGTGCTGGGAAACTCTCCGCCTTCCACTTCCGGAAATTCTCGCCTCTCTGATTCGAGGGTTGGCTGGGTATGTTTATCGATAATTCCATAACTCTGGTTATGAGATGGTTCTTGGATGTAGCTCTATTGTTGCAACAGTGGAAGTGAGGTTTTTCAGAAGGTTTACAGTTTATTTCTTGAATTAGCTTTGTTGTTTCCACCGAGCTGGTCTTCTACTTATAGAATGATCAGACCCGTTGGCTACAGATGAATACAATTCAAAGTGAAGTGAGGTTCACTCTGATTCACCTGCACCAGTACCTTGTCTCAACTTGAGAGAGGCCAGCTGACACAAAAAGACAGGATAAACTTCACCATGGGTAAAGGAGTAGTTATTAGCATACAGGAGAACAGAGAAAAAAGGAGCGAAATTTCCAGAACTCCAAAAGAGCATTAATTGGTGCTCTTACCAGTATTGTAAATTCTGTTCCGTTTTGATCAGAACAGCCGAAACGTTCTGTTTTACTATAAAATCCGGGACAAAACGGCGATGTTTTTGTTCAAGTTTAAATTTCGGTTCGATTCGATCCAGAAATTCCGGTTCAATTCTGTCCGGAACGCCTCGGTTTTAGAATCCAAGCAGAGTACTGTTTGCAATCAAGCCCAGTACTGTTTGCAATCGGGCTCAAACAAGATCATACACACTGACCTTAATTAGATTAATTGAAGCCATGATTTTAATGCCGTGACTGTGATCATAACAATTTTTAGTTAAATACTAGTTATTTGACCTGTACTCTGCGACTCACAGGTCATATTTTTTTTCCTGCAAAAATATTACATGTTTAGATTTTTTGATATGTTTTTATACATAACAAAAAAAATACGTAAATCGAA
This sequence comes from Salix purpurea, assembly GCA_027405865.1. Taxonomy (NCBI): domain Eukaryota; kingdom Viridiplantae; phylum Streptophyta; class Magnoliopsida; order Malpighiales; family Salicaceae; genus Salix; species Salix purpurea. Next base: position 5,899,822 of record JAOWLH010000016.1, on the reverse strand, counting down.
CAGCTAATGCATACATGTAATCAAATAAATTGAAAACAATATGTGCTAATAAAAATAAAATTGAAATAACTAAAAAAAAAATATAGATTAAGATATTTAGTCTACAGGATGGTATATTTACCTAGCTGTGTTTGTCAAATTTATCTTTTTGTTATATCAAAGGATAATAAAATATATATAGTTTGTGTTATGAAACCATATCACCTAAAAGCTTAAGCTTGTAAGTGAGGCCCCAGAATATGATTTATATTATTCTCTAACACACGCCCTCAAGTGAAAGCCCTTTGGGCTTGAAACTTGCACAGGCCCACATCACCTTGTGCTTGATTTTTATCAAATAGAATGGGGGTGGTGAGATTCGAACTCGTGATCGTTGGGTCAACAAGGCTCTGATACCATGTTATAAAACCATCTCACCTAAAAGCTTAAGCTTGTAAGTGAGGCCCCAGAATATGATTTATATTATTCTCTAACAGTTTGGAATGCCTTTCAGTATGCTGTGGCCTGTCAAAGCAGCTACGCATTCAATGAATTAAATAAAATCAAACAGAAAATAACAGGAATTTCTCCAACCCTCCAAATTTAAATAAAAGCTGTAAGTGATTGAGTCTCTATCGATTACATGGCAATCCCATCACTCTCGTTCATGTCCTCTTTACCCGTTCGAACCAGACCCTTAACGACTGTGTTTGTGTTCTGGCGCCATGCAATCATGTTGCGTTCGATCATTTAATCAAATTAATCATTTCAGTGGAATAACTAGTACCAAACATTTTAGCTGTTTCGGTCTAAATGACGAAATTAAAAGTAAATTTATAGTATGATTATGATGATTAGGTAGAATCCAGGAGAAACTTTGTTTAATCTTCCTACAAGAAACTAAAATAAATAAAATGAACGGGGGTTTCAGTAAAAAAATAAAAAAACTAAATTTTGAAAATAAAAATAATAAATTGACAAGTTGTTAATTTAGTTCAAAGTTCTAAACATTCATTCCTACAAATTTTTATTCTAAGTTATAATTCAAAATCTTGAACATTTTAACTTACTTTATTTCTCCATAACAAATTAGAGTGATACTAAAGCTATCAAATCCACTCTTTAACTTCTTATTCTAGTCTATAACAATAATTATGAATTGAAAAAAAGAACTATAAAACACATGTATACCATCTCAAAACAATTCAATAAGCATGAATAGAAATTAATAATATAATTATGAAATAAGAATGAAGAAGTACTTGAATATGAAAGAATTACAATGATAATATTATTTCTCACAACTTAATAATGAAAATGGTGTGTATTTCATTGAATCGGGCCAAAGTTTAGTTTATAGTTGTTGAAAAAATAACATAAAATAAAGAGAAAATAATGTTGTAGAGAGAAACGAGAGATGTTATTTCTATCATAAGTTGCTACCTTTATCACCCCCTGGAGAGAGAAACGGGAGATGTTGTTTCTGTCACGAATTGGTACCTTCATATCTCTCCTTAACTGTTGTCTTTAATTAGTATTCTTCTCCTCGTTAATATTTCTCAATGTTACTTAACTCCCTCTTAATTATATGTGTATTTAAAATTGGTTAAATCCCTCGGAATTTATGTTGAAAACTAATTTGCCGCTATTACCACTCTATTGTAATTTAGACTTTACATGTAACTTGGTTTCTTGCAATATTCAATTATTCCAACTATATTATTTCATTCATGGAATGTTATAAAATCTATTTGCACCATTCTTGAATTCTAAAGTCCATCGTTTCCATGCCAAACTCTTATCTCTAATAGGATACTCAAAACTGTTAGTGTCTTCATCGTATCAGGAGATCAATCTTGTCATCCATCTTGTATTCTCATTTTCGCAATAAAAATGATTTTATCTAACCAGTAATCTCTCATAAAAATCATAGACCTAAATGTGTTGATGCGTTTTGATTTTTAAAACACATGATTCAGATATCTAAGACTCAATATATGTTTATTTGAATATGTAGTGTGAAAGTTGAAAATCCTGCTGCGAGCAGTATTTCAACCTGATTTTGCAAGTCTAATTAGAGGTCCAAACAAACTTGAATTTTTTTTAAGGCTTGACATTTGTAATATAACTTTGATTCAACTCAATTTCACATTCTAAAATTATAACTTAGTGAAAAACCTGTCCCAAAAAGCACGCTTTTAAACATAAAATGCAAAAATTCTTAATTTTTAGCAATTAATCCATATAGTCTCTTAGATATGTCAAACTCATAAAAATAACTTATAATAAGCTTCAAACACATTAAAAAACATAGTTTAAAAAGAATTAAAACATATGTATATTTTGTATTTATTAAATATTAAAAGTTATTAAACTTATTTTTTTATATAATATCATTTATTGGGTCTCTATCGATTACATGGCAATCCCATCACTCTCGTTCATGTCCTCTTTACACGTTCGAACCGGACCCTCAACGACTGTGTTTGTGTTCTGGTGCCATGCAATCATGTTGCGTTCGATCATTTAATCAAATTAATCTTTTCAGTGGAATAACTAGTACCAAACATTTTAGCTGTTTCTGTCTAAATGACAAAATTAAAAACCTGGCTTAATTCAAATTACCTAAACTTGTGTAGGAATTGGAAATAGTGTGCTTGGAGAAGGTAAAAAAAAAAAATCAGCCATGAATAATAGGAAAAATGAGGAAGGAATCTTTGTTTGAGTTTGCATGGTGGGATTTATCGATTACGAGATATCATGGGATAAAGGTAGGTTGCTTTTATGAATGGCAGGAACATGTAAAAGCTGCTTTTATGAGTTAACTTTGATGTAACCATTGAATGAATTTTTTTAGATGATAATAAAAATATAATGTAAAATTTTAAAATTCTGATTAAATTTTTTTAACTATTATATTGACAATTTTATATAAGTAGTAAATAATAGTATAATATAATTAAATAGTTGAATAATATTTATAGAATAACGTCTTCTATAGTTTTATCTCGTTTTTTTAATTAATATAAAGTGTTTCGGACATTTCAATAAAAAACAAATCAAAATTGACAACACTGTTTAATTGGAATTACCTACACCTGTGTAGGAATTGGAAATAGTGTGCTTGGAGAAGGTTAAAAAATGGAAAAAGCAATGGTAGAAATAGGATTAACACGGGAACTATTTGAGAAAGGATTTTTCTTTTCGTCATCCCTCGCATTAAATTGATCAAATTGTTTGCTTTAAACTAAACTTACTAGCTACAACGATGAGTGGAATTTAGTGGTTATATTTTCTTTTTTTATTTAAATTTAGTAGTTATTTTGATACTGTTTTCTCTGTTTTTTTTTTAAACCAGAAATTTCCAGCAGGGAAAAAGAAAAGATATTGCAACGAAAAAAGAAATTTCCAGCAGGGAAATATAATGATGTTAACGCTATCTGTTATCTAGACTTTTCTTTCTATAAAAACAAAGAAATCAGTAACTTGTGATCAATTCAGTGAGTGGAACTTCTGGCAGCCATGAATTATTGGAAAATGACCAGGGAAACTTTGTTTGAGTTTGCATGCCAGGATTTATCGATTAAGAGATATGATGGGATAAAAGGAAGACCAGTCTGCTTTCTTTTTATGAATGACAGGAACATGTAAAATCTGTTTTTATGAGTTAACTTTGATGTAACCGTTGAATGAAATTTTTTAGATGATAATAAAAATACAATGTAAAATTCTAAAATTATGATTATTTTTTTTAACTGATTATATTGACAATTTTATATAAGCAGTAAATAATAGTATAATATAATTAAGTAGTTGAATAATGCTTATAGAATAACCTCAAACATACAAACGAACATTCTCCTTGAATGAATTTTTAATTATATTAAAATTTAATATATAAATAACAATATTATAATTTATAAGTGATGATTCATATGAGTTGCTAGAAATCTCCTAAAGCTTCTCAGTATTCCAAGAGAATCAACCCGTGCAGTGATTCTGTGTTCTTGGATTCCTAAGATCCTCTTGAGGGACTCAAAACTAGCATGAAATAAGATTCACATGTAAAATAACTGAAGACATGTTTATATGAAATAAAAATATTTTATTTTAACTTTTATAAAGGCAAGATTTAAATTATAATTATGTATGGAATCGGTGTAAATGATAAAAGTTATTTGACCAACTAAATAATTTTTATATATAATTTGAGAAAACAAATATCATGGTAACAACGGTGTTATATAAAATAATTTCACAGGAAACATTTAAAAAAGATTTTAGGAAAATACAAGCGTAATTTATAAAGTATATTAATCAGCTAAATACTATTAAAATTATAATCAAAACAAAATGTTATTTTAACTCCACTTCACTATACTACTAAACGGATATTAATTAAGTATTACAGCCTTGATATTTTTATTTCTTTCAATTTACTTTTTAAAATTTCATGCTCATAAAATTTCAAAAAAAAACCCATTTCACCATGATTTTCAGTCTTTACCGTGCTACCAAATCACAAGATTCGTTTTGATAGCTATCAATATATCAATGTCGAGACTCGTATCCATTTAATTTAACAACGTTGGCCCACTATTATCTTTTCAGTGGAAAATTTGGCAACTTTCTCGTCAACCTCATAGAAAATAAAATTCTCAGCGTAATTAATACTTTTCCAAGAATTCCAGCAGGGAGAGCCCACAAAAGTGTCGAATTCTAGGATTTGGAAATTATTGATGAATTGAAAATAACAGGTTTGTAGTAATCCATCATTGCATTAGAAAACTCAACCCCAGTTAGCACTATAATAGGCTATTGGCTTGTTGAACTTTCATCGCAGTTCCTGAACAAACACCCGCTAACATATTCAAGACAAGAGCTACCGGAGGAAAAACTTCAACCGTAAGAATCTGGCAACAAGACCTCCCAACATGTCACAGCCTGTGGCTATGTGACTATACTAACCAGTTAGTTTCCAAATTCATGTTTCACCCAGAATTTCATTTGAAAATTCAACCCCAATGAGCATGGGAACAGGCTGTTGACTGGTGAAAAATACTAATAATTTTCTAGAATTAGGTCTAGAAGTTGTTGTCTTGAGCAATTTTTTTTTCTTCTAGTTTCTTGGATTTATTGTTTTAATTCAGATCCTATTTTAGTGTTCCTTCTGTTAAGACTCATACGAATTTCTCTTTTTTCTCATGAAAGCATCTCCTCTGGTTTGGCCCTTTCGGATGCAATTCATGTTTCTTACATTCAGTGTTTAATTTAGTAATTGTTTGGAAGTGTTGTTGTGGTTATTTTTTAAAGTACTTTTTGTTTAGAAATATATTAAAATAATATTTTTTTATTTCTTAGAAATTATTTTTGACATCAATACATGAAAATAATCTAAAAACACTAAAAAATATTAATTTAAAATAAAAATAAAATAAAAAATTTTCATTTTTTTCAAAAATATTTTGAAAAGAAGTTGAAACACAACCTTACTCTTTCGCATAATTATTTTCTTTTTGTAGAAATTGTGATGAACGTGCAACACATGCGATCCAAGGTGGAGTGACCACGTTGTTTTAATATTACTTTTTTGTTTTTAATAATACTTTTATCATATGAAGCATAAAGTTTTGGTGCAATAGATTTTGAAAAAGTGAGCTATTAGATTTGATTTGGGTTTGTTGCAGCTTAACTATCATATATTTCTAGCAAATATTCTTTTATGGATTAGATTAAAAAAAAGTTTGACCTTGTCAAACAAGTTATTTTAACAAAAGTATAATTGAATCATGCTCAAATTTAAACAGGATGTTCTAAATATTATAAGAAGGATGTTCTAAATATTATAAGAAGAAAAGGTTAAATGATGTAAAGTTATTATATTTCTAATGTTACTGTTCACTCTTATATTTTACTATGAATTACATCTGTGAAATTTAAAAAATTAATTTGGTCCTTGAACTTTTAATTTTGCACATTAAGCTTTTTTAAGATCAAATTAGAGCCCAAATGCATTTTTTTTATAAAGAAGGGTTAAAGTGAAAGAAAAGGGATTGAGAGCAACATATATGAAAAATTGAATTTTTTGTCACAAATTCATTTGAGTTACTTATTTTCTTAGTTATTAGGAAATTGGTCCCTTGAATTTTATAAAATTCAATTTTGATACTAAATTTCATTTGCATAATTTCCATTTTTTTTGTTTAACAAAAGAGAGTTGATCACCGGATTTCATTTCAGATAGAAAATATTCGTTTGTGAGGAATTCAACTACAAAAAATATTATTTTTTTGTGTCCAGTGTTTCCATATGATAACAAAAATTAAGGTTAGGTGTTTTTTGAAGAAAGAATCTCTTGCAAAATTTTATTATTTTAAAAGATCTTTTTACAAATTTAAATCTGTTTGTTAACCTAGTTCTTTCTTATATATATGAAGCTTCCACTTTTGCATATTGTGGTAACTTGATTAAATATTTGTGTACAAAAAATAATCAAACTAATGGAAGTAAAGGTTTGCAGTGAGAAAACAAGAAATGTTAAATGAAATTCAACTTGTTATCAAAGACAATTTCATATTTTTTTTTATATGAGTAATTTCATCCTAAAAAGTGTATTTTATAGATTCAGGTATGTGAATAAAATTTTAGTTATCCAAAATTTTTATAAAAAATATATTTTCTGACTCAAACTCGAAACTTGTTGTACAATATTATGTAGTTACAGACATAAACTGATCAAAGTGTTACACTCACGGTAAAAACGTAATGCATGATGTTTTATATGTTTTTATATATAAATTATTCATCATAATACAACATATTCTCTTATATATATATAATTTATCATATGTAAAATAAGAAGCTAAGTAAGACTGCCACATTCTGCTGACAACTTCAGGAGTTGCTAGCTAGCTACTCTTCCAGCAATGATTATATTTTAAAAGTATTTTTAAAAATATTTGAAATTTTTTTATTTTTATTTTAAATTAAATTTTTTTAGTGTTTTCAGATATTTTCAATATCAAAAATAATTTTTTAAAAATAAAAAATATCATTTTGATATATTTCTGGACGAAAAACACTTTTAAAGACAACCTTCTTATATTCCTTTACTAAATCAACGGAGTCTATTTTGCATGCAATATGGATAGGATAGTTGCCTTCTTCGTCTCTTTCATTTGCTCCGTCAGGAAAATTCTGTAACAGGAATTTAACTGCTTCCACATAACCCATGGATGATGCATAATGGAGTGCATTTCCCAACTCTTTGTCCTGGAAACGTAATAGCTCTGGCTTTTAGTCTCCAATTTTCTTCAATATACCTGAAAACCAAAAGAATTAGTTCCCAATGAACATAACAATGATATATATTGCAAGAACTATTCTTTATGTAAATCATTTTCTAATGAGTATAGATAGACACTGTGATCACCTATGTTACGTTGCTCGATGGCTGCATGAATAGGGGACTTTCTGTTGAAGATAAAATGTGTATATTGTGTTTACTGCTTTATTATATTCTTTATATTGTAATTAGTTAGGCAATTAGTCAGTTAGACAGCACATGTAGTGCATTGCAGAATTAAGTGTATATTTCGATAGTTTGTTATTTTTGCTTGTATAAGTACCCAGCCTGGTTATGAATTAATCAACACATTACATTCAAACATTTTCTTCTTTCCAGAATCTATTTTACATGGTATCAGAGCAAGGCTAAAATCCAATCTCAATCTATCGAAATTTTTTCATCTTCTCCAGCCTACACTATCTATCTCTACACTTTTTTTCGTGTAGCATCTCTCAAACACAGACAAATTCCAGTCTATCTATCACTCATTTCTAGTCACAATGGCTCAAGAAAATCCATCACAAATCCCATCTATCCATGGCAAAGAAATAGCCAATTCCAGCACAGACTCTTCCAGACTAAACACCTCCAGTCCCTACTCTTCTCATCACTCAGATCACCCAGGATTAGTCCTCATCTCCAAACCCTTGAATGGGAACAATTATTCAACATGGAAGAGAGCTATGTCATTAGCTTTAAATTCCAAGAACAAGCTGGGATTTGTCGATGGCTCAATCGACCCACCTTCAAAAATCAACAACCCAGAAGACTATGCAATTTGGTCCCGATACAATGATATGGTCCATTCTTGGATTATAAACACACTAAACCCAGAAATTTCAGACAGCGTTATATACTACATTACAGCCTATGAAGTATGCGAAGATCTTCGGGAACGATTTTCCCAAAGCAATGCTCCTAGGATCTTCGAAATACAGCGTGATATTACCTATTTTCGTCAAGAACAACTCTCTGTCTCAGCCTATTACACAAGGTTAAAGAGTTTTTGGGATGAACTGAGTTCCTATTGTGATGAAGCACACGGAGCACAACATGACCAACAGAAGCTAATACAGTTCTTAATGGGACTAAATGATTCTTACAGTGGGATTCGAGGTCAGATTCTTCTAATGAGCCCACTCCCTTCGGTTCGCCAAGCCTATTCTTCTGTTTCTCAAGAAGAGAAACAAAGGGTTCTGAGCTCGACCCACATCAACGACAGTCATGGTGGTGCTGCCATGGCCGTTCGATCTTCCAATCTGGGCAACAAACCCAACTCTTCAATTGGTGCAAGGAGGTTTGACAGGCCTTTTGGGTCGCAAGGTTTTAGGTCATCGTCCCCTGAGACGATGATCGGGGGACACAGGCAAGAAGAAGAGAGAAGGCGCTACCGGGACGACGAGAGGAGGCAGCGTTTTAACGCTGGGGCTGGGACTAGGCCGGGGCAGTGTTTTAACGCTGGGGCTGGGCCGGGACGAGGCCGCCCACACTGCACCCACTGTGGCCAGATGGGCCACTGGGTACAGTCCTGTTATGGGCTGCGTGGATACCCAGCAGCCCACGCAAGGGGGAAGTCCACGGGCCCAAGCCCATTTTACAATAGGTCTGCAGCTAATCATGTGACTGAGGACAATTCAGAGGCTTAAGAAAATGAAAGCCCATTTCCCGGAATTTCAGAGGCCCAAATCAAGCAACTTTTATCTTTACTTGACAGTAAAAATGAAGGTTCAAGTTCTCAAGCACATGCCACTACCAAGCCAGGTTTGTCTAAAATAATCTCCCGAAAATGGATTATTGACAGCGGGGCCACAAATCATATTTCCTCATCGTCAAGATTATTTAGCACAACCAAACCCTGTTCACTACCTCCTGTGTTATTACCGAGTGGAGAAAAGGCACAAATTATTGCGAAGGGATCGCTACCTCTTGATTCAGTTTTTTATCTGAAAAATATGCTCTGCGTGCCTACCTTCAAAGTTGATTTAATGTCAGTCAGCCGTCTGACAAGAGGATTAAATTGCTCAATAACATTTTTTTCTTATTGGTGTATTTTGCAGGATCTGGCTACGAGGAGGATGATTGGTTTGGGTAGACAACGTGATGGACTCTATTATCTGGTGGCGCTGGCAACGAAGAAACATACCGGAAATACCTCACCAACCTGCAACCTCACCACTACATCCACTACCCTTTGGCATAACCGATTAGGTCATACATCACCTTCCCGTTTAAGTTTTATTGCTAAGAATTATTTAAATTTTTCAATTCAGTCAAATCAAGCTTGTCCTGTCTGTCCTTTGGCCAAGCAGAGTCGTTTACCATTCAGTCATAGTGTCATTTCCTCTGTAAAACCTTTTGAAATTATCCATTGTGATATTTGGGGTCGTTATCGACATCCTTCAAAATCAGGTGCTTATTATTTTCTCACAATAGTTGATGATTACACACGCTTTACATGGATCTTTCTAATGAGCCAGAAAAATGAGACACAATCACTTGTCAAAAATTTTTTTTCTCATGTCCTCACCCAATTTAATTCTCACATTAAAATTTTCCGCAGTGACAATGGTGGAGAATTTATCTCCCTCCGTTCTTTTTTTGATGATCATGGTGTCGTTTTTCAACACTCTTGTGTTTACACGCCCCAACAAAATGGGGTTGTGGAACGCAAACACCGAAACATTTTACAAGTAGCTCGAGCCTTAAAATTTTAGGCTAGTCTACCTATATGTTTTTGGGGAGAATGTGCCCTCACCGCTGTGCATCTCATTAATCGGTTACCCTCCCCAGTACTTTCATTCAAAACACCGTTTGAACTTCTTTATTCAAAACCACCCTCATTTTCCCATTTACGTGTTTTCGGTTGCTTGGCTTATGCTACAAATGTCCATCCTTCCCATAAATTTGATCATCGATCCATACCATCAGTATTTCTCGGGTATCCTATTGGCCAAAAAGCATATAAATTGTTTGATTTATCAAACCAAAATTTTTTTACGAGTCGTGATGTCAAGTTTCATGAAATGATTTTTCCTTATGCCCATTCTCCACCATCACAGCCCGACCCACCTACAAATTCCGGCCCAATAAACCTCACAGCCCATCCCGTTCCCCTCCTCCACTCCGGCCCGCTACACATACCATATCAGCCCAGCCCATCATATACCCCCGGCCTTATACATAACCCATATCAACCCAGCCCATCATCACCCCACAACCCAAGCCCAGCACAACCCGACCCACCACCACCATACAGCCCAAAACCAATCCCAGCCCATCCCGACCCATCATCTTCATTTAGCCCAATACACATGCAAACACAAGCCCCTTACCCGAACCCACCCACACCCACATCAGACCCTACACCGGATCCTCTTCACCCACCATCCAAATCTTCATCTTCTCCGATCACGCATACTTCACACTCCGACCACCATTCTCTATCTTTCTGTCCTCAACCCCCTTCTCCGGCTTCCACTTCTCCACCTCTTAATGACCCATCTCCTATACATACCCTAGCTCCCCTTCGGCGCTCCACCCGACCAACTGGTCCACCGGCAAAACTTTGCGATTACCTCTGCTCCACCGTCTCCTCCACCCAATCATCATCCTTGTTACCAGGTCCGACCAAAGGTACTCATTTTCCACTTGCCAATTTCCTCTCTTATCACCGGTATTCAACTGCACTTAGGTCTTTTGTTGCTCAGATAAGCTCGACCATTGAACCTTCATCTTATGCCGAGGCTGCTTCCAATCCTCAATGGCAAGCAGCCATGGCCTCTGAATTGCAAGCTTTACAGCAGAATGGCACATGGACTCTCGTCCCTCTACCCACTGGCAAATTCCCAATCGGTTGTCGATGGGTGTACAAAGTTAAACACCATTCCGACGGTTCTGTGGAGCGATTCAAAGCTCGATTGGTCGCCAAAGGGTTCACACAGTTAGAGGGAGTTGACTATCAGGATACATTCTCACCCACGGTGAAAATCATCTCTGTCAGATGCTTGCTCGCCTTGGTTGCATTTAACAATTGGTCCATTCACCAATTGGACGTCAACAACGCCTTCTTGCACGGTGACTTAAATGAGGAAATATACATGACACTGCCGCCGGGGCTTCGGCGACAGGGGGAGGAAGAATTAGTATGTCGCCTACACAAATCTTTGTATGGGCTGAAGCAGGCTTCTCGCCAGTGGTTCTCCAAATTCTCAGAATCTATTTGTTCTGCAGGCTATGAACAGTCACGGGCAGACTATTCCTTGTTCACCAGAAAACGAGGCAAGTCTTTTACTGCTCTTTTGATATACGTTGATGATATATTGATTACTGGGAATGATATTGATAGTATCAATGCAACTAAGAAGTTTCTGCATAGTAATTTTCGTATCAAAGAGCTTGGTGATTTGAAATATTTTCTTGGCATTGAGGTATCTAGCTCTAAGAATGGAATTTTCATTTCTCAACGTAAGTATGCACTGGAAATCATTGCGGATGTGGGATTGTTAGGTGCAACACCTATTGATACCCCCATGGAACGAGGATAGATTATCAGATGAAAGTGAATTACTTAGAAATTCAAGTCAATATAGAAGACTTGTAGGCAGGCTAATTTACTTGACTGTTTCTAGGCCTGATATAACATATGCAGTACATGTCTTGAGTAGATTCATGCATCAACCTCGAAAATTGCATATGGAAGCAGCCCTTCGAGTTGTCAGATATCTGAAGGGGGCTCCTGGTAAAGGCCTATTTTTCTCCTCAAATAGTGATACTAGATTGAGAGCCTATTGCAACTCGGATTGGGCAGGTTGCCCACTTACTAGGAGGTCTACTACAGGTTACTGCATTTTCCTTGGACCTTCATTGATATCTTGGAGATCAAAAAGACAGAAAACAGTTTCACTTTCTTCTACAGAAGCAGAATATCGGGCAATGACAGGAGCCTGCTGTGAATTAACATGGCTCCGATGTCTGTTAAAAGATTTGGGTCTTTCTCATGAAGAGCCCGCTTTGTTGTATTGTGATAACTGAGCTGCACTGCATATTGCGGCAAATCCAGTTTTTCATGAGCGGACCAGGCACATAGAGATGGATTGTCACTACATCAGAGATAAAATTCAAGACGGTTCGATATCTACGAAGTATGTGAATTCTGCGCATCAATTGGTAGACGTCTTGACAAAGCCACTGGGAAAGGATCTATTTGTTCCCATGATTCGTAAGTTGGGAGTGCAGGATATCCACTCTCCAACTTGAGGGGGAGTGTTGAAGATAAAATGTGTATATTGTGTTTACTGCTTTATTATATTCTTTCTATTGTAATTAGTTAGGCAGTTAGTCAGTTAGACAACACATGTAGTGCATTGCAGAATTATAGTTAGTTTGTTATTTTTGCTTGTATAAGTACCCAGCCTGGTTATGAATTAATCAACACATTACATTCAAACATTTTCTTCTTTCCAGAATCTATTTTACACTTCCTTTTTGTAGCGCGCCAAAGGAATCTTCAATATTTAGCTTAATGATATATCTTATTGCAAAATAAATAAATATTTTCAAGTTCATTAATGAAAACACTTTTGCTCTCAAATCCAATGTCCTTGGACCCTTCTACCTTTTTCCTAATTGAATACTGATATACAAACATTTGATTTCGTTTGACTCAATCTTAGCATCTCATATTTCGATTTGGCCATTTATTCCTAGAAAGAGTAAAGAAGAAATACAAAATGTAAAAACATGTCTTAGCTCAATAGATTTTCTTAATGATTACTTTAAATTTAATTAATTGCTTAATCTAAATAAAAAACTATATATTGACTAAAACAAAACAAAAAACTATTCTATGATCCTTAATAAATAATAAAATAAAACAACTCGATATTTTAACAGATATAATGCTCCAACGTGAAACCCTATTGGATAAACAGGGTTTTTTAATGGGTTATGTTAAGGGTTTCGATCCTGTTTGACTTAGCGTTTTAAAAGTATTTTTGAAAAAAATGATTTTTTATTATTTTTTATATTAAATTATATTTTTTGGTGTTCTTAGATTATATTCATGTGCTGATATTAAAAATAATTTTTTAAAAAAAATATTATTTTAAAGTTTTTTTTTTAACAAAAAATACTTTAAAAAATAACCTCAAGTATATTTTCAAATAGTCTCTTCATCTACAAGATTAGCCATAGCAATGTATGTGATTTAATAAATATATATATTACCCAAGACGCTTTGCATTTCAAGCCAAAGCACAAGTAGTTTTCTCCATAGAACCATATCAAGATAATAAATTTGTCAACTTGCTTTCTTCTTCCCAAATCATGATGTAGGCCTGGCATTCTATTCACAGCATGGTATGTTACTGTTAAGTATAAGATTGAGGAGATGTTTGAAACTGGTTTCACAAGTGTTTAAAAAACAAAACTATTTTTATTTTTTATTTTAAAATAAAAAAAAATATTTTTATATTATTTTGATATACTGAAATCAAAAATAATTTTTATAAATAAAAAAATATTATTTTGATGTATTTTTAAATAAAAATCACATTTAAAATTAACATTAACTATATTCCCAAGTCAGACGGTAACGATGACTGCTCCAAGTATTGTCTGATCTTCTCAAAAGCCCTTCGACATCTCTCCAGGTAACGATGACTGTTCCTGGTTTTTTTACAAGGTTAACCATCTAGCTCAAAAACCACTTAAGAGTTAAGAGGCCATCTTTTTTTCTTTACTGAATACTACCTTTAAAAATATTTTTGAAAACATTTATAAAAATTTTATTTTTATTTTAAATTTAAAAAAAATAATATTTTTATATTATTTTGATATACTGAAATCAAAAATAATTTTTATAAATAAAAAAACAATATTTTGATGTATTTTTAAATAAAAATCAATTTAAAAAACAATCTCAAATAAACAATTAGCTCTTCCATATATATCCAAAAAATCAAAACCCCAAAACAATAGGAAAGAAGAAAAGAAGCAATATCACCCCATCATAATTTAGCAGTTAGTAAGCCTTGAGGGTGCGTGCTTTGTATCTTGCTTTCTTTGGATCACCTGCGTTGTTCTGTCTCAAAAAATATAAACCATTATACTCAATTTTAGATCTCTGATACCATGTTAAATTGTGTTTGAATTGTATTTGTAAGTTCTAATTGCTGTTTTTGTTGTTGCAGATAAGAGAAGATTGAACATTTATTGAAGAGAAGATGTACCGGGAGAAAGAGATAGAGAGGTAAGTAGAATTTTTTGTTTTACTAGAAACTCATGAATACAATGCACACCATGTTTTGACAAAATGTCCTTTTTTATACTGGACTTACTTCAGGACATTTTTCTTTCTTTCTTATGCATTTAACCAACTTGTAACTATACTCTAACTGATTTATAACTACTTTAAGATAGTTCAATTGAATCTTCTCTTCCTAAGCTAGAGTTTGTTACATTTAACAGAATATAACTGGTAGTTGTATTCTGATACAACAGTTTCTTCTTCTTCTTCGCAGCACTTTCTTCTTCATCTTATTTCGATAGTGTCCTCTTCTGCAACTGAATTGCTCCCGCTGCTTGTTCTCCCTCTCTTGAGCTCAGAAAGCCACCTAGAACTGTAGAATAATAAGAGAAACGAGAGGTAGTAGACATGATACGAGAGCTTTCGTTCAAGAATTTGGTTGACTGATGGTGGAAGAATCCATTGCAGATAAAGCAAAGTTTGAGCAAGGAAAAAAACAGACCCCACCACAATAATGATGAGTGCTAACACTCTATAATCGGATCCACCTAATGCTATGATCACGGCAAAAAAGAATGCCAAGCACATCATGTAAATAGCTCCACCAACCATTAAAGATGAAAACCAAATGACAAATGGTGCAAATTTGAGATCATATAGTTGAGCCCAGCAAAGGATTATCGATGCCATGACCGAGGCATTCAAGGCTACCATATCACAATAAATATAAACATTCCTTAGAATGCCTTCAGTTTTTTCTGATATCCCCTGGTTCTGGATACTGTTGGTGGTGATGTTAGACGCTATCCTTTCAGGCTGGTCTGTACTTTTAGGAAGTTGCAATACACCAGCAAATGTTACGCTTGCGATGAGTACGGATACAACAAGAAGAGTTCTCATCCTGCCCTTGATTTCGTCTTCTGGTAGCCTGCTCTCAATACGAGAATATTCTACTTTGCGTTTCTTAGGGCTAACCCAGAAATGCAAGACCGATAATGTCATCAGCTGGACAACAAACCGATAAAAGAGATTAGTAACCTATAGATTATTTGACAGAGAAAATAATCTAGTTTTCCCTTCCCTCCATTTTAATTTGTCAAGAAGAAGAAGAAGAGGAAGAGGAAGACATACGGCTCCATAATAATCTAGTATTCCCTCCCCTCCTTTTCTGTCATCTGGACCAACTTGGTTCCCCTGCATCAAGAAACCAAAAGATGTTTTTATGTGTCTGGTTTGAGGAAAAAGAACCGAGAAAAAGAAGAGGAAGAGGAAGAGGATGACATACGGCTCCATAATAATCTAGTATTCCCTTCCATCCTTTTCTGTCATCTGGACCAACTTGGTTCCCCTGCATCAAGAAACCAAAAGATGTTTTTATGTGTCTGGTTTGAGGAAAAAGAACCGAGAAAAAAGACTATGAGAAGAAGAGGAAGAGGAAGAGGAAGAGGAAGAGGAAGAAGAAGAAGAAGAAGAAGAAGACATACGGCTCCATAATAATCTAGTATTCCCTCCCCTCCTTTTCTGTCATCTGGACCAACTTGGTTCCCCTGCATCAAGAAACCAAAAGATGTTTTTATGTCTGGTTTGAGGAAAAAGAACCGAGAAAAAGAAGAAGAAGAGGAAGAGGAAGACATACGGCTCCATAATAATCTAGTATTCCCTTCCATCCTTTTCTGTCATCTGGACCAACTTGGTTCCCCTGCATCAAGAAACCAAAAGATGTTTTTATGTGTCTGGTTTGAGGAAAAAGAACCGAGAAAAAGAAGAGGAAGAGGAAGAGGAAGACATACGGCTCCATAATAATCTAGTATTCCCTCCCCTCCTTTTCTGTCATCTGGACCAACTTGGTTCCCCTGCATCAAGAAACCAAAAGATGTTTTTATGTGTCTGGTTTGAGGAAAAAGAACCGAGAAAAAAGACTGAGAGTAGTCTTTTCTCCATTGTTGTCACTCTTTGGAGAAAGATATCTATGATTGCTGATTTGTGTATGATTCAACGGAAAAGAAAACGAAAAACATTGAAATGTATTTTATAGGTTAAATGATTTGATGTTTAGAAGTAGTTTCTTACTTTCTTTGTACATTTATTACTAAACATACCTTCCCTTTCGGAATTTGCTCTCCAGAGAATACTAATCCCACTATTTTAGATTGCTTCTCTGCAATCTCATATGGTGTCAACTTTTCGCCATTGGCTTTGTTTTTCTCAACCTTAGGGTTTCGCACAAGATTAAATGCTGCAATTGATCGGCCATGCATTGATGCTAAATGCAAAGGTGTATTTCCATCCAGATCCTGCATATTTATGAGTGGTTCCAGATTTTGATTTTGTAGGATATGCTTCACCACCTCATTTCTTCCTCTCTCGGCGGCGACATGAAGAATGTTCTGCCTTTTTCTGTTGAGAAACTCTGTTAGATCACTCCACTCGGAAATGTATGCATCAACTACGCCAACATGGCCTTCCTTGCTAGCAACATGGATAGGCATGTTGCCTTCATTGTTTGTTTGGATTGCACCATCACGATATACTTTCAGCAGGAATTGAGTTTTCCAAACATAACCCAGGGATGCTGCACAGTGAAGTGGATTCTCCCCTTGTTCATCTTTCTGGCGCAACAGGTCTGGCTTTTCTTTCGCTATTTGTTCCAATATTTCTGAAATTAATTTAAAACAAATTAATGAATAATAGATCAAATAAGGAAAGAAACACTGGCATGTTACAAGGGAAAATATATGAAGGAGAGGCCATTCTACCTTTCTTTCTTCCTTGGACAGCAGTGTGCACAGGAGACTTTCCTTTTAGCTTTTCAAGTAAATCAACATCATTAGGTATAGCGCGCATAAGGATAGAGAGCATTTTCTCATCGGTATTCTCGACTGCATGATACAAGGGAGACTCATGATCATTGTTTTCGGTATAGCAAAGTTCCGAGCACTCTGAAACAAGAAAACGGGCCACAGCGTGGTGACCATTGATGACTGCTTCATGTAAAGCAGTGTTTCCCCTATCATTCTTCATCTCCAAAATGTAACGGAAGTCGTTGGCTTCTCCATGGCCTTTTGCCTTGTTGATAAGAACTTCAGTTGTTTCCAGTTGTCCAGCTCCGGCTGCTAAATGAAGTGCGGTGTCCCCGTGGAAGTTTTCCCCTGTCATTAGAAGCGGAAAGTGTTGAAGCAGGAGCTCCGTCACATCTTTCATTCCATGGCTTGCTGAAACATGAAGCAACGAATTTCCAGAAGGGCTAACTTGTGAGTAAATGATGGATGATAGCTCCATTGATGGAAGACGCCACAGGTGATCAAACAATTCTTCAAATTTGTCTTCTGCTGCGTAATTGTACAGCTCTTTATCCATCATCTTCTTTGGGTCATAAGATAATGGTATATTATGTGTTGGGAAACTCTTCGCCTTCCACTTCCGGAAATTCTCGTCTCTCTGATTCGAGGGTTGGCTGGGTATGTTTATCGATGATGCCATAACTCTGGTTATGAAATGGTTCTTGGATGTAGCTCTATTGTTGCAACAGTGGCATGCAGTGAGGTTTTTCAGAAGGTTTTTAGTGCAACGGTGACATGCAGTTTATTTCTTGAATTAGCTTTGTTGTTTCCACCGAGCTGGTCTTCTACTTATAGAATGATCAGACCCGTGGGCTACAGATGAATAGAATCCAAAGTGAAGTGAGGTTCACTCTGATTCACCTGCATCAATACCTTGTCTCACCTTGAGAGAGACCTGGTAGAAAAATCCAGGATAAACTTCACCATGGCTAAAGGAGCTGTATCTCCAGCGAGGAGAGCCATTTTGGAGAGGCAAATCTCCAAAATGGCACTTTGAATAGTGTAAAAATAGTATTTTTATTGATGTGTGCTCCAGTGGTAAAAGCCATTTTGGAGAGCCATTTATTTTTATATTATTTTAAATATAGTGTAATTATTTTGTATGTAGTTTAATTATGCAATTAATTATACAATTAATAAGAGTAAGTTATATAATTAAATAATTGCTTTTAAAAAACCCTCCAACAATATAATTATTAAGTTTTGTATATAATTTTTTACCCTCTTCTTGATGTATTTTTAAATAAAAATAAAAATAAAAATAAATATTTTATAATATATATATATATATATATATATATATATATATATATTAATTATAATATAAAATAAAGGTGGCCCCACCTTTACCTTCTCCGCATGAGCTGCTACAAATAGCAGCTCATGCAGGGGGTGCCATTTTTAGATGTCAAAATAGCACCCCCGTTGCAGTGAAAATAAGCAACAAAAACAGCCAAAGAATTATTATTTTATTTTTGCATGCGGGAATAGCATCCCCGCTGCAGTTGCTCTAAGCATACAAGAGAATAGAGAAAAGGAGGGAAACTTCCAGAACTCCAAAAGAGCATTGGTGCAAGGCTTTAACAGGATTGCTGTAATAAAATAGTTAACATTTAACAAGGAGAGTGATATTTTAAAGTAGAAAAAGATGCGAGAAATTATGTAAGAAGCTGCCAATGAATATGCATCAATCATTTCATTAGAAAACTCAACCCCAATACTACGTTATGAATATTGTCATGTACTGAGAGAGCACGTGTCCCACAATGTGAATGCCATTTTTCCAATAACAGAAGTGGCAGATGCAGAAAACGAAACAAAAACTTTATGCTTCCCTGTGATTGAACAATTATGAAGGACCCTTTTTGTTTCTTTATTATCAATGTGAATGCATAGACTAACTTATCTTGAATATATATATATATATATATATATATATATATATATATATATATATATAATAAAAAACAAATTCAAGACTCCAGTTCCATCCTATCAACGTCTTCAATTTAACAACGTTGGCCCACTATTATCTTTTCAGTGAAAAACTTTCTCGTCAACCTCATAGAAAATAAAATTCTCAGCGTGCGTAATTAATACTTTTCCAAGAATTCCAGCAGGGAGAGCCAACAAAAGTGTCGCCTTCTAGGATTTGGAAATTATTGATGAATTGAAAATAACAGGTTTGTAGTAATCCATCGTTGCATTAGAAAACTCAACCCCAGTTAGCACTATAATAGGCTATTGGCTTGTTGAACTTTCATCGCAGTTCCTGAACAAACACCCGCTAACATATTCAAGAAAAGAGCTACCGTAGGAAAAACTTCAACCGTAAGAATCTGGCAACAAGACCTCCCAACATGTCACAGCCTGTGGCTATGTGACTATACTAACCAGTTAGTTTCCAAATTCATGTTTCACCCAGAATTTCATTTGAAAATTCAACCCCAATGAGCATGGGAACAGGCTGTTGACTGGTGAAAATTGTTAATTTGAGTAGGGTTTCTGTCCAATTCTCCCTTTCTTATTCATCAAAAGAGTGAATTATCTACAAGATAATGTACTGTCTACGTAAGTTGAATTTGGAAAGGAAACTATAACGTCAATCCCATGACAATCGGGATTAGCATAAATGGGAGATAATATTTACTATTACAGCTGTGATTTCCTATTCTCTCTCGGCTGTACAGCTCATGCCAACACTCCTCCTCAAGTTGGTGTAGAAATGTCTTTGATACCCAGCTTGTCAAGTGAGCTGTGGAAGTTCCTGTTTGAGACAGCTTTTGTGAGCATGTCTGCAAGTTGGTCCTCTGATCTGACGAATGGGAAACGAATTACTCCTTCTTCGAGGTTCTGTTTAATAAAGTGCCGGTCTATCTCAATATGCTTTGTTCTGTCATGTTGGATTGGATTTTGAGATATTTCAATCGCAGCTTTATTATCACAGTATAGATTCATCTCTGAGCTTGGTGCAAAGCCAATTTCTGAGAGCAGTCGTCTGAGCCATAAAAGCTCACAAAGTCCCTTTGCCATACCTCGAAATTCGGCTTCTGCACTTGATAGGGCTACCACCTTTTGTTTCTTGCTCCTCCATGTAACCAAATTCCCTCCGACGAATGTAAAGTATCCTGATGTGGATTTTCTGTTGACCACATTTCCTGCCCAGTCTGCATCTGTATAGCCTTCAACCTCTAAGTGACCATTTTTAGAGAACATAATCCCCTTCCCCGGTGCTGATTTCAGGTATCGAAGAATTAGACAACTGCATCCATGTGATCTTTGCTAGGGCGATGCATAAATTGACTGACCACGCTTACGGCGTATGAAATATCCGGACGAGTATGGGATAAATAAATCAACTTGCCCACCAATCGTTGATACCTCTCCTTGTCTGTTGGGGTTTGATCAGGATCCTCCCCAAGTTTCTGATTTTGAATTGTTGGAGTATTTGCCGGTTTGCAGTCGAGCATCCCGACTTCTGCTAGTAGGTTAAGTACATACTTTCGCTGTGATAGAAAGATGCCTTGTTTTGATCTAGCCACTTCTATTCCCAGAAAATATTTGAGTCCACCCAAATTTTTCATTTCAAATTCCGTGGCCAAATGCTTCTCCAGTCTGCACATTTCTTCTGAATCATCTCCTGTGATTATCATGTCATCAACATAGATTATCAAAGCAGTTATTTTGCTTTGTCGCCGTTTTAGGAAGAGAGTATGGTCTGAGTTGCTTTGTTGAAACCCATACTTTCTCATGGCCATGCTAAAGCGACCAAACCATGCACGCGGTGACTGTTTCAGTCCATATAATGCCCTCTGTAACCTGCAAACAATTCCTGTGGAGGATGACATATAGCCCGGTGGGATATCCATATAAACTTCTTCCTTAAGATCCCCATGAAGAAAGGCATTCTTCACGTCAAATTGGTGTAGGGGCCACTCCCGATTTGCAGCTACGGATAATAGAACTCTTACGGTGCTTAGCTTTGCTACCGGAGAGAATGTCTCCTGATAGTCTATACCGTATGTCTGAGTATATCCCTTAGCCACTAACCTTGCCTTGTATCGTTCAATGGATCCATCTGCTTTGTGTTTAATTGAGAATACCCACTTACACCCCATTGTCTTTTTTCCCGCCGGCAAATGGACGAGTTCCCAAGTTTTATTCCGATTCAAAGCTTCCATTTCTTCTTGTATTGCTGCTGACCATTTGTGATCTGCTAAGGCTTCATGGACTCCGTAAGGAATGGGATCCGAAGACAGCTTTTGTGCAAATTTTATAAGAGGATCAGACCAGCCTTTGGTTGTCATATGATTAGAAATTGGATACTTGGATTTCTTCCCTGTTTCTCCAGGAGAGTAGCGAGCTGGAGCTTTGCCGCGGTTACTCCTGAAAGGTAAGTGATAACCAGTTGCAATATCCAAAACATTACTGGAAGGAGATGCAGAAGGTCTTACCTCAGGAATATTCTCAGGAGAAGGATTGTCATTGTCGGATACGTCCAAGAGAGGGGTTCTTCTACTAGGTGATTCATCGCTGCTGTCAATAACTATGATGCCTTCATGCAGGACGTTATCGGTAGCTGGTGCAGCCCCTGTCTCCTCCTGCGATGGTGTCACCGGTCGACCGCTCTCTTCAGCCGGTCGACCGCTCTCTTCAGCTTCAGCCGGTCGACCGCTCTCTTCAGCCGGTCGACCGCTCTCTTCAGTCGGTCGACCGCTTGCTTCAGCCGGTCGACCTCTTTCTTCTAGCACCATCGGAGGGGCTGCCATCACCATTGTTTCTTCACTTTGTCCCGTCCACCACTTCTGCTCTTCATCATAAGCCTCCCGGTGAAGAGAAGAAGATGATATAGGTGATGAGTACCACTTGTCTGATTCTACAAATGTGACATCCATTGTCGTATACACCCGTTTTTTATTCGGGTCATAGCAGCGATACCCTTTCTTGTTGATGCCATACCCCAAAAAAATGCACCTAACTGCACACGACTCTAGCTTCGTCCTTTGATTCTTATGCAAATGAACAAAGGCAACACATCCAAATACCCGAGGCTTAATGAGAAGTACTGATGGTAGAGTGACATATTTTGACAGAACCTGTAGTGGAGTGTTGAAATCCAAAACCTTAGAGGGCATACGGTTCATTAGGTATACTGCCGAAGTAACTGCGTCGTCCCAATGACGACCTGGTGTATTTGATCCAATCAACAAGGCTCGTGCCGTTTCTAGGATGTGCCGATTCTTTCTTTCAGCTACTCTATTTTGCTGTGGCGTTTGACTACACGATGACTCATGTAGGAGACCAGTCCTTTGGAAATATTCATGAAAATCTTGATTCATATATTCTCCTCCATTATCCGTCCGAAGAATACGGACCTTCGCTGAATATTGATTCTGAATCATGGCATGAAATGCTTTAAATACACCAAATACTTCATCCTTGCGTTTCAACAAGTATAGCCAAGTCATCCGCGTACAATCGTCTACAAAAATCACAAACCATCGTATACCCGAGATAGTTATAATAGGGGAAGGTCCCCACACATCAGAGTGAATCAGAGTAAATGGAATATCACTTTTATTCATGCTAGTTGGAAAAGGTACACGGTGACTCTTGGCCAAAATGCACGTTTCACATCTGAAATTTGAGTAGTTCATAGTTGAAAATAACTGCGGAAATAAATGTTTCATATAGCTAAATGAAGGGTGCCCCAACCGAGCATGCCATAACCAAATCAATTCCTCACTTGCACCAGATGTGCGACTCATGTTGTTGACTTTGCCGAAACTGACATCGTCCATGTAGTATAACCCCTCTCTTTTAGTACCACGCCCAATGATCTCCTTCGTGAGAATATCTTGAAAAAGACAAAATTTTGGATACATTAGCACTAAGCAATTGAGTTCTTCGGTAATTTGTCCCACTGATAATAATTTACTGGAAAGAGAGGGTACTAAAAGAGTGTTAGCCAATGAAATCGAAGATGATAAATCGACGGTTCCAGCTCCTGTAACCGGATACATGACCCCATTGGCATTGAATATATTATTCCGCCTTGGCTCCGCAATTTCCACAAGATCATCTTGACAGTATGTCATATGATCCGTAGCTCCCGAGTCCACTATCCAGTCTTCATTCTTTCCTGCATTAGACACAAGGAATGCATGGCTGGTCTCGTTACCTGACTCATTTGGAAATACTGTTGTGGCCTCTTGTGACTCAACACTAGGGACGAGTGAAAGAGTGGCTTCTGGATTTATGGAGTTTGAGTTCACCATGGCTGCTCTTCCAACTCCACCAGTGCCTTGCTTCCGTGCCTTGAGTTCCGTCCACCATTCGGGATAGCCATGTATTTTAAAACATGTCTCCCGGGTGTGTTTTGGGTTTCCACAGTGGGAGCATCCATTGGTTCCTCCTTCCACGTGGCATTTGGTTTTTGCAAAGTTAACTTTCTCCCCGTGTGCAGAGGAGTTTCCAGTCTTTGCCACCTGCAGTGTGAATTTATTTTGTGCACCGGTTCTCATACCTCTAGTGATCATTGCAGCAGCGTCTGGAATGCTTCCCTTGTTCGATAGCATCACGGTCTGCCTTATGTCTTCTCTCCGGACATGGGCATATGCCTGTTCTACAGTTGGGAATGGTTTCAATTGCAACACATCACTTCTGATTTTATCAAGCCTGTCATCTAATCCATCAAGAAAGGTGTATACCCGATCTTCTTGCAAAAGAGTGTTATATTTTCGTATGTCATGAACACAGTCCATCGGGTTTGGACGGCAAAAATCAATCTCCCTCCATAAACCTTGGAGATCATTG
This sequence comes from Salix purpurea, assembly GCA_027405865.1. NCBI lineage: Eukaryota > Viridiplantae > Streptophyta > Magnoliopsida > Malpighiales > Salicaceae > Salix > Salix purpurea. The sequence goes on along the minus strand of JAOWLH010000016.1, from coordinate 5,875,593 downwards.
TAGTATTTTTCAATTGGTTCCCCTGATTGTTTCATCTTATTCACTCTCCTTTTCAGATCATATACTTGGGATGTATCAGTCCCATCAAAATACGTTACAGCAATTGAATCCCATACCTGTTTTGCTGTAGGAAATCGAATGAAGTTGCTGACCAAGGATGGGTTCATTGAGCCGATTAGCCACCCTTTGACCACTGAGTTTTCGGTCCTCCACCTCCTAAACACAGGGTCATTCAGTTCTGGTTGTGGAAGATCACCATTTATGTATCCCAACTTGTCTTTTCCTGAGATGAACATCTCAACAATTTGGGACCATAAGGCATAGTTGGTGCCGTCGAGTTTAATCCCGATCTGTGTTGCAGAAATATCATGCATCACTGTTGGGGTCTGAGTTTGATTCTGATTTATGGCATGAGTCATCCTTGCCATAAGGTCTTCAAGGTTTGCAACCATATTCGGTTGCTCTGGTTCTACTGGTAGTGCTTCCAGTTCTTCTATTCCCTCCATTGTTGTATGTTGCTGTTGATTCTAGCAACTTTTATTATAGCGATAGATTAGTTTATGGATCTACGCTCTGATACCATGTTAATTTGAGTAGGGTTTCTGTCCAATTCTCCCTTTCTTATTCATCAAAAGAGTGAATTATCTACAAGACAATGTACTGTCTACGTAAGTTGAATTTGGAAAGGAAACTATAACGTCAATCCCATGACAATCGGGATTAGCATAAATGGGAGATAATATTTACTATTACAGCTGTGATTTCCTATTCTCTCTCGGCTGTACAGCTCATGCCAACAAAAATTTCTAATAATTTTCTAGAATTAGGTCTAGAAGTTGTTGTCTTGAGCAATTTTGTTATTTTTTTTTCTAGTTTCTTGGATTTATTGTTTTAATTCAGATCCTATTTTAGTGTTCCTTCTGTTAAGACTGATACGAATTGCTCTTTTTTCTCATGAAAGCATCTCCTCTGGTTTGGCCCTTTCGGATGCAATTCATGTTTCTTACATACACCTTATTCTTTCGCATAATTATTTTCTTTTTGTAGAAATTGTGATGAACGTGCAACACATAGGCATCCAAGGTGGAGTGACCACGTTGTTTTAATATTACTTTTTTGTTTTTAATAATACTTTTATCATATGAAGCATAAAGTTTTGGTGCAATAGATTTTGAAAAAGTGAGCTCAGGATTATAGCTGCTAATGTGGCAGTAAGAATAGCTTATTATATTTCCCACCATTCTGATTATATTGTCATGTCCTGAATGAAAGTATTCATTTATTTATAAGATAATAGATCAAGTTGCACAAATAAATGGATATATTTTTTGTTAGCACAGACCACTGCTGTGATACCACTTTAAGGAACTAGATAAATTAACTTGGGAGCTATTACAAAAACCATTTCCAACATGAAAAATGATTAGTTGCTAAACCATATCTACTAATCAAATTGAAAAATTTCACAAACAAAGAAAAATTAAAGATCCTTCACCCCATCTGTCAAGGAGAGGTAAGCACCCTGCATCCCAGTCAACTTTGTAGTCCAATTTAAAGATCCATACCATGCTGTCCATGACCACCAACGATGAGTCTCGTAGTGGCTGGAAACTTCGACCATTAAATTCTTCCCAGAATTCCTGTGTCGGTGCATGTGCTGTGACTACGAGCTGAGTCTCCTCTTCTATAAAGCAACTTTGTCTTTAACTCCATTGAAATTCTTCACATATATCAATGCTAGCCCTTTTGCAGTAATCTCCAGAACAATCTTCTCACGAGCCAAAATATCGACCTCCAGTTATGAAGCAGTAGGCAACATGTTTGAGATGACTTCATAAGTTTTGTCGTTGTCACCACCAAAAATTTCCTCATTGACTTTCACTTGGTTGCCTGTAATTGGAGTCTTGGTCTCTGTAGAGAATCAGATTATGATGACTGAAATCAAGGATGAAGATCAGCAAGTAAGTGCAGTGACATAAAGATCAGGAAGAAGTCAATGCAGAAGAATATATGCAGTGTGCGAATGCAGAAAGAAGTAAATACAGAAGAATATATGCAGTGACAGAAGGATATGGGCAATCCGTGAATGCAGCAACAAAATCCTTCAATTAAATCCTTAATTAACATTTCAGATACCAAATTGAGGAAGATATGATCCTGTGATTTGATATTATACATTGAACAATAGTTACGTTAGAATTACTTTTTTCAAATGTAATACTATTTATATAGCAATATGTACAGAGAACAGTGAATAAGAGAAACTGTGAGCTTCTCTCTAAAAATCAGTATCTTTGACTATCTTACAGTCTCTAGTGAAGTTCGATTCATCCAAACCTGATGCCGTGTAGAAATTGGAGCGATGCTAAGGTTAATGATAGAAGAAGATTTTTGAGACATTACTTAGGTATTTTAGCATAATATTAAGAGTTTAAATATATTTTAAGGTAAAATTATAGGAGAAATATATGTATCCATACCATTTAACAATCACAAGTTACAAATACTTTTTCATGCACCTGGATTAATCAATCCACTCAACAAAACAGCCTGTAGCTTGAATCTCGAAACAAGTTACACTCTAGATCAAGATTACTATATATGGGCAAGTGGGGTATTGACCTAGCGGTTGAAGGGACTTGTTTCGTTACTCTGCACCAGGGTTCAAGTCCCACCATGCACGTCTGTCACCCCCGTAGTGCCTTATATGTTTACTGGGTTTACAGGATATTCAGTAAGTTCGGGAATTAGTTATGGTGCATTTAAACTAACCCGGACACCCAGTTATAAAAAAAAAAAAAATTACTATATATGGATAAGTAACCAATTATTATTATTATTATTATTATTATTATTATAGATATATATATATAGAGAGAGAGACACACACACACAAATGCTAGCTTAATATGAACACCTGTAGCCTGTAGGAGTAGAATAATGATATATACTCTGACGAAGTCAGACTTTTGTTGTATCAAATCCTAGCCATAAACCTCTTTCTTTTTCTAAGAACTTCTAACCGGCGTTCAAGATGACAATCTTGTCACCTAACCCACCGGGGCCTTCTCTGTACCCCAGTGAATGAAGTCTGCTAACCACTAGCATTGCTATTGTCGATTTCAAGCCACCAACTCTAGAGTAACTTACACTAAAAAAAGATGATTTAAATGAATAAAATATTATTAATGAGAAGGAATATTCCTTTTGCCGATCTCTTTATAAGCCATAGTTCCAGTAAAGGAAAAGATTTATGATTTTTGTTTTGGGGGGAATCTTCATCCAACAGAGACTAATAAGTAATAATCCACAACTTAGACAAATTCAAAAACCAAATGCAGCTGCTAGTACAGAACTTTACGCAATACTACCTGGTATTCTTTTCCTTTCGGATACAGCTCATGTTTCTTACATACAGTGCTTAATTTAATCTCTCGCATAATTGTTTTCTTTTTAAATACAAACTGTGATGAACGTGCAGCACATAGGCATCCAAGGTGGAGTGATTTTCAAATAATACTTTTAGCATATAAAGCATAAAGATTTGGTGCAATAGATTGTGATGAACGTGCAGCACATCGCATAAAGATTAGGTGCAATAGATTGTGATGAACGTGCAGCACATCGCATATTTCTTATGGCTTAACTATTATATATGTCTAGCAAATATCTTTTATGGATTAGATGAAAAAAAGTTTGAACTTGTCAAACAAGTTATTTTAACAAGAGTAAGTATAAATTAATCATGCTCAAATTTAAATAGGATGCTCAACATATTATAAGAAGAAAAAGTTAAATGGTGTAAAGTTTTTATATTTCTTATTTTACTCTTCACTCTATTATATTTTACTCTGAATTGCAATTGTGAAATTTAAAAAAAAAAAAAAATTGGTCCTTGAACTTTTATATTTGCACATTAAGCTTTTTTAAGACCAAATTAGAGTACAATTGCATTTTTTTTATATATAAAGGAGGGTAAAATTGAAAGAAAAGAGATTGAGGTAAAAAGCAAGCAACATAGATGAAAAAATGAATTTATTTGTCACAAATTTATTTGAGCTCCTTATTTTTTTAGTTATTAGGAAACTGGTCCCTTGAATTTTACAAAATTCAATTTTGATATTAAATTTCATTTTCAGTTTTTTTGTTTGAAGAAAGAGAGTTATCACCAAATTTTATTTTAGAGAGAGAAAGTATTCAAGATAAAGTAATTGTATGCGACAAATTCAACTACAAAAAATATTGTTTTTTTTTATATCAAATGGTTCTATATGTTAAAACTTCAACACTAGACGTGCAAAATAAACTGACCAAGTCAGTTATGTTTTCCTATTCTTCAGCAGTTTGTTTAGTTGTGATATTGTTTTTTCTAATTCTAGGAGTTTTGTTAGTATTTTATGGCTAAGATAACGGATGCAATTGTTAGTTTCTATTTTTATGCAAGTGTTTTGCCTATATAAAGCACATCAACTCTGCCAAATAACATATCATCTTATCCTTTGTCTTCCTACTACTCTTGTTCTTTTGGTCAACAATTTTGTATCAAAGCTTGGTTCAAGACACTAAACCACGATTTCTATTTTCTCTTCTTTTCAACATATAAAATGAGTGATTTGCAAGTCATTGGTAGAATTAAGAAACTAAACCATCACAATTACAATACTTGGTCTACATGCATGATGTCTTACATGCAAGAACAAGATTTGTGGGAAGTTATCAAAGGGAGTAAAACTGTACAACCAGAAGCAGAAGACACAAATGGTATGTTGAGGAAGTGGAAGATAAAAGTGGGCAAAACATTGTTCGCCTAAAAGACTACAGTTGATGATGATATACTTTAGCATATAAGAGATGCTAAAACTCCCAAAGAAGCTTAAGATATATTCACCAAGATTTTCTCAAAAAGGAATGACACAAGACTCCAGTTACTTGAAAGTGAGTTATTATCAATAACTCAATGCAACATGACAGTTGCTCAGTACTTCTACAAAGAAAGTTACTATGCCATGAAATTTTTGAGTTGGATCCACAAGCCCCCATTCAAGAAATCAGGATCAAAAAAATTGTTATTCATGGTTTGAGATCTGAATATAGAGGTTTTATTAATGCAGTACAGGGATGGCAAGATTAACCATTACTTGTTGAATTTGAAAATTTACTTACTAGACAAGAAGCCCGAGCTAGCCAAGCAAATGGGAGGAGCCTTACTGAAGAGTGAAGAGTGAAACAGCTCAGGTTTTACCTTTTTCAATTTTATTCAAAATACCTGAAAATAAAAAGAAATCTTTCCAATGAACATTACAATTATGTATTTGCAAGAACTTTTTTCCTGTGTAAATCATTTTCTGATGAGTATAGATAGACACCTATGTTACGTTGCTCGATGGCTACATGAACAGGGTACTTCCCTTCTTTTAGGCTTCTTGCCTACGGATCAAATAATCAAGACATCATCAAGTATCCCATTCTATAAATATTACTTCCTCAACTTATTTAATTATTTATTAGATCTTGTAGGTTTTTAGTCAATTTATGACTTATTGTTACTGATTTGTTTGGTTTGTCTTTGCAGCTGTTTTGGGTTTGTGTTTGAGAGAAGAAAGGAATTAAAGACAGAGAGGATTTCGAAAGAGGTAAGCTTCTCAATTATTTGCTTACCATCTGCTTGATTATATGCCCATTTATAATCTTAGGCCTTACACATGTGTTGTTTACATGATTAACAGAAAGTAACTGAATTGTAACTAATTAGTTAGTTACAACAACCTCACACACTAAATGCATGTTCAATTACATTTAATCTCAGCTTATGAGCTGCTCCTATGCTTCTTCTTCTTCCTCTCCTGCACTGGTAGTCTTCACTGCCTTCACCATGCAGGTCTGTGGATGGCTTACATTCCAACAACCTCTCCTAAGCCATTTACAGACTTAACTCCAAGATTCAATCTTAACTGATTGAATCTCTCCTTAGGTAGAGCCTTTGTGAAGATGTCAGCTAGCTGCTCTTCACTAGGACAAAACTTCATGTTTATCAGTCCCTCCTTCAAGGACTCTCTGATGAAGTGATAACGCCTGTTAATGTGCCTTCTCTTCTGATGAAAGACAGGAATTTTAGCCATAGAAATAGCAGACATGTTGTCACAGAACAATGATGTTGCATCAGCTTGCATTTCACCAAAATCATCTACGACAAATCATAGCCATATTGCATGAGCTGTGGCTTCAGAGGCTGAGACATACTCAGCTTCTGCAGTTGAGAGAGCAACTGTATTTTGCTTGACTGAAGCCTAGGAGAACACCCCACTGCCAAAACTGAATGCATACCCTGATGTGCTCCTGTTGTCATCTTCACTTCCAGCCCAATCAACATCACAAAACCCAATTAGGATTGTTGACTTGTCTCTAGTGTACTCAATACCATAGTTGAGTGTCCCTTGAACATACCTTAGAACTCTCTTGGCAGTTCCCATATGTTTTCTCGTGGGATTACTCATAAACCTGGAAAGCAAACTGGCTGCATACATTAGGTCTGGCCTAGTGGCTGTCAAGTACAATAAACTTTCCATAATCTTTCTATAAAGGCCTTCATCAGCCTTATCACTTCCATCTTCTTTCTTCAACTTCTCACCCACAACCAGGGGAATTGCAACTGGTTTGCAATCCTCAAGTCCAAACTTTTCAAACAAGGACTTTGCATACTTCCCTTGATGAATAAAGATGCCTTGCTCAGTTTGAATCACCCCAAAACCCAGAAAATGGTGTAGTAAACCAAGATCTGTCATCTCGTATCTTTGCATCATTTCCTTCTTGAAATCATGCATCATTTTCTCACTGCTGCCAGTATATACAATGTCATCAACATATATAGCAACAATGATTATATTACCTTCATCATCTGCCCGAGTGTATAGAGTAGCTTCACTGTTGCTTCTCTTATATTTGCACATAGTGAGATATGTGTCAATCTCACTATACCAGGCCCTAGGTGCCTGTTTTAGGCCATACAAAGCCTTGTGCAATTTGTAAACACTGGACTTAGCCTCCTTGACTGTAAATCCCTTTGGTTGCTCAACATACACTTCTTCATCCAACATTCCATTGAGAAATGTTGACTTAACATCCAGCTGGAACAATTTCCAGCCCTTTTGAGCTGCTAGGGCAATGAGAGATCAAATGGTATCTAACCTTGCTACTGGAGCAAAGGTTTCATTGTAGTCAGTTACAGGCTTTTGTGCATATCCCTTAGCCACAAGCCTAGCTTTGTTTTTATGCATTGTCCCATCAAGATTTAACTTGGTTTTAAACACCCACTTTACCCCAATCACAGATTTATCAGTAGGTCTAGCCACAAGATCCCAAGTTTTATTTTTTTCAATCATCTCCAATTCAGCCTTCATAGCCTCTTGCCAAGCTATGTCTTCAGTAGCCTCTTGATAGCTCTCGGGTTCAGTAATAGACATATGACATCTAGCATATATGTCTTCAATACTTCTCATTTTAATAGGAGTTGAGCTAGGTGTTGACTGTGTGCTGCTGGTTTTGCTTGAACTTCTAGTTGATCCTTCATTCCCAGAATCATCACCATTATCAAGCTGAATAGATTCTGCTTGGATACCTTCTTCTCCACAAGATCTGTCATGTTCAACATCTTGCCATGAAAGATATGAAGGTATGAACTTCTGCTGCCCTTTCTGTTCTGACTGCCAATCATAGGCCTTCCCTTCATCAAAGACTACACTTCTTGATAACACAATTTTATTAGATTGTATTATGTATACCCTGTAGCCTTTTTCACAACTCCCATACCCCATAAAGATCCCCTTCTCGGCTTTATCATCAAATTTCTGCCTTAGAGATGCAGGTATGTGTGTATAGCAAATGCATCCAAATGTTCTTAGATGCTTAATGCCTGGTTTTCTTCCAGTAAAACACTCAAATTGTGTCTTGTTTGCTACTGACTTGGTATAACACCTATTTTGCAGATAGACTGCAGTTCCAACAGCCTCTGCCCAGAACATAACAGGTATTCCCTTCTCTACCATCATAGACTTTGCCATTTCGCATATTGTTCTATTCTTCCTCTCAACAACACCATTTTGCTGAGGGGAATATGCAATGGTAAGCTGCCTCTCCATACCTTGATTCTCACAAGACTTTTGGAAATCATTAGAGGTATACTCTCCCCCTCTATCACTCCTCAATTTCAGTATTTTATAGCCACTTTGCAATTCAACCATTGCCTTAAACTTCTCAAACACTCTTAGGGTATCAAATTTATATCTTAAAAAATAAACCCAACACATCCTAGAGTAATCATCAATAAAAGTAATAAAGTATTTATTACCTCCTATTGACTGATTTTGCATTGGTCCACACAAATCAGTGTGAATCAATTCCAGTGGCTTGCTTGCTCTTGTGCTCCCTTCATTGTCAAACTTCTCCCTATGATGCTTTCCAAAAATGCACCCTTCACATGCATCATTCACTTCTGTCAGTGTTGGTAATCCAGTAACCAACTCTTCCTGCTGTATTTTGTTCATACTGTCAAAGTTCAAGTGGCCCAACCTTCTATGCCAAGTCCAGGAATAATCCATTACTGATGCTCTTCTTGCTGCAGGTAACAAAGACTTCAGTGAAAGAGGAAAACAACGATTTCCTTTCATAATCACCTTGGCTATCACATTTTCCAGCCTTGCATCATCAAAGATTATAGCCTTGTTGCCCCCAAACAAAATGTAGTAGCCATGCTCCATCATCTGCCCTACACTTAGTAAGTTTTCATCCAAACTAGGGACTAACAACACTTCTTCTATGTATCTTCTTCCTTGCTTGGTCTCAACTACCAGTGTTCCTTTTCCAGTTGCAGGAACAAGGTCTCCTGACCCCATTTTTACCTTGCAAGCAATGCTCCTATCAACATTGATTAGCATTGATTCATTTGAGGTCATGTGGTTGCTACAAGCACCATCCACAAACCATACATCATCATCCTTCACACTAGCAGCATGACAAGCAAAGAACAAAGTTCCATTGGTAGCTTCTTCCTCCTCTTTTGCACAATTTGCTAGTGTTTTGAAATTATTGCAATCTTTGGTATTGTGACCAAAGAAATTACACCTTCCATACTTTGGCTTCCCCTTGTATCTGCACAGTCCAAAGTGGAACTTCTGACAGGTATTGCACTGAGGTTTTATGTTAGCTTGATTATTGCTATCATTTCTATGCTGTGAATTGTATGTGTCTTCATGACTTGTTTTGCCTCTGTGATTCCAGTTCTTGCTGGAATTATTGTGCTGATTCCTTCCTTGAGCCCAGCTTGAATGACTATAATCTTGTTTCTACCATTTTGAGTTACCTCTCCCTTGTGAAGGCTTGTTTGCAGCAGCATATCCATGGTTATACCCAACCTTAAGGCTGCTAAATGCCTTTTCTGTACCAGCAACTCTCTCTCTTTCATCATGTAAGTCCTCTCTCTTATCAAATACTTTTACCGAGGCAATGACTTCTTCACTTCTAAGAGTTTTTAAATCCCTTGTTTCTTCAATAATCGAGACAATTGACTTGTATTTTCTGCTAAGACTCATCAAGATCTTTTGCACTATCCTTTGTTCAGTTATCTCTTCTCCAAGAGACTTCATGTCATTTATCACTCCAAAGAACTTAGTCAAGTAATGATCTAAGCCTTCTCCTTCAGCCATTCTCATATACTCAAATTCTGCCCTTACAGCCTGCAACTTCACTTCTCTAACTTTATCATCTCCTCTGAATTCCCTTCTCAACAGCTCCCATGCTCCTCTAGCTGTCTCTTCATTTCTTATTCTTGGGAAAATGTCATCAGTCAAGGCTCCTTGGATAATACTTAGAGCCTTGGCATCCTTGATCCTTTTCTCCTTAATCTCAGCAGTAGTCTCTCCTGACTCAGTTTTCTTGTCTTTCGAACCAGAAGTTTCCCCACTGCTACTTTCACTAGATACTTGTGGTGGTGTATCACCACATCCAACCACATCCCATAGATCATAAGCTCTGAAGATTGTTCTCATTTTAACTGACCAAAAATCATAGTTCTCACCATTAAATTATTGTGTTCGTAGGTCTGATGATCCAGTCATTGTTCTTGCTGTTGACTCCTGATTTGATTGATTTTCTTCCACAGTTCTACGCTCCTTCTTGAATCAGATTAGTGCTCTGATACCATGTAGGTTTTTAGTCAATTTATGACTTATTGTTACTGAATTGTTTGGTTTGTCTTTGCAGCTGTTTTGGGTTTGTGTTTGAGAGAAGAAAGGAATTGAAGATAGAGAGGATTTCGAAAGAGGTAAGCTTCTCAATTATCTGCTTACCATTTGCTTGATTATATGCCCATTTATACTCTTAGGCTTTAACTGAATTGTAACTAGTTAGTTAGTTACAACAACCTCACACACTAAATGCATGTTCAATTACATTTAATCTTAGCTTATGAGCTGCTCCTATGCTTCTTCTTCTTCTTCCTCTCCTGCACTGGTAGTCTTCACTACCTTCATCATGCAGGTCTGTGGATGGCTTACATTCCAACAAATCTTGCATGGAATGGTAACATAATATCACATTAATCGGCATAGAAAAATAACGTATATTAGTAGAAAACACTTCTTTTATTTTATGCAATAGAGAGAATGCTCACCGGGAGCCGTACATTATCACAGCAATACAAATATCAAATAAGTAATACAATCAACAATATTAAATTATTAGGATGATTAAACACACCACAATCCACTGATCAACGGAAGAGCATCATATCAAGAAGATGTTTTTTGTCACTCCTCTTTTTCTTCAATTTAAAATACAACCAGTCGATGGAGTAATATAAGCAGAAAATCAGGAAATAGATGAAAGGTGTAGCAATTCTTTCAATGATCTGGTTGGCACTCGGCGGAATAATCAACGGAATAGAAACCAGGGTTTGGAATATAAAAAACACTCCTCCGACGACAATGGAGACAACGAAGAAGGAAAAGTGTTGGGCTACATCGATAGCAACGGCGAAGACGAACGCTATACACATCAAGTAGATAGCACCACCTGTTAGCACCGACGCCAGCCAAACTGCATGAGCTGCAACTTTGACATCATATAGCTGAGCCCAGCAAAGGATTATCGATGCCATGACCGAGGCATTCAAGGCCACCATAACTAAATAAATATAAACATTCCTGAGGATGTCTTCATTTTCTTCTGATATCCCCTGGTTCTGGATAGTAGTACTGTTGGTGGTGGTGTTAGACGCTGTGGTTTTATGCAGGTCTGAGCTTTGAGGAAGCTGGAGTGCACCAGCAAATGTTACACTTGCGATGAGTACGGACACAACAAGAAGAGTACTAATCCTGCCCTTGATTTCCTCTCTTGGCAGAGGCTGCCCTTAATACGGAAATATTCTACTTTGGGTTTCTTAGGGCCACCCCAGAAATGCAAGACCGAAAATGTCATCAACTGGACAACACACCGACAAAACAGATAAGTAACCTATAGATTATTTGACCGAGAAGAAGAAGAAGAAGAAGAAGAAGACATACGGCTCCATAATAGTCTAGTTTTTCCTCCCCTCCTTTTCTGTCATCTGGACCAACTTCGTTTCCCTGCATCAAAATATGTTTTTATGTGTCTGGTTCGAGGAAAAAGAACAGAAAAAAAAGACTATGAAAGAAGTCTTCTCTCCATTGTTGTCACTCTTTGGGTCAACTTTGTTGTCCTACACCAAAAAGATCCTCCGAGAAAATTTGGAGAAAGATATCTATATATGGTTGCTGATTTGTGTATGATTCAACGGAAAAGAAAACAAAAAATATTGAAATGTATTTTATGTTGAAAATTGAAGACTTTGATTCCAAGACTACAATTGAAGAAATTGAAGATCATTAGGAGTGTTTTAATTATCAGTTTTATGTTTTCATTAGGGATCAAATTGTATTGATCTCAGCAAGTTTATTTTCCTATTTAGCTAAGTTAGCTTTTCCTGTTTTGATTATTTCCAGTTCAGTAGAAGCAATTGTAATGGACTGGAATTTCTATCTTTATATTCAGTTTTTCTACTATAAATAAACTCAAGGGATGGCAGTAACCTTATGATTCTGCTCCTAACTTTCCAAGCAAAATAGTCTGTGTTTAAAGTTGCCTTGTGTCTCACGGTTTTAGGAAAAACAGAGGTTCTTTTCTTTGATCTCTACAGTGTCTGTTTTTCTGGGTTTTTACGAAGAACAAGTTACAGATTTGAACAGTAACTGTTTGTTCTTCAGGTTCTTTATTTTCAACATGGTATCAGAGCGGAATTGATCTTAGAAGGGGTGTGAGAAACACGAGAGAATTGTGAGATTTTTTTTTCAAAGTTATTAACTTTGAAGGGAAGGTGAGTGAAACACGAGAGACCAGAAAATTGAATCAAGAAATTAAGCTTGATTTGTTCTTTAAGTGATACGAAATTAACAGTAATTGTCAATTACTGTCCCAGTTCTTTTCCCTAGAAATTTTCCGAAAAGGGAAGATCAATTAGAGTGCATCAACAGACATGGACTCCTCATCCTTCTCGTCTAAATCACCTGTGTTCACAGGCTCAAATTACGGAGTATGGGCAGTGAAGATGAAGATTTACCTGAAGGCTTTCGACCTGTGGGAAGATGTGGAGGCTGAAAGGGAACCAATTCCCTTGAATAACAATCCAACAATGAACCAGCTGAAGTATTTTAATGAACAAAGAGCAAAGAAATTCAAAGCTCTTACTAGCATTCATAATGCAGTAAGTGAAGAGATATTCACAAGAATAATGGCTTGTGAAACTGCTAAAGAGGCTTGGGATAAGCTTAAAGCAGAATTTCAAGGTGACGAAAAATCAAGAAGAATGCAGATTCTGAACTTAAAGAGGGAGTTCGAAGGGTTGAAGATGAGGGAGTCAGAAACAATCAAAGAATTTTCCTCTAAAATCTCCAAATTAGTCAACCAAATGAGAATTTTGGGAGAAGAAGTTCAGGACTCTAGAGTGGTGGAAAAAGTTATCGTCAGTTTACCTGAAAGATTTGAGAACAAAATCTGTTCTTTAGAAGACTCTAAAGACTTCACCAAGATGAGCCTTCAAGACTTGATAAATGCTCTTCAAGCAGTGGAGCAAAGGCAAGCTTTTAGGCATGAAAGTGCAAGTGAAGAAGCTTTTGTTGTAGGATTCAGAGGAAGATCTCGAAATCAGAATTTTCCAACAATTGGTCATGGTGACAGTAGAGAAATTGGAAGGAATTCGCAAAACAAAAACTGGCAACAAAACCAGAACTATCCCAACGAATTCAATGCAAGAGAGGAGAGAAATGATCAATTTCCTGCTTGCAAATACTGCCACAAAACTAATCATCTTGAGTCAAGGTGTTGGCTCAAGAATGCTCAATGCAGAAGGTGCAAACAGTATGGGCACATTCAAAAGTTCTGCAACTCAAACGCAGAAGCTGAAACTGGAAACAAGCGTGCATTGCAAAAAATTCAGAACTGGAAGATGAACAATTATTCATGGCTAAGGCAGAACTGAATTACGCAGAAGCTGGAACTGGAAAGCAAGTGTACATTGAAAAAAATTCAGAAGTGGAAGATGAATATTTATTCATGGCTACGGCAGAACTGAATTGCAGCAAGGTTGAGGTAAAAAGTTCAAATTGGCTTGTTGATAGTGGATGCACTAATCATATGACTGCAGATGTGTGGATGTTTAATACTTTAGATTCAAGTTATGAATCTAGAGTAAAATTGGCAAATGGTCAGTATGTTGATGTGGAAGGCAGAGGGGATGTTGACATTGAAACTATGGCAGGTATGAGAACTTTTGATAAAGTGTTGTATCTGCCCAAAATTAAACAAAACTTAGTGAGTGTTGGACAATTGCTTGAAGATGGTTACTCATTGTCCTTTATTGATGGCATATGCACAATTAGAGATGATAAAGGAGTCATATTGTTTTCTGCTATAATGTATAACAGAAGCTTCAGTCTCGGTTTAAAGTATGAACATCAGAACATGAACATCACTGACAGTTCAAATTCAGTGTTGTGGCATAAGGGATTGGGGCATTCTAATTATGCTACCATGAAGAAGATGACAGACTTAGAGATGGTGATTGGATTACCTAAAATTCAAGAGCAAAAGGAGAAAAAAGGGGGAGTGTTTGATACCTTTGACACAGTCAAAGTTGCAGCCGAGAGGGAAGCTGGAACCAAGATGAAAGCTTTGAAGTCTAATAATGAGGGTGAGTTCACTACTCATAAACTTGAGGGGCATTTAGAAAGAGAGGGGATTAAGCATCAACTTATAGTACCATACTCACCTCAACACAATGGTGTTAGTGAAAAAGAAAATAGAACTCTAGTGGAGATGGCTAGATGCCATGTGTATGAGAAGAAATTGCCTCTGAAATTTTGGGCAGAGACAATAAGCACAATTTCTTACCTCCTAAATCAAATGGTTACTAAGGGTTTGGGAGAGAAGACACCTTATGAAATATGGCATGGATACAAACCTAACATAGAACACTTGAGACTGTTTGGGAGTCCATACTATAATTTGCAACCTAAGCTAAACGTGAGTTGAAAGGAATGTGCAGCTATGCAGTCTTGGAACCAAGGGGGAGTGTTGAAAATTGAAGACTTTGATTCCAAGACTACAATTGAAGAAATTGAAGATCATTAGGAGTGTTTTAATTATCAGTTTTATGTTTTCATTAGGGATCAAATTGTATTGATCTCAGCAAGTTTATTTTCCTATTTAGCTAAGTTAGCTTTTCCTGTTTTGATTATTTCCAGTTCAGTAGAAGCAATTGTAATGGACTGGAATTTCTATCTTTATATTCAGTTTTTCTACTATAAATAAACTCAAGGGATGGCAGTAACCTTATGATTCTGCTCCTAACTTTCCAAGCAAAATAGTCTGTGTTTAAAGTTGCCTTGTGTCTCACGGTTTTAGGAAAAACAGAGGTTCTTTTCTTTGATCTCTACAGTGTCTGTTTTTCTGGGTTTTTACGAAGAACAAGTTACAGATTTGAACAGTAACTGTTTGTTCTTCAGGTTCTTTATTTTCAACATTTTATAGGCTAAATGCCTACTGATTTGATGTTTAGAAGTAGTTTTTTTGTACATTTATTACTAAACATACCTTCCCTTTCGGAACTTGTTCTCCTGAGAATTCTAATTCCACTACTTTAGATTGCTTCTCTGCAATCTCATACGGTGTCAACTTTTCGCCATTGGCTTCGTTTTTCTCAACCTTAGGGTTTCGCACAAGATTAAATGCTGCAATGGATCGGCCATGCATTGATGCTAAATGCAAAGGTGTATTTTGATCCAGATCCTGCATATTTATGAGTGGTTCCAGATTTTGATTTTGTAGGATATACCTCACCACCTGATGTCTTCCTCTCTCGGCGGCGACATGAAGAATGTTCTCCCGTACGTTTTCTGTTGAGGAACTCCGTTGGATCACTCCACTCGGAAATGTATGCACCAACTACGCCAACACGGCCTTTCTTGCTAGCAACATGGATAGGCATGTTGCCTTCATTGTTTTTTTGGATTGCACCATCACGATATACTTTCAGCAGGAATTGAGTTTCCCAAATTAACATAACCCAGGAATGCTGCACAGTGCAGTGGATTCTCCCCTTGTTCATCTTTCTGGCGCAAGAGGTCTGGCTTTTCTTTTGCTATTCGTTCCAATATTTCTGAAATAAATTTAAAACAAATTAATGAATAATACATCAAATAATGAAAGAAAACTGGCATGCTACAAAAATATATGAAGGAGAGGGGGGGGAGGGAGTCATTCTACGTACCTCTCTTTCTTCCTTGGACAGCGGCGTGCACAGGAGACTTTCCTTTTAGGTTTTTGAGTAAATCAACATCGTGATGAGGTATAGCGCGCATAAGGATAGAGAGCATATCCTTATCGCTATTCTCGACTGCATGATACAAGGGAGACTCATGATCTTTGTTTTCGGTATAGCAAAGTTCCGAGCACTCTGAAACAAGAAAACGGGCCACAGCGTGGTGACGATGGATGACTGCTTCATGTAAAGCTGTGTTTCCCCTATCATTCTTCACCTCCAAAATGTTATAAAAGTCGGTGGCTTCTCCATGGCCTTTTGCCTTGTTGATAAGAACTTTAGTTGTTTCCAGCTGTCCAGCTCCGGCTGCTAAATGAAGTGCAGTGTCGTCGTGGAAGTTTTTCGCTGTGATTAGAATCGGAAAGTGTTGAAGAAGGAGCTCCGTCACATCTTTCATTCCATGGCTTGCTGAAACATGAAGCAACGAATTTCCAGAAGGGCTACCTTGTGAGTAAATGATGGATGATAGTTCGTCCATTGATGACAGACGCCGCAGGTG
The DNA here is from genome assembly GCA_027405865.1 of Salix purpurea. NCBI lineage: Eukaryota > Viridiplantae > Streptophyta > Magnoliopsida > Malpighiales > Salicaceae > Salix > Salix purpurea. The sequence continues at coordinate 5,859,208 of JAOWLH010000016.1, read as the reverse complement.
ATCAAATAATTCATCAAATCTGTCTTCTGCTGCGTAATTGTACAACTTCTTATCCATCATGTTCTTTGGGTCATAAAAATGTGGTGTTTGTGTTGGGAAACTCTCCGCCTTCCACTTCCGGAAAGTCTCGTCTCTCTGATTTGAGGGTTGTCTGGGTATGTTTATCGATGATGCCATAACTCTGATTATGAAATGGTTCTTGGATGTAGCTCTATTGTTGCAACTACAGTGGGAATGAGGTTTTTCAGAAGGTTTTTAGTGCAACGGTGACAGTTTATTTCTTGAATTAGCTTTGTTTATAGAATGATCAGACCCGTGGGCTACAGAGATGAATAGAATCCAAATTGAAGTGAGGTTCACTCTGATTCACCTGCATCAATACCTTGTCTCAGCTTGAGAGAGACCAGCTGGTAGAAAAATCCAGGATAAACTTCACCATGGCTAAAGGAGTTGTTAATTATTAGCATACAGGAGAACAGAGAAAAGGAGGGAAACTTCCAGAACTCCAAAAGAGCATTGGTGCAAGGCCTTAACAGGATTGCTGTAATAAAATAATCTACATTTAACAAGGAGAGTGATGTTTTAAAGTAGAAAAAGATGCAAGAAATTATATAAATTAACGTGCATGGATATGCAACGAAGATCGCCTTCTGCATGCAGAAGAAGAGAGTATGAAAAAGTGAAGAAAGGTCCATTTTGTTTTTGAGACGAAGTTACAACCTTATTCTTTCGCATAATTATTTTCTTTTTGTAGAAATTGTGATGAACGTGGAACACATAGGCATCCAAGGTGGAGTGACCATGTTGTTTTAATATTACTTTTTTTTGTTTTTAATAATACTTTTATCATATGAAGCATAAAGTTTTGGTGCGATAGATTTTGAAAAGGTGGGCTGTTAGATTTGATTTGGGTTTGTTGCAGCTTAACTATCATATATGTCTAGCAAATATTCTTTTATGGAATTGATTAAAAAAAGTTTGAACTTGTCAAACAAGTTATTTTAACAAAACAAAAGTATAATTGAATCAATGCTCAAATTTGAAAAGGATGGTCCACATATTATAAGAAGAAAAGGTTAAATGGTGTAAAGTTATTATATTTCTTATTTTAGTGATCACTCTATTATATTTTACTATGAATTACATTTTTTGAATTTAAGAAAATTAATTTGGTCCTTGAACTTTTAATTTTGCACATTAAGCTTTTTTAAGACCAAATTAGAGCCCAAATGCATTTCTTTTTTTTATAAAGAAGGGTTAAAGTGAAAGAAAAGGGATTGAGAGCAACATAGATGAAAAATTGAATTTTTTTGTCACAAATTCATTTGAGTTCCTTATTTTCTTAGTTATTAGGAGACTGATCCCTTGAATTTTATAAAATTCAATTTTGATACTACATTTCATTTTCAATTTTTTTTTTCTCTTGAGAAAAGAGAGTTGATCGATCACTGGATTTCATTTCAGAGAGAAAATATTCGTTTCTGAGGAATTCAACTACAAAAAATATAGAACCATTTGACACAAAAAAATAATATTTTTTGTTTCAAATGGTTCTATATGATGACAAAAATTAAGGTTAGGTGTTTTTTGAAGAAAGAATCTCTTGCAAAATTTTAATAGTTTAAAAGGATTATTTACAAATTTAAATCTTTTCATTAACCTAGTTCTTTCTTATATATATATGAAGCTTCCACTTTTGCATATTGTGGTAACTTGATTAAATATTTGTGTACAAAACTCATCAAAACTAGTGGAAATAAAGGTTTACGGTGAGAAAACAAGAAATGTTAAATGAAGTAAAACTTGTTATCACAGACAAGTTCATATTATTATTTTTTTATGTGAGGAAATTCCATCCAAGTGTATTTTATGGGTTATGCAAGTTTATAAAATATTGGTTGTCCTAAATTTTTACAAAAAATATACATTCTAACTTGAACTCGAAATTTATACAGGGCAACAAATACTCTGCAGTTACAGACATAAACTCAAAGTGTTACACTCACTTAAAAATGTAATGCATGATGTTTTATGTTAGTGTTTCAAGCTCTGATTAAGCAAAGTGGGGCTGTTTAAATAAAGCTCTTTACATAACAGAATTGAGAAATATTAGCCACTACTCCTACTATTTCTACTGTGATGATCGCAGATCAAATCACCACAATTGTGGCGTGAGAATAGGTCCACTTCTTGACTGCCACGCTAGCTGAGAATAGCGTGAGAATAGGTCAATTTCTTGATTGCCACACTAGCTGAGAAACATGTTATTATTCTGCATTTATGCATGCATGCATATATTTATTCAAACGAACTATCCCTTAACATTTTATATATATGTTATTCATCATAATACAACATCTTCTCTTATATATATAATTAAGCATAGGTGAAATAAGAAGGTACGTCAGACTGCCACATTCTGCTGACAACTTTAGGAGTTGCTAGCTAGCTACTCTTCCAGTACTATAGATGTTGAGTTTCTTGCCTCAGATCTCAAGCAACCTCTCCACACCATGAGTAATTAAAAACATCATCCTGAAAAGGTAAATAGATAATAGTCTTTTGACAACTCGGTTTCTTCAGGTGGAAGCAGCCATTGTATGTAAAAATGAGTCTGAGGAATGAATACCTCCGACTAGAATGATAATCGCCAAGAACAGAGAATTCTCAGCAGCTACTAAGAACTCCAGGAACATCATGTAAATAGAACCCCCAACCAAAAATGAGGATTATAGCTGCTAATGTGGCAGTAGTCCCAAATTGCAGGAGGGTCAATTCGATATCATTTAACTGTGGGTAGCTGAGGATTATAGCTGCTAATTTGGCAGTAAGAATAGCAACAACGTCTAAAAGAGTATATGTGCTTAGCAAATGCTAATTATATTTCCCACCATTCTGATTATATTGTCATGTATTGAATGAAAGCATTCATTTACTTCAAAGATAATAGATTAAGTTGCAATAAATTAACTTGGGTTTCAACTCAATAGCCATTAAATTCTGCCCTGAATTCCTGTGTCGGTGTATGTGGTGTGACTACGAGCTGAATCTCCACTTCTATAAAGCAACTCTGTCTTTAAATCCATTGAAATTCTTCACATATATCAATGCTAGCCCTTTTGCAGTAATCTCCAGAACAATCTTCTCACGAGCCAAAATATCGACCTTCAGTTATGAAGCAGTAGGCAACATGTTTGAGATGACTTCATAAGTTTTGTCGTTGTCACCACCAAAAATTTCCTCATTGACTTTCACTTGGTTGCCTGTAATTGGAGTCTTGGTCTCTGTAGAGAATCAGATTATGATGACTGAAATCAAGGATGAAGATCAGCAAGTAAATGCAGCAACATAAAGATCAGGAAGAAGTAAATGTAGAAAGAAGTAGATACAGAAGAATATATGCAGTGACAGAAGGATATGGGCAATCCGTGAATGCAGCAACAAAATCCTTCAGTTAAATCCTTAATTAACATTTCAGATACCAAATTGAGGAAGATATGATCCTGTGATTTGATATTATACATTGAACAATAGTTACGTTAGAATTACTTCATCAAATGTAATACTATTTATACACCAAACAGGTATGGGACTCGATCGCCACCACTTATTTTGATGGATCTGATACTTCTCAAGTATATGATTTAAAGCGGCGAGTAACAAGGATGAAACAATCAGGAGAATCCATAAAACTTATTATAATTGCCTTAAAGGTTTATGGAGGGAAATTGATTTCCATAGACCTAATCCTATGGAATGTGCTGCTGATATACAACGATTCAATGATCTACTGCAAGAGAATCGAGTGTATACTTTCTTAGATGGGCTGGACGATAGGCTTGACAATATACGGAGTGATGTACTCCAATTGAAACCCTTCCCAACTGTTGAACAAGCCTATGCCTATGTCAGGAGAGAAGCAATTAGGCAGATTGTCATGCTTACTAATAACGGAAACTCTATTGCTGCAGCAATGGTTTCTAGAGGGGGGAAAAATTATTTGCCACGACAGCAAACACTTCAAATAAACAGAGCAGGGATGGCGCCCACAGTAGGGCGTAACTTGCATCACTTAGCAAGGCCTAAAGAACAGGTGGAGAGTGAAGGCAGTGGGTGTTCCCATTGTGGAAATATGAAACATACACGGGAGACATGCTTTAAATTGCATGGTTATCCCGATTGGTGGAGTGAATTGAAGGCAAGGAAATAGAGAACCTCGTCTGGGGATACAGGCCACGCATCATTGGCAAATACTAAACCCCAACTATCATTAGCACCGTTGGTTGAATCCGGAGAAGCTGCTGCCACCAGTCTGCCCAACGACCAAGGTAACACAGAATCTAAAAACGACTGGATTGTGGACTCTGGTGCAACGGACCACATGACATATTGTTCAGATGATTTTTCAAACACCACAAAACCGAGGAGAACGGGTATCTCTAATGCAAATGGGGTGGTCTACCCTGTTACAGGGGCTGGAACCGTGCACATATCAACCTCTCTATTATTGACCAACACGTTACTTGTGCCTTCTCTTTCAAATAAATTGTTATCGGTGAGCCAAGTCACCGAAGACCTAAATTGTGTTGTGCTAATGTATCCAAAATTCTGTCTTTTTCAGGATATCCTCACGAAAGAGATCATTGGGCGTGGTACTAAAAGAGAGGGGTTATACTACGTGGATGACTTCAACATCGGCAATGTCAACACCGTGAGACGATCACTACTGACAAAAGAAAATCAGATTTGGCTTTGGCATTATCGGTTGGGACATCCATCTTTTAGCTATATGAAGTACTTGTTTCTAGAATTGTTTTTGAATTTGAATTATGGAGAATTTAAATGCGAAACTTGCATTCTTGCCAAGAGTCATCGTGTATCCTTTCCAATTAGCTTGAATAAAAGTGATACTCCTTTTGCCCTGGTTCATTCTGATGTATAGGGTCCGTCTCCAATTACCACTGTTTCTGGCATACGCTGGTTTGTCACATTTGTGGATGATTGTACTAGAATGACATGGTTATATTTATTGAAGCGTAAAGATGAAGTGTTTGATGTGTTTTGCATGTTTGAAGCTATGGTTCATACTCAATTTTCAGCAAAAAATCAGATCCTTCGATCGGATAATGGGGGGGAGAATGTGAATCATAACTTCATAGAATTTTTTCGAAAGAAAGGGATTTTGCATAAACTGTCCTGTAGTCAGACTCCACAACAAAACGGAGTGGCAGAACGGAAAAACTGACATATCTTAGAAACAACAAGGGCATTATTATTTGGAGCACAGGTGCCGGGTAGATATTGGAGTGACAGTATTACTACCGCGGTATATTTACTGAACAGGATGTCGTCCAAAGCCTTGGACTTCAAGACCCCACTACAGGCATTATCACAATATGTTACTCTACCATCCATCTTGTTACTTCTACCAAGAGTGTTTGGTTGTGTAGCATTTGTTCATATACATAAGCACCTACGAACAAAGCTTGAACCATGTGTCGTTCGGTGTATATTTTTGGGGTATGGCTCGAATAAAAAGGGATTCCGCTGCTATGATCCTAAGACAAAACGCCTCTACATTACAATGGATGTTACCTTTCTAGAATCAGAATACTTGTATTCGTCCACGGTGTTCACTTCTCCTCTCCAGGGGGAAATACAGAATGAAGATGAGAAGTGGTGGACTATTGGAGATGTTGAGAATGTTGAGGTTAATGAGGTGACTGGAGCTACTGGAGATGTTGAGAACAATGAGGTTACTAGAGCTATTGGAAATGCTACGAATAATGAGGTTACTAGAGCTATTGAAACGGTGGTCATGACTTCCACCATGATTGACGTTGTTGAGAATGCTGAGGGAACTACTCCTGTCGGAACTACTGAAAATGCAGAGAATGTTGTCATAATAGATGAAGATGATGAAGGGACAGAAAGCATGGCATCCGACAGTATCAGTAAAACCCCCTCTCTTCTAGTACCGGACAATGACAATCCTTTGCATGAGGATGATCCTGAGGTAATCTCTCATACAACACCTACTGGAAATATTTTGAATTCTTCAAATAGCTATCACTTACCTTTTAGGCAGAACAGAGGCAAACCTCCATCACGGTACTCACCGGATACGGAGGGAAAAAAACCAAAGTATCCCGTCTCAAATTATGTCTCCACACAAAGGCTGCCAATGCCTCTCAAAGCCTTTGCATATAAGTTGTCCTCTTGCCATATTCCTTCGGGAATTCATGAAGCATTAGCAGACCCCAAATGGTCCCAAGCAATTCAAGAAGAAATGACAGCCCTAGAGAAGAACCAAACATGGGAAATCGTCACATTACCGCAAGGGAAGAGAATGGTTGGGTGTAAATGGGTATTTTCAACCAAATATAAGGCAGACGGGTCAATTGAGCGACACAAGGCAAGGCTGGTAGCAAAGGGGTACACACAGACTTACGGGATAGATTATCAGGAGACATTTTCACCGGTTGCAAAACTTAACACAATCAGAGTATTGTTATCCATAGCTGCAAATTTAGATTGGCCATTGCACCAATTTGATGTGAAAAATGCCTTCCTTCACGGAGACCTGGAAGAGGAGGTATATATGGATATCCCACCAGGATATAATTCAAACACACCTGGAACCGTATGCAGATTACAACGAGCTCTATATGGGCTAAAGCAGTCTCCACGTGCATGGTTTGGCCGATTTAGCATGGCTATGAGAAAGTATGGGTTTCAGCAAAGCAACTCGGACCACACCCTCTTCCTTAAGAGACAACGAGGAAAGGTAACTGTCCTGATAATTTATGTAGATGACATGATCATTACAGGAGATGATGAGGAAGAAATTAAAAGATTACAAAAGCAGCTTTCCGGTGAATTTGAAATGAAGGACTTGGGCGGACTGAAATACTTCTTAGGGATCGAAGTGGCTAGATCAAAACGGGGAATTTTTCTCTCATAGAGAAAATACGTATTAGATCTACTAACTAAGATAGGAATGCTTGACTGCAAGCCGGCAGACACTCCAACAGTTCAGAATCAAAAGCTTGGAGTGTACCTCGATCAGGAACCAACTGACAAAGAAAGGTATCAACGATTGGTAGGTAAATTAATCTACTTATCTCATACTCGTCCAGATATTTCGTACGCTGTCAGCTTGGTTAGCCAATTCATGCATTGCCCTAGCAAGGATCACATGGACGCAGTTAGTCGAATACTACAGTACCTGAAGTCCGCTCCGGGGAGAGGACTTATGTTCTCAAAGAACGATCATTTGAAGGTTGAAGGGTACACAGATGTTGATTGGGCAGGAAATGTGGTTGATAGAAAATCTACATCCGGATATTTTACATTTGTTGGGGGAAATTGGTGACCTGGAGAAGTAAAAAACAGAAGGTAGTTGCTTTGTCAAGCGCGGAAGCAGAGTTCAGAGGAATGGCTAAAGGTCTTTGCGAACTCCTTTGGATTAGAAGATTACTCTCTGAGATTGGATTTACTCCCAAGTCAAGGATGAATCTATATTGCGACAATAAAGCCGCAATTGCAATTTCTCAAAATCCAATTCAGCATGACCGAACGAAACACATCGAGATAGACCGACATTTCATCAAACAAAACCTGGAAGAAGGAGTGATATGTTTTCCTTTTGTTAGATTAGAAGGTCAACTTGCGGATGTACTCACAAAGGCCGTCTCAAACAAAGTGTTTCAGGACTCACTTAGCAAGTTGGGCATCGAAGATATCTTTGCACCAACTTGAGGGGGAATGTTAGCGTGAGCTGTACAGTTTAGGAATTAATATTAGAATGAGCTGTAGAGTCCAATATAGGAATTATTCCGTAACTGATCCAAATTCATTGTATCCCGATTTGTAGGGATTCTTTAATTACTTGCCGTTTCATAGTCATCTTATAAAGCTTCTCTATAAGAGAAAGAGTCTGTAACCTAATTTCTGAATAAGAAATAAAGTGAAATTCCCAGAGTTGTCAAACAGTGAATAAGAAAAACTGTGAGCTTCTCTCTAAAAATTAGTATCTTTGACTATCTTACAGTCTCTAGTGAAGTTCAATTCATCCAAACCTGATGCTGTGTAGAACTTGGAGCGATGCTAAGGTTAATGATAGAAGAAGATTTTTGAGACATCACTTAGGTTTTTTAGCATAATATTAAGAGTTTAAATATATTTTAAGGTAAAAATTTTGGAGACATATATGTATCCATACCATTTAACAATCATTACTGAACATTAGACACAAAAACGTTTTTGGCCCCGATTTGATCACTTACTAGGTTTTTCCTTTGCTGAGTTTTTTTTGTAAGAATTTTTTTTTTTATTTCTCTAGTTTTATTTCATTTTTTTCCCATGTACAATAAGTACAAGAGAAAGAGAGGGAGAGAGGGAGCGAGGCAAATGCGTACTGTGGCGCCTTATCCAACCGTTGGCACACTACCCGCCAGGTGTGGCGTCAGTTTTAACAAACCGTTGATTCAAAATCCAAACCCTCTCAATCATACTTACAAACTCAAATTCAAATCCAATATCGGCTTCAAATCTTCTCTCAAATGCCACTGCATCAAGAAAGAAATCACTGATAAACCCATTGAGGTATGTCTAGTTTGATTCAAGGCCCGTAATATCATGGTATTTTCCTGCATTAAATTGTAAATGAGCTCGCGTAACATGTCACGGTTAGACAAGAGAGCAATTGGTGGGTGGGTTTGTTCTTGTATAATGAAAATGACCCATGCTTGGATTTGTTTAGTTTTTGAGCTGTAGAGTATGTAAACTGGTAGTTCTAAGTGAATTGCTTAATGGGTTTGGTTTGTTTCTTCGCTTTTAGTCGTTGTCAAGTTAAATTGTTGAAATGGGGTTTTGTTGTTATAAGTGAGCGTCGGTTTATCTTGTTCTTGTTTATATTCTTTAATTCTTGGGATGGATGCTAACAGGACATGAAAGTGAATTACGGAATAGGATTTGTTCTTGTATAGTAAGGATGACCCATGTATGGATTTGTTGAGTTTTACAGAAAGCAAATTGTTTATGGGTTTGCTTCTTTCTGTTTTTCAATTTAGTTAATTTCCAGCTAAATTATAGTAATGGGGTTTCTTGTGATATGTAAGCATGGTTTCCCTTTTCTTTTAATATGTGGGGTGAATGCTGACAGGGATTTTCAGTTCTTTCGTCGGATATTCCATGGGAGAGAGGGAACATATGGAGCACTATGGCTTTGTACATGTTCAATTTGCATGTCCCTTTGGGTATTGGAGGCTTGTCTATAGTTGCCAATGTGTTGCATCAGCCTGTTCTTGATCCTCAGACTGAAGTGAGTGAGTTTCTCTTACCTTCATTTTGTACGGTAGAATATTGTGTCCATATTGGTCTTAGCACCACAAGTCTAAACCCATAGCTTGTTGAGGCAGGGTATGGCTGATTTGGTAGCCAGATGCATTGATATCTGTACCTTTCTTGATTAGGACTGGATTTATGATTTTTGTTTTGGGGGGAATCTTCATCCAACAGAGACTAATAATCCACAACTTAGACAAATTCAAAAACCAAATGCAGCTGCGAGTACAGAACTTTACGTAATACTACTTGGTGTTCTTTTCATAGATTGGAATCTTCCATGGGGGTATCATTTACAATGGATCTATGGACAGTATTGATAATTCTTCGATATGCAATAAATCATAGAAACCCATAAGATTCAAATTTTTCCTTTTAGTGTCAAAATGAATTCTTTCTAAATAGTTCGACTGTCAGCTGGCTTTCGTTATTATACAAATTGATTTGCTAAGATTTTCCTTGCAAGGACTTCATCAATTGCATGTTTAGCTAAGCCAGTGGTATGGTCATCTTCTGATGTGCCATCATCAAAACATTCATGACAAGAACTTCATTCAGCTGAGGGTAACTTGATATATTATGTATTAGAAGCCGAGCAGGTGTTCATCTCTGTATCCAAGCAGTTGCATAATGATGTTTGTTTTCTATACTGCAGGTGTTATCACTGCTTGCAATCCAAATTTTAGAACTCACTGCTTCTCTGCTTCTACTTAAGAGCACTGCTAAGCCAGAATATGAGGTAGTGAGCTTCTTTAAAATTGATAAATTGTCAAAGAAGAGGAACTGGCTGCTGGCTTCATTACTAGGTTTCGGCTTTCTTATTCTGGTGGTGTTCCTTACATCACTTTTTGCTGACAGACTAAAAAAGTAAAAAAAAATCTTAGTTCAACAGATTTTTATTAATGAATACTTTAATATTTAATTGATTACTTAATATAAATACAAAAAAAACTATATATAGACTAAAACAAACAAACTATTTTATCTTTAATAAATAATAAAACAAAACAACTAGTTATTTTAACAAATATAATACTCAACCAAGGACACTTGCCAACTTGAAACCCTATTGGATAAACAGGGATTTTTCGATGGGTTATGTTATGGGTTTCTGTCCTGTTTGATATTGTGTTTTAAAAATATTTTTTTCGATGAATTATATTTTTTGGTATTTTTAGATCATTTTTATCTGCTGATGTCAAAAATATTTTTTTTTTAAATATTAATTTAATAAATTTTTAAATAAATAAAAATTAAAAATAATCTCAGCTACATTTTTAAATAGACACTTCATCTAAAAGATTAGCCATAGCCATATATGTTAATGTAATAAAGCATATATTACCCAGGACGCCTTGCATTTCAAGCCAAAGCACAAGTAGTTTTCTCCATAGAACCATATGCAGATAATAAATTTGTTGACTTGCTTTCTTCTTCCCAGATCATCATGTTGGCCTAGCATTCTATTCACAGCATGGCATGTTACTGTTAAGTATAAGATTAGTGCATGTTTAGGAGTGTGGTTGTTGTTGTTTTTTAAAGTGTTTTTTTTTTTTTATTTAGAAATGCATTAAAATAATTTTTTTAATTTTTTTAAAACTATTTTTGACATTAGCACATGAAAATAATTTAAAACCTCCTTAAAAAATTTAATTTAAAATAAAAAATAAAAATTATTACAAGGTAATGGCTTCTAGGTACAGGTAACAATGGCTGCTGAAAGTATTGTTTGATCTTCTCAAAAGCCCTTCGACATCTCTCTTATCCCAAGTTCCAGGTTTTCTTACAAGGTAATGGCTTGCGTCTAGCAGTAAGCTGTGAGATGAACATGACAATGTAACTCAACCTTGTGTTTTGTCTGATGGGGGCAACTTATTTATACTGCGAGGGTATGATTTAAAAAGCTTGTTTAAAAGTGTGGTTGATGTTGTTTTTTAAAGTATTTTTTGTTCAAAAATATATCAAAATAATATTTTTTTTATTTTTAAAAATTATTTTTGATATCAACATATAAAAATGATCTAAAAACACAAAAAAAAATTTAATTTAAAATAAAAATAAAAATAATTTTTTATTTTTTTTTCAAAAATACTTTTGAGACAAATTAGAGCTACTGTACAAACCTTAAATTTCCTCGGTCCTTAGAAATTATATTTTCAAGCTCTATGGGTAAAGATTGGATGATTACAAGAGTGGAAAACGAAAATGAGAAGAGCTATTACTTATAATCATAATTATGTGAAAGAGTATGATTAAAAGCATTTTTCTTTACAAATGTTTACTGAAAGGATATGATATTTAAACAATATCAAATAAATATGCGTTTTTTTTTTCATTAGCTCTATAATTACATAATAAATAAGTAAATATTCTTATTGCACTAAATTTTCAATTTTAAAATATATTAAAAATAATAAAATCATCCTTCATTGTGCAATGCCCAACTAAAATGTAGAAAATATAAATCTTTTATACTTTTAATTACCCTGGTAACCTTACGTGTCCGTACACCAAAATTTCACACTCATTTTCTCAGCGTATATTTGTATAAAAACTTCATTCAATAATTGGATTCTTTTTCAATGGGAAATTCCCTATTTCTCTCTCAAATCTCTCCGAAAAAAACTGTTCTTTACGAAGGCTTAACGATATGGCATTTCATCAATATCTAATTAAATTATAAATAATAACTATTACTTGGTTATAAATAATAAATTATATATTTAATATACAAATATTCGTTTTGCTATTAGCATACATGAGAACAGAGAAAAAAGGAGGCAAATTTCCAGAACTCCATAAGAGCATTGGTGCTCTTACTTTAGAATCCAAGCACAGTGTATGCAATCGGGCTCAAACAAGATACACACTGACCTTGATTAAACTAATTAAAACCATCACTTTAGGCCTTAAACTGATCAATATATCTTTAAAAAAAGAAAAAAAATAGCAAGGCTTTAACAGGATTACTGTAATAAAATAATTAACACTTAACAAGGAGGGTGATTTTTTAAAGTAGAAAAAGATGCAAGAAATTATATAAATTAACGTGCATGGATATACAACGAAGATCGCCTTCTGCATGCAGAAGAAGAGAGTACGAAAAAGAGAAGAAAGATCCATTTTGTTTCGCCAGCAATGATACCAAGAGTACTTAGCCTTCCAATGATTAGAAACTTGTTGATGCACGCTAATCACTGCTAAAAGTAAAAGTATCAGCTTAAAGATGGAGATTTTTTATGACTAAATGGGAATCTGTAAGTGATAAATTAATATTTGGATTTATTGTTTTAATTTATTTAGGTTTCCTACTTTCTTGGATTTATTGTTTTAATTCAGATCCTATTTTAGTTTTCCTTCTGTTAAAGACTGATTCTTAATTATTTCTTACTAGAAGTAGCGTTTTATAACTTATTTAAAAGATGACTTAACTTTATTTTTTAGAAGAACAAATTTAAATTTACAACTCTTTTTGCTCATCCAATTTTCTGTATTGTAGATGTTCAGGTTGTTAGAGAATATAAATTATATTTTGGAGTCTTATTTAACAACTTAAATTTTTAGATGAGATGGTTCTTTGACATGATATTAGATCATTGTTGACCTAACGGTAACGAATTTGAATCTCATCACGTCTATTTTATTTGATAAAATCAAGCACAAGATAATATGAACTTATACAAATTTCAAATTTAAAGAGTTGTCACATAAAAAAGTATATCAAAGAATAATATAAATCACATTTTAGAACTTTACTTTGATACTTTACTTAATAACTTTAAGTAAAATAATTCCTTCCACGGTTTTCCTTTTCTTTGCTTCGATCTCTCTCTCTTTTTTTCTCACGAAAGCATCTCCTCTTGTTTGGCCCTTTCGGATGCAATTCATGTTTCTTACAGACAGCGCTTAATTTATTCTCTCGCATAATTATTTTCTTTTTAAATAGAAATTGTGATAAACGTGCAGCACATAGGCATCCAAGGTGGAGTGATCACGTTGTTTTAATATTACTTTTTTTTAATATTACTTTTATCATATAAAGCATAAAGTTTTGGTTCGATAGATTTTCAAAAATTTGAGCTATTAGATTTGGGTTTGATGCAGCTTAACTATCTTTTTATGGATTAGATGAAAAAAAGCTTGGACTCGTCAAACAAGTTATTTTAACAAAAGCAAGTATAATTTAATCATGCTCAAATTAAAATAGGATGTTCAACATATTATAAGAAGAGAAAGTTAAATGGTGTAAAGTTTTTATATTTCTTTATTTCACTCTTCACTCTATTATATTTTGCTGCGAATTACAATTGTGGAATTTTAAAAAATTAATTTGGTCCTTGAACTTTTATTTTTGCACATTTAGCTTTTTTAAGACCAAATTAGAGCCCAATTGCATTTTTTTTTTTTTATAAATGAGGGTTAAATTGAAAGAAAAGGGATTGAGGCAAAAAAGCGAGCAACATAGATAAAAAATTGAATTTTTTTGTCACAAATTCATTTGAGCTCCTTATTTTTTCAGTTATTAGGAGACTAGTTCCTTGAATTTTATAAAATTCAATTTTGATATTAAATTTCATTTTTATATTTTTCTTTTTTTTTGTTCGAGGAAAGAGAGTTGATCACCGGATTTCATTTCAGAGAGAGAGTATTGGTGACAAATTCAACTACAAAATATATGTTTTTTTTATGTCAAATGGTTCTATATGATAGACAAAAATTAAGGTTAGGTGTTTTTTGAAGAAAGAATCTCTTGCAAAATTTTAATACTTTAGAAGATCTTTTTACAAATTTAAATGTGTTAGTTAACTTAGTTCTTTCTTATATATATGAAGCTTCCACTTTTGCATATTGTGGTAACTTGATTAAATATTTGTTTACAAAACTCATCAAACTACTCAAAGTAAAGGTTTGCAGTGAGAAAAAAAAAAACGTTATATGAAGTTCAACTTATTATTACCAAGATTGTCAATACCGTTTTGATTGGTGCTTTATGGTTGCCATCTTGGATTTGTCCTCCCTTGTGTGAACTTGTTTGTGTCGTAGCCTTGATTGTATCCAACCTTAAGGTTGTTGAAAGAGCTCTTTGTGTTCCTATAATTTTATCCCTTTCATCATGCAAATCCTCCCTTTGATAAAGACTATGACCTCTTCAACCCTAAGAACATCAAGATCTCGAGTCTCTTCAATAATGGATATTATGGATTTATATCTTCTATTTAAGCTCATCAATAGTTTTTGTATATTTCTTGTTTCAGTGACTTCCTCACCAAGTGATTTCAAGTTATTCATAGTTTCAAAGAACTGAGCTAGGTAGTTATCTAAACTTTCACTATCTAGCATTCTCATATACTCAAAAACTACTCTTACTGCTTGTAAATTCACTGCTCTTACCTTCTTATCTCCTTTGAATTCTCTTCTTAACACATTCCATGTTTCTTTTGTAGTTTGTTCATTCCTGATTTGATGGAATAATTCATCAGATAATGCTCCTTAGATGAGGCTCAATAACTTAACATTTTTTATTTTATCTTTTCTAGAAACAGCATATGCTTCCCCTAGTGAATCTTCTGTTTCACCTCTTTCTTTTTCAGATTCATCCCAACTTCTGAGTTTGATTGTATGCCAAACTCTACTATATTTCATAAATCATATGCTTTGAGAATTGTTTCCATTTTTATTTTTTACTGCCTAGAAATCATAGTTTACACCATTGAATTGTGGTGTTCTTAGATCCCCATCGCCACTTGAACTCACTATTCTTCTTTTTGGTTTTTATCTCACAGTTTATGCTCCTTTTGAATCAATTTTAGATCTCTGATACCATGTTAAATTGTGTTTGAATTGTATTTGTAAGTTCTGATTGTTGTTTTTGTTGTTCTAGATAACAGAAGATTGAACAATAATTGAAGAGAAGATGTACCGAGAGAAAGATAGAGAGATAGAGACGTAAGTATAATTTTTTGTTTTACTAGAAACTCATGAATACAATGCACACCATGTTTTGACAAAATGTCCTTTTTTATACTGGACTTACTTCAGGACATTTTTCTTTCTTTCTTATGTATTTAACCACCTTGTAAATATACTCTAGCTGATTTATAACTACTTTAAGATAGGTCAATTGAATCTTCTCTTCCTAAGCTAGAGTTGTTACATTTAACAGAATATAACTGGTAGTTGTTGGAATTGGATGATCTGAACAGTAACTGTTTGTAACAGTTACTGTTTGGATCAAAATCTGGAAATGCGAAAATTGAATAATTTAATAATTGCAATTTGAGCTGAATTGATGAATTGAATTGGATTAACATTATTCAAATTGGAAGTGCCTAATATATAGGCTTACAAAACATGAATTACAATCAAAATCAAACTCTCAACAACATGAGAGATTATTGGCAAAATCAGAAGATAAAATCTGCTATCTATCCGAAATTCAAAATTCAAAATTAAATGACAAATTCAAACTAAAACTTGATCTTCACGTCAGCTTCAGGACAACATTCCTTCAAGGCAGCATCTCATGCATATTCTGACACTCCTCCTTGAGACTTGCCTTGAACAAACCGAGATTCATTCTCAGAAATTCCAGACGTGACTTTGGGAGAGCCTTGGTCATTAAATCTGCCAATTGAACATCAGTTGAACAATAAGTGATTTTAATGAGTTGATTCTTCTCAGCCTCCCTTAATGAATGAAACTTGACATTAATGTGCTTAGTGCTTCCATGTTGAACTGGATTTTGGGCAATTGCAATAGTAGACTTGTTGTCACATAAAATTTCAGTTGGTGCACCCTGACTTTGACCCAAATCTGCTAAAATTTTCTTCAACCAAATTGCTTGATTAGCTGCAGCAGCCATTGACATATACTCAGCTTCAGCAGTTGATTGAGCTACCACATCCTGCTTCTTAGCATTCCAGCAAATGGCACCTGATCCAAGTGAAAAAATGTAGCCAGAAGTGCTCTTCATATCGTCAATGCTCCCTGCCCAATCACTGTCTGCATAGTCAGTCAGTTTGACTCCTCTTGTTTTCAAATACCATATTCCCAGATCACTTGTTCCTCTTACATATCTCAACACACGCTTAGCAACACCCATATGAACACTACTAGGTGAGCTCATAAAACGTGACAGTAATCCAGCTGGAAACATTAAATCCGGTCTTGAAGCCGTGAGGTACAACAAGCTGCCAACTAGACTTCTATATGCTGAGGGATCATCAAGCTTCTCCCCATCATTCTTCGAAATTTTCTCATTCAATGCTAATGGAGTAGCAGCTTCTTTGCATAAGTCCAGTTTGAACTTCTTTAGGACATCAACAACATACTTTTTCTGAGATACAAAAATCCCATAATTGCATTGATGTATTTCCATCCCCATAAAATAACTCATATCCCCCAAATCACTCATTTCAAACACATTTTCCATCTCCAGCTTGAACTTAGTTAGTAATTTGGAATTGCTTCCAGTTACTAACATGTCATCAACATAAAGGGAGATTATAAGTTGTTGACCATCAACCTCTTCTTTCAAGTACAAAGTAGCTTCACTCTCACTCCTTTTAAACCCCAATTGAGTCAAGTGAGAATCAATTCTACTATACCAAGCTCTTGGTGCTTGTTTTAGCCCATAGAGAGCCTTGTGAAGCTTGTATACTTTGTGCTCTTCACCTGCAATTTCAAACCCATCAGGCTGCTGAACATAAATCTCTTCTTGAAGGATTCCATTCAAGAAGGCTGATTTCACATCCAAGTGGTATACTTTCCACCCCAATTGCCCAGCAAGACCAAGAAGAAGTCTGATTGTGTCGTGCCTTGCAACAAGTGCAAAAGTTTCACCATAGTCTACCCCAGCCACTTGTGAGAAGCCTTTGACAACCAACCTAGCCTTGTGTTTAAACACTGAACCATCAGGATTAAACTTGGTTCTGAACACCCATTTCACTCCAATTTTCTTCTTATCACCTGGTAATTCAGTTAGCTCCCAAGTTCCATTTCTTTCAATGGAATTGATTTCAGCCTTCATAGCTTCAATCCAGGCTAGTGATGTTGCAGCTTCTGTGTAAGTTGGAGGTTCAGAATGCACTAGATTGCATCTCTCATAAACATCAGCTAGGGACCTTATTTTACCAACTTCTGAGTCAGTAGTGTCTTCTATGCTAGGCTGCTCCTCAATTTCTTCATTTGTTCCTTCAATTTCTGGTTTTAGAGTTATAACTCCTTGACTGATTTTGTTCTTCTCCCAATTCCAGTTGCTGTACTCATCTACCTGAACATCCCTTGTAATCTGAATCTTTGTTTTGTTCAAGTTGAACACTCTATATCCCTTTGATTCTGCTGCATATCCCACCAGAATACCTCTCTCAGCCACTGCATCAAGCTTTCCTCTTGTTGCAGCTGGAATATGAAAGTAACAAGGGGACCCGAACACCTTCAAGTGTTGAACAGAGGGCCTCACTCCAAACCAAGCTTCAAGGGGTGTCTTTTGTTGAATTGATTTTGTAGGTAATCGATTCAACAAGTATACTGAAGTGTTCACAGCTTCAGCCCATAAGAATTTTGGCAAATTCTTCTCCAGCAACATGCATCTAGACATCTCCATGATAGTTCTATTCTTCCTCTCCACAACACCATTCTGTTGTGGAGAGTAAGGAACTGTTAATTGATGCACAATTCCAGCCTCTCGACAGTAAGAGTGGAATTCTTTTGAAGTATACTCCCCACCATTATCACTCCTAAGCACCTTGATCTTTTGTCTAGTTTGTGTTTCAGTCAAACACCTAAAAGTCTTGAATTCTGACAGTGCTTGTGACTTGTTTTTCAGAAAATGAACCCAAGTCATCCTGCTAAAATCATCTATGAATAGCATAAAGTACAAATTATTGCTTAAGGATGCAATACTCATAGGTCCACAGGTGTCAGAATGAACCAGCTCTAAAATTCTTGCTGCTCTTCTAGATGCACTTTGTGGAAATGGTCTTCTATGTTGTTTTCCAAGTTCACAACTTTCACATATTTGATTGCTAGCACAAATTTCAGGCATTCCATCTACCAATTCATTGTTATGCAGCAACACTAATGAATTGAAATTATAGTGCCCGAACCTCTTATGCCATACAATGCTTTCATCAACCTTAGCACTTAATGCATGTCCTTCTATTGCATTTAAATTTAGATAAAAATTGTTCCTCTCCATTTTAATTTTTGCAATTGCTGAGTCATGTGAATCAGTAATAAAGCACAAATTATCTCTAAATGATACTACATAACCATTTCGCAGCATTTGAGCAACACTTAAAAGGTTTTGATCAAGTTCAGGAATGTATAAAACATTTGAGATGGTTTTTGTACCTCTGCTGGTTTTCACAGTGACTGTGCCTCTTCCTTTTGCTTCAACAACATCTCCATTTCCCAGCTTAATTTTGGGCTTGATTGACCTGTCAATTGTGGAGAAAATTGACAGGAATTTGGTCATATGGCTTGTGCATCCACTATCAATCAACCAAGTGTCCTTTCTGGAATTTTGTTCATCACAAGTCACCATGAACAAGTGTTCTTCGTCAGCTTTATCTTCTTCAGTGACATGTGCATGTTGTTGGATTTCATGCTGAGGTGGTTTCTTTTTCAACCTGCAAAACTTCTCACTATGGCCACCGTTTTTGCAGAAATCACAATGGATTACTGACTTCCCTTTGAACCAGCAATTCACCTCGGCATGGTTTGTTCTTTTACAATAAGAACAAGGAAGGAAAATCTGTTTGTTAGCAGGTACAACAGGTTTAAATTTAGAGAGAATTTGTTTACCATTGTTGAATTTTTTGAATGGTAAACCTCCATTTTTCTTCCCTCTATTGTTTGCTTGAAAGGCACCTTCCATAACATCATTATCCCTCATTTGAACTCTTTGTACCTGAATATGCAGCTTGCTTATTAACTCAGCAATGGTGAGGTGTTGCAGATCACAAGACTCCTCTATTGCTGAAATCTTTGCTTCGAACTTTTCAGGCACAGACATCATAAGTTTTTCAACAATCTTATGATCTTCAAATGTCTCCCCGAGGAGTCTCATTTGGTTTACTACATTCATCAATCTACCAGAATAAGCTTTGACAGATTCATGGTCTCTTATTTTCATCCATTCAAATTCTCTCTTGAATGCTAGTAGTTTGACAGTCTTGTCTCTACTACTGCCTTTGAATTCAACCTGGAGTTTGTCCCAAATTTGTTTGGGTGTTTCCAGGTTCATTATTTGAGTGAAAATATGATCAGCAAGCCCAGCATGAAAGCTGGTGATAGCCTTGTCCTTTTTCAGCTTTTCTTCCTCAAAAGCTCTCATCTGAGCTACTGTGGGTTTCCCATGTAATTGGGGTGGATCAATGTCTATGGCAACAACATTCCATAATCCAAGAGACCTTAAATAAAATCTCATTTTCACTGCCCAGATATGATAAAGCTCTTTATTGAAAACTGGAACTGATGAGTGTGAATTTCCAGATGTGGATGCTGATGATGCCATGGACTTAGAAAAAATGATCTCTCAATAAATCTCTCAACCCCCCAGGTGTTTAAACTCACAGCCTCTCGTTTTTCACTCAAAATTTCTTTTTTTAGCCGTAAGATCAATGCTCTGATACCACTATTGGAATTGGATGATCTGAACAGTAACTGTTTGTAACAGTTACTGTTTGGATCAAAATCTGGAAATGCGAAAATTGAATGAAATTGAATAATTTAATAATTGCAATTTGAGCTGAATTGATGAATTGAATTGGATTAACATTATTCAAATTGGAAGTGCCTAATATATAGGCTTACAAAACATGAATTACAATCAAAATCAAACTCTCAACAACATGAGAGATTATTGGCAAAATCAGAAGATAAAATCTGCTATCTATCCGAAATTCAAAATTCAAAATTAAATGACAAATTCAAACTAAAACTTGATCTTCACGTCAGCTTCAGGACAACATTCCTTCAAGGCAGCATCTCATGCATATTCAGACAGTAGTTGTATTCTGATACAACAGTTTCTTCTTCTTCTTCGCAGCACTTTCTTCTTCATCTTCCTTCGATAGTGTCCTCTTCTGTAACTGAATTGCTCCCGCTGCTTGTTGTCCCTCTCTTGAGCTCAGAAAGCCACCTAGAACTGTAGAATAATAAGAGAAGAGGTAGTAGACATGATACGAGAGCTTTCGTTCAAGAATTTGGTTGACTGATGGTGGAAGAATCCATTGCAGATAAAGCAAAGTTTGAGCAAGGAAAAAAACAGACCCCACCACAATAATGATGATCGCTAACACTCCATAATCGGATCCACCTAATGCTATAATCACGACAAAAAAGAATGCCAAGCACATCATGTAAATAGCTCCACCAACCATTAACGATGAAAACCAAATGACAAATGGTGCAAATTTGAGATCATATAGTTGAGCCCAGCAAAGGATTATCGATGCCATGACCGAGGCATTCAAGGCTACCATATCAGAATAAATATAAACATTCCTTAGAATGCCTTCAGTTTTTTCTGATATCCCCTGGTTCAGGATACTGTTGGTGGTGATGTTAGACGCTATCCTTTCAGGCTGGTCTGTACTTTTAGGAAGTTGCAATACACCTGCAAATGTTACACCTGCGATGAGTACGGATACAACAAGAAGAGTACTAATCCTGTCCTTGATTTCCTCTTCTGGTAGCATGCTCTTAATACGGAAATATTCTACTTTGCGTTTCTTAGGGCCTACCCAGAAATGCAAGACCGATAATGTCATCAGCTGGATAACAAACCGATAAAAGAGATTACTAACCTATAGATTATTTGACAGAAAAAATAATCTAGTTTTCCCTTCCCGCCATTTTAATTTGTCAAGAAGAAGACGAAGACGAAGACATACCGCACCATAATAATCTAGTATTCCCTCCCCTCCTTTTCTGTCATCTGGACCAACTTGGTTCCCCTGCATCAAGAAACCAAAAGATGTTTTTATGTGTCTGGTTCTAGGAAAAAGAACCGAGAAAAAAGACTATGAGAGTAGTGTTTTCTCCATTGTTGTCACTCTTTGGGTCAACTTTGTTGTTGTCCTACACGAAAAGATCCTCCGAGAAAATTTGGAGAAAGATATCTATGGTTGCTGATTTGTGTATGATTCCACGTACGGAAAAGAAAACAAAAAACATTGAACATATTTTATACGTTAAATGCCTACTGATTTGATGTTTAGAAGTAGTTTTTTTGTACATTTATTACTAAACATACCTTCCCTTTCGGAATTTGTTCTCCCGAGAATTCTAATCCCACTATTTTAGATTGCTTCTCTGCAATCTCATACGGTGTCAGCTTTTTGCCATTGGCTTTGTTTTTCTCAACCTTAGGGCTTCGCACAAGATTAAATGCTGCAATGGATCGGCCATGCATTGATGCCAAATGCAAAGGTGTATTTCCATCCAGATACTGCTCATTTATGAGTAGTTCCAGATTTTGATTTTCTAGGATATGCTTCACCACCTGATGTCTTCCTCTCTCGGCAGCGACATGAAGAATGTTCTGCCTTTTTGTGTTGAGAAACTCTGTAAGATCACTCCACTCGGAATTGTATGCATCAACTACGCCAACATGGCCTTCCTTGCTAGCAACATGGTGCCTTGTATTGCAGATTCTAAGTCTCAAAGAAAATGCAATTAGGCTGGTGCAAAATCTCTTTGCGAATTGTATTGGAATCTCTCCAAAAATCAATTGAATTGTATTCAATCAAAAGATAAAAAAAGCTGGGTGTTTTCTTCCCTTACAATCTTCCTCTTAAATAGGTATGACAACCCAAACTTAACTAGGAAAGCAACAAATTAGGAAATTAAATAAATGCAGGTAAATAAAAAAAACAATCCACTAATTAATAAAATTAGCTAAGAATCAGACTCCTTGCAACGGTGAGATTCCATGACTCCAGCAGCTGTGTTGAAGTTGCCATTTCCATATATGTCTTCTTGTAACGGTAGAGTGTTTGATTATGGTAATGTCTCAATTGTCTCCATGTCTGGCACGTTAGTTGTCCCGTGCTCTTGCTCCAATTTCTCTTGCTCTGCCTCCTGATCTTGTTGCGGGCTTGTCTCCTGGCTTGTGTCAATAATCGGCTCCTGATTTGCATCAATTGCCGTCTCTCCCAAAGAACTTGACTCCGGCAAGTTATACTGAAGGTAGGTAGTGAAGAGGTGGGGGTGCAATCGTTGTAATTCCGATGCTTGTAGCCATACTGATTCCGAATTTGGGCGATTTTTCCACTGGACTAGGAACTTGTAATAGCCTCCCCGTCGAGTTGATACAAACTGATGATCAAGGATTACGGCATTTTCGTCCCGAGGTGTTGTATTTGTTGGAAACTGCCCGTCTGCTGAAGTGGCTGGAACTGGTGGGCTAGATGTGTCGCCCTTGAATGCAGTAATATCTTCAATATTGAACACGGGGCTGATCCCAAACTCAGGAGGGAGCATAATCACATATGCATTACTGCCCATTTTTTTTATAATCTTGAAGGGACCTGCTCTGCGAGCATGAAGCTTTGAAACACTTCCTGGAGGAAAACGTTCTGGTCGTAAACGGACAAGAACCATATCACCCTCATTAAATTGACGATCTTTCCGTTTGGCGTTTGCTGTAGCTGCATAGGAATTTGAACTGAGCGTAAGACGACGCTTGCATTCTTCGTGAATGTGCTGCATATAACTAGAGAAGTCCAAGGCAGCCTCACTCGGCCTTGTTGGGAGTGGCAGAGTGTTGACGTCCAATGGAGTGTTTGGCCAACATCCATACACCAATTCGAATGGAGTGCATCTTGTAGATCGGTTAACAGAGTTGTTAAAAGAGAATTCAGCATGGGGTAGTACAAGATCCCAACTGGTGACATGATCTGCTACAAGGCAGCGTAGCAAGTTTCCTAGGCTTCGGTTGGTCACCTCGGTTTGGCCATCCGTTTGCGGGTGGAAAACACTAGAGAACATCAACTTCGTTCCCATTTTAGCCCACAAGGTCTTCCAAAAATAGCTGACAAACTTGACATCGCGGTCTGAAACTATAGACATTGGGATGCCATGCAAACGGACTACTTCGCGAACAAATAGAGCTGCCACTTTGGATGCATCAAACGTTTTGTGGCAGGGGATAAAATGCTCCATCTTGGAAAAACGATCCACTACTACCATGACTGAATCATTCTGTCGACTAGTCTTTGGTAGTCCAAGTACAAAATCCATGCTAACTTGCTGCCATGTTAAGGAACCATCTCACCTAAAAGCTTAAGCTTGTAGGTGAGGCCCCATAATATGATTTATATTATTCTCAAACACACCCCCTCAAGTGAAAGCCCTTTGGGCTTGAAACTTGCACAGGCCCACATCACCTTGTGCTTGATTTTTATCAAATAGAATGGGGGTGGTGAGATTCGAACTCGTGACCGCTGGGTCAATAAGGCTCTGATACCATGTTAAGGAACCATCTCACCTAAAAGCTTAAGCTTGTAGGTGAGGCCCCATAATATGATTTATATTATTCTCAAACACTTTGTTAACGTGACAAATCCTGCACCTGTCAATTATGGTGTGCACATCCCTTCTTAGCTTTGGCCAATAAAACCGATCAGCCACAATTGCGAAAGTCTTGTCATATCCGAAATGTCCCGCTAGGCCTCCTCCATGCAATTCAGAAATCAAAAATTCCCGAAATGATCCGCGTGGAATGCAGAGGCGTGATTTAAAAAACAAGAACCCATCACGCAGCATGTAGTCTTCCTGTTGGTGTGCGTCTGGACTTGATAACTCTTTCCATAACTTGCCAAAATCTTCATCATCAGAATAAGCACTCTTCACGCTGTCAAACTCAGTGACAACTACTGATGAAATGTGCAGCAGGTGAGGCCTCCTGCTCAATGCGTCTGCCACTTTGTTTTCGGTCCCTGCTTTGTGTTTGATCAAGAAATCAAATTGCTGCACGTAGTCCATCCAACGCGCATGCCTTGCATTCATTTTAGTCTGTGAATTGAGGTGTTTTAGAGAATCATGGTTGGTGTAGAGAATGAATTCTCTATGGATTAAGTATGGCCTCCAATGCTTCAATGTTTGCATTAGTGCATAGAACTCCATGTCATAAGCCGAATATCGTCGGCGCGTCTCATTAAGCTTTTCACTAAAGAAGGCAATGGGGTGACCTTCTTGGCTTAAAACGCCTCCAATTCCCACATGGGATGCATCACATGCTACCTCAAAGACTTTCGTAAAATCGGGTAACCTTAGTACTGGTGCTTCTCCCATCTTCTTCTTGATCTCCTGAAAGGCTTTGTCAGCTGCATTACCCCATATGAAACTTTTTCCCTTGAGACATTCAGTGATCGGAGCCATGATGGTACTGAAATGCCTTATAAATCGCCGATAGAATGTAGCCAAACCGTGGAAGCTTCTGACTTCCGAAACACTTGTGGGTGTAGGCCATGATTGAACCGCCTGGACCTTCACAGGATCAACTTTGACACCTCGGTTGGAGATGATAAATCCCAAGAAATTGACACTCTCCTTCATAAATGAGCACTTTTCTTTGTTGATGAAAAGCCTCTCTGCCCTTAATACGGTTAACACCTTCTCAACATGGCTAGTATGGTCCTGCACACTTCGGCTGAAAATCAGAATATCGTCAAAGTATACAACGACAAATTTGCCCAAAAATGGTTTGAGTACTTGGGTCATAACGCGCATGAAAGTGCTGGGCGCGTTGGTTAATCTGAAAGGCATAACTAACCATTCGAACAAACCATCTTTTGTTTTGAATGTCGTCTTCCATTCATCACCCAAACGAATCCAAATTTGGTGATACCCGCTGCGAAGATCGATCTTGGTGAAAACAGCGGAACCATTTAATACATCCAGCATATCGTCAAGTCGTGGAATAGGGAATCGGTACTTCACTGTTATCTTGTTAATTGCGCGACTATCCACACACATTCTCCATCTGCCATCTTTCTTTGGCGTCAATAAAACTGGAACAGCACAGGGGCTGAAACTCTCCCGGATAAATCCCTTGTTTAGCAACTCCTGAACTTGCCGACCAAGCTCCTCATTCTCTGTGGGGCTCATCCTGTAGTGTGGAATGTTAGGCAAGGAAGAACCTAGAATCAAGTCAATAGCGTGCTGAATGTCTTTCATTGGTGGGAGCTGACTTGGTATTTCAGTCGGCATCATGTCTTGAAATTCATTCAACAGTTCGGCTAATTCAATGGGTGTCTTACGGTCCCCTTGTTTTGCTTCACGTGTCACCAACATGAGCACCATGTTGTCCTCTTGCATAACCCGTGTAAATTGACGCATTGTCAATACTGGCCACGCCTCCTGTTTCGTCTCAAATTCTGAAATTTGCAATGGGTCAAGAACAAATTTCTTCCCTTTAAAGCTGAACGAATATGTGTTCGTATACCCATCATAAAGTACTTTACGATCGTAAAGCCATGGTCGTCCTAGCAACATGTGGCATACGGTCATAGGGATGACATCGCACCAAGCCTCATCAACATATGTTTTGCCCAATGAAAATTTAATCAAACAACGATTCTTAACAAGGATTGAATTAGCATCATTTACCTAATTAATCCAATAGGGGCTGGGGTGCTTCTCCGCCTTTAATCCCAATCTACTGACAGCCATCTCGGAAACCACGTTCATGCCACTCCCATTGTCAATTATGACATTTAAAGCACGATCCTTATGCTCCATTCGGGTATGGAAAATGTTGGTTCACAGCCACTCAGGATTGGCTTGCACTTCTTTCCTTGTTCCTGTTAATACCCTGTTAATCACGCAGCTAGGTAAGTCAGACGCACCAAGGTGTTCCTCATCACTGTGAACATCATCAACGAACTCCTCTGCTCCTGCGTCTTCGGTTCCTTCCATAGCCAATAATTCCTTTTCACATATAAAGGCTAATTTCTTATCTCTTGTGGGGCACACCACTGCATAATGCCCATGGCCTTTGCACTTGTAACATTGAGGTCCTTCATTGGCAGGTCTCGTCATTCCCCTTACGGTTCCACTGCCAAAATTCCTGCTTTGGTCCCTCTGTGGTGGTGTTCTCTGGAAGTTGTTTGCTGTTGTAGGTTCAGTCCTTGCGTCTGCCATATTCACCCTCCTTCCAGCCGAAGACCTTGTTTGCTTCTCAATGCGAAGGGCTAGTTGATATGCCTCCTCTACATTGATCAGTCTAGAGGTCCACATTTCCTTCTGTATTTCATCCCGCAAGCCAGTTCGATATCGAGCTAGGGTCTGTTGATCGGTCTCCATTATTTTGCTGCAAACAGTCAGTTCGTGAAATTGATCCGTGAATTGATCCACAGTCAATGAGCCCTGCCTTAATTGCAGCATTTCTTCGAACATCATCTGCTCATAATCTATGGGTAGATACTTCTCCTTGAGTCGTTCCTTCATCTCCTCCCATATAGCAACCGCAGGCATCGAGTGCGTCGTAGTTGCTCCTCCACACTTCCCCACCAAACTCGTGCATGTCCTCTCAATTTCATCCGGACATAGCGCACTTTTCTGTCTTCCGAAACAGCGAACCAATCAAAGTAATCTTCAATCGCTGTCAGCCAATCTTCAAACGCATGGGGGTCTAATTTTCCAGAAAAATCTGGTACATCAATTTTCATTCTTTTTGTTAATTCATCCAAAGGTTGATAGCCTCCATCATGATCTGCATGTCTCCTGTATACGTTTGGTCTGGGACGATGAACTCGTGGTTCATGATCCTCATACACATCCTCTTCCACATTCTCCTGAATATCATCTGCATCATTATATTCCACTCCTGCCCTATGGAACCTTTGCTGATTAACGGGGCCATTCTCCTCTCAAGCATACCTTTCTTCCATGATATCCAAGCGACGAATCATTTGTGCCATAACTGTAGCAATCTGATCAAGCTGATAATGAAGTTGTGGTTGTTCATGTTCTCGGTTGTTTGTGTTCTGGAGGTTTGTTGGATTTTGGTGGTTGGAATTGGAATTGTTTGTGTCTTGGTTGAGTGGATTTGGGGTGTTCGGGTTGTGGCTGGTAGGACTGGAATTGGTCAATGTATGGTTGATTGGGTTGGGGGAATTGTTTCTGTTTTGGGTGGTAGCCATGGGGTAAGAAGTTCCACTTCTTGTTGCTGGCATGAAGGGAAGCTCTGATACCAAATTGGTGCCTTGTATTGCAGATTCTAAGTCTCAAAGAAAATGCAATTAGGCTGGTGCAAAATCTCTTTGCGAATTGTATTGGAATCTCTCCAAAAATCAATTGAATTGTATTCAATCAAAAGATAAAAAAAGCTGGGTGTTTTCTTCCCTTACAATCTTCCTCTTAAATAGGTATGACAACCCAAACTTAACTAGGAAAGCAACAAATTAGGAAATTAAATAAATGCAGGTAAATAAAAAAAACAATCCACTAATTAATAAAATTAGCTAAGAATCAGACTCCTTGCAACGGTGAGATTCCATGACTCCAGCAGCTGTGTTGAAGTTGCCATTTCCATATATGTCTTCTTGTAACGGTAGAGTGTTTGATTATGGTAATGTCTCAATTGTCTCCATGTCTGGCACGTTAGTTGTCCCGTGCTCTTGCTCCAATTTCTCTTGCTCTGCCTCCTGATCTTGTTGCGGGCTTGTCTCCTGGCTTGTGTCAATAATCGGCTCCTGATTTGCATCACAACATGGATAGGCATGTTGCCTTTATTGTTTTTTTGGATTGCACCGTCACGATATTCTTTCATCAGGAATTGAGTTTCCCAAACATAACCCAGGGATGCTGCACAGTGAAGTGGATTCTCCCCTTGTTCATCTTTCTGGCGCAAGAGCTCTGGCTTTCCTTTCGCTATTTGTTCCAATATTTCTGAAATTAATTTAAAACAAATTAATGAATAATAGATCAAATAAGGAAAGAAACACTGGCATGTTACAAGGGAAAATATATGGAGAGGCCATTCTACCTCTCTTTCTTCCTTGGACAGCGGCGTGCACAGGAGACTTTCCTTTCAGGTTTCTGAGTAAATCAACATCATTAGGTATAGCGCGCATAAGGATAGAGAGCATTTCCTTATCGCTATTCTCGACTGCATGATACAAGGGAGACTCATGATCATTGTTTTCGGTATAGCAAAGTTCCGAGCACTCTGAAACAAGAAAACGGGCCACAGCGTGGTGACGATTGATGACTGCTTCATGTAAAGCTGTGTTTCCCCTATCATTCTTCATCTCCAAAATGTAACGAAAGTCGTTGGCTTCTCCATGGCCTTTTGCCTTGTTGATAAGAATGGCGGTAGTTTCCCGCTGTCCACCTCCGGCTGCTAAATGAAGTGCAGTGTCTTCGTGGAAGTTTTTCCCTGTCATTAGACTCGGAAAGTGTTGAAGCAGGAGCTCCGTCACATCTTTCATTCCATGGCTTGCTGAAACATGAAGCAACGAATTTCCAGAAGGGCTACCTTGTGAGTAAATGATGGATGATAGTTCCATTGATGAAAGACGCCACAGGTGATCAAATAATTCATCAAATCTGTCTTCTGCTGCGTAATTGTACAGCTGTTAATCCATCATCTTCTTTGGGTCATCATCACGTGGTATATTACGTGTTGGGAAACTCTCCGCCTTCCACTTCCGGAAAGTCTCGTCTCTCTGATTTGAGGGTTGTCTGGGTATGTTTATCGATAATTCCATAACTCTGATTATGAAATGGTTTTGGATGTAGCTCTATTGTTGCAACAGTGGCAGTGAGGTTTTTCAGAAGGTTTACAGTTTATTTCTTGAATTAACTTTGTTGTTTCCACCGAGCTGGTCTTCTACTTATAGAATG